>JAJPUD010001244.1:324871-384302 GCA_023553655.1 Myrmecobius fasciatus
TGTGTGTGTGTGTGTGTGTGTGTGTGTGTGTGTGTGTGTGTGTGTGTAAGAGGTAAGGGCCATTGTTTGTTGTTCCTGAGTGATTTTTTTTTCCTATGGACCTCAATATCCCTTTGGGTTGCACATAGCCGAGAAAAGTCTTCTGTGACAAGCTTCTGTTGTGAGTTACCTGATGTTGCCATTATTGTTTGGTTGATTAGTTGTGTCCAACTCTTAATTACCTTATTTGGGGTTTTCTTGGCAAAGATACTTGAGCAGTTTGCCATTTCCTTCTCTAGCTCATTTTATAAATGAGGAAACTGAGGCAAATAAGGCTAAATGACTAGCCCAGAGTCCCATTAATAAAAGTCTGAGGCCAGATTTGAATTCAGACCTTCCTAATGCCATGTTCTCATGCTCTATCCACTGTGTTATCTTGCTTCCCTGCCTGGCACATAATAAGTACTTAATAAATACTAGTTGATTGACTGATGTGGTAGGCATTTAAGAAATGCTTATTGATTTTTTCTTAACATATTTTTATTTATTTTATTAATATTTCCAAATAACATGTAATTTTTTTAATGTTCATTTAAAAAAAAATTTAGTTCCAAATTTTCTCTCATCTTTCCTCCACCATCTAAGAAGGCAAGCAATATGATATCAATTGTACATGTGAAGTCATGCAAAATGTATTTCCAAATTGGCCATGTTGCAAAAGAAAGTACACAAGAAAATCCTAAGAAAAATCAATTTAAAATTATGCTTCAATCTGCACTCAGAGTTCATTGGTTCTATCTATGGCATTTTTCATCAAGTGTCCATTGGAATTATTTTGAATTGTTATCTTGATCAGAGTAGCCAAGTCTTTCACAGTTGATCGTCCTTACTGTTGTTACTATGTACAATGTTCTACTGGCTCTGTACACTTCACTTTATATTACTGCATATAAATCTTCCTAGGTTAAGAGATGCTTATTGATTTATCTATATTGTTACACTGTGGGGATGCAGAGAATATAAATTCTAAGAAGTATAGAGAATATAAAATCCCACTGTGCTTATTATCCATTGATTTTAGGAAAGCATTTGACTTGATACAGTAAAGGTCAAGGCTTTTCTCAGACAAAGTGTGCCTCATATATGTAAGAACCATACAAGATTCTAAGACAGACATAACTACAGAGAACATTTTGCTCAATCATTTGTTAAAGCTTGACAAAAGTAGGCATTAAATTGTCCTATAACTAGATCACACGAATTATAATTAGGGAATTTTTATTTATGAACATGCATTTCTTTAAAGAGTATATAAGAGCTAAAAGAATCAATCAATCAACATTTTTTAATCACCTACTATGTGTCAGGCACTGTGTTAAGTACTGGAGATACAGAAAGAAGTAAAAGAAGTTCCTGACCACTAGGAGCTTACAATCTAAGATCGTGGTTGGTAACAAGAATAGGTATAACTATAAAGTGTTGATAAGAGAAACTTAAATGATTCCTTATTCCAGGCCCAGCCCTCAATCCCGTGTTACTCAGTTGCCCTCTTGTCATTGTCATAGTAATAACTAATATTAATACAGCCCTTTATGATTTACAAAGCGTTTTCCTCACACAAACCTCTTGTTTGTCCCAATTTTGTATATGAGGGAAGTGAGCTTCAGAGAGATGAGCCAATATGCCTACTGTAATACATGTGCTTAAGTGTTGGGAGTAGGATTTAAATGTAGGCCTTCTGATCCCAAAGAAAGAATAACCATTTTATTCCAGTGAGCAGCAGTGCTTTTTCTATTACATCACATATAGGAAACTGTTAGGAAGGAAGAGGCCAGGATTGTTCCTTATCAAATTATTTCTTATTTGAGCGTGTTTGCTCTAAATTGAGAATTATTAATCAGAAAAATATTTTTGATTCTGTTTTCTTTTTGGATAGCTGAATGTTGGACCTGGAATCAGGAAGACTCATCTTCCTGAATTGAAACCTGACCCCAGATACTTACTACCTCCATTTATACTGTGTGTGTGTGTATGTATGTATGTATGTATATGATACTATATACATAGAGAGCATCAATAGATAACACAAAAATATTTATGTGTATTTGTATATATATATATACATATGTGTGTATATATGTATATATAATGTATATGTAGAGTTCTCTTTATGTAAATTCACATTATACAAATTTGACTTTACATAAAGAATTACAAAAGAAATCCACCTTCCAAAAAAACCCACTTCTAAATGTTTACTTCACTGTACACTTCTGGGCTCTCTCTCCACTTCTGCCCCCTCCCCTCCTTCAGCATTTCCCATCCCACCCCTACCAAAAAAAAAAACCCACCCAAATTTTAAGGAAAAAACCCTCCAAGTGAAAGCAAAAGAATAGATTCCTGGAAAGACCCACCAACTTGAGCCCTCTGACTTTGCCCCTGCTTGACATGTCCAGTCTGGGGTGTCTTTCATCCCTCCACACTTGGATATTCATCTATCCTCAGCCCTTCCATGTTGCCCTTCTCTTCTGTCTGTGTCCATGTTCAGCCCCACCTATGTTGCCTGCCTCTGGCCTTCACACCTTCCCTTCTGTTGTTTTTCTGGTCAATTCAGTTCAGGCCTCTTCTTGTTCTCACTTCTCTGTCCCCAGCCTCCCCTTCCCATTCCCCCCATGTCTTTAAATCATGTGAAAGCTCCCTCTCTCCATTAGCACGCATTCTTCCTTCTTCCCTTTCTTTCTTCGCTCCATAGGCAAATTTGCATTATATAAAAATCACTTTAAGTAGAGGTCTGCAGAACAGTTCACCTATGTAAAACTATCTATATGTAGATGTAGTTGTAGATGTATGTGTATGTTTATATGTATATGACTATGTAGAAAAATATCTATTTATAATTTTTTTTAAAGTATTGTCTCCCTCCTTAGAATGTGATCTCTGTAATGGCAAGGACCATACTTTTAAGCTTTTTTCTCACCTCCCAGTGCTTAGCATTTAGCACACAGTGAGACTGGGAAAGATCTTAGTTTAAAGTTTAAAAAGTACACTGGCATGCACTCTCAAAATACCTCAGGTATCCGGGAAGAGTGGGCTTATACCTAAAGTATGTTGGCAACAAGGTATGAAGGATAGGTAAGAGCCAGATTAAATCACAGTTTCTAGTACTACCTGTCTTGCATGTCTTTTTTGTAGAGTTCTCATGCAGCTCCCCTTAGATGTAGCTCTCCACTGGATTGGGCCATATGACTAGACTCTGAAATTCAGTTTCTCGAGTCTGTAGACAGTTCTTATTTCTACCACAAGAAGTCATGAATTCTGAAACTGCCTTCTTTGTGTAGCTAATTTTTTTGCATCTTCATCTGTCCTCAAGTATATCTCAGTTCCTAATAAAATCCTTTGTCTATAGCAATCAATAAACATTTATTAAGCACTACTTATTTTACCAGATCCAGTGCTTAGTACTAGCAATAACAAAAGAAAGACTGTCCTTGCTCTAAAAGAAGCTATCAATTTATCAATAAATAAATAAAATAAAATAGAAATAATTGAAAAGCTAGGATGGGAAGGGAAAGTAGATACTTGCTTGGCATGGGGTATAATGGAGATATCCAAAGAAGCCCTAAAGAGTACAGAGCCAAGTGGGAAAGAGATACCTAGCCTGGAGTCCTTTCTTAAATACAGGTTTTAGAGCGCATGACTCTACCCTCCAATCAGAAACACAGAGGCTACTGATGAGTACTGAGGGTGATTGGATCTTGCTGGCTGATGAGCTTTCTCAATTATAAGGTTTCCTGGGAACATGATGCAAAAATCCAAAGAAGTACTGATCCAGTAGTTCCATTAACTATTGGGGAAAGGAGTGAGGAGAGAGACATTCCTTTCCCCGTTCTGATAGAAATAAAAAGGTCTGCCTCCACAAAATGCACCTGAACCCAGAACTTTCAACAGCCAAATGACTTGTTTTTATGTGTAGGCCCAAGGGGCATACTTGATTTTTATCAATCAATTAGGAGATATTAACAATGTGGCATTAGTTACCTTTATTTAATGTCTAAGGTCTCATGGTTCTTTCAGATTAATGAAGAATTTATTAACATATTCTTATGGGATTTTTTTTTCCTGAGGCAATTGGGATTAAGTGACTTGCCCAGGATCACACAGCTAGGAAGTGGTAAGTGTCTGAGATCATATTTGAACCCAGGTCCTCCTGACTTCAGGGCTGGTGCTCTATCCACTGCACCACCTAGCTGCCCCTTCTAATGGGAGTTTAGAAAATTTTCTTAACAGTTAATTTATATTTTGTGATTACATTCTGGGTCTAAATTGATTGATTTAATTGTTGAGCAGTTGGATCATTCTGTGACTAAATCAAATGACATAAGGAGGGAAACTCCCTTTCTTATTCTGGACATGCTGTGGCTTCATTTCTTGAAGTGGAATTTGTGATGGGGATCATGAAATGTCTCACCTTAAAAAATAATGAAATAACCTCTCCTCAACAGGAGTTCACATTCTAATGGAGAGATTAACTATACATGTATATGTACACATGTGTACATATGTACATGTGTGTTTGTACATGTGCACAGAATAAATACAAATAAATGCAAGATTATCAGGGACAAAGAGTATTAGAAATTGGGGAAAGCAGAAAAGGCTTAAATATAAGTCCATATAATCATTAAAATTCTTTTAATACTGGCTAAGAAATAGAGTTGTGGATCAGTGCAATAGATATATAAAACAGAGTACTAAATGACAATAGTAATTGACTGTTTAATAAACCCAAAGTCTTTAGATTCTGGGATAAGAACTTATTATGTGACAAAAACTTGTATGAAAACAAGAAAATACTATATCAGAAACTAGATATAGGCAAATGTGTCACACCATATACCAATAGAAGGCCAAAATGGGTACATGACTTTGACATAAAGGGTGATACCATGAGCAAACTAGGAGAACAAGGATCTCTTAGATTTATGGAGAAGAGAAGATTTTATGACCAAACAAGAGATAGAGAACATTATGAAATGCAAAATAGATAATTTTGATTATATTAAATTAAAAAGGTTTTGCATAAACAAAACCAATGCAGCCAAGATTAGACAGAAAGCAGAAAGCTGTGAAACAATGTTTAAAGCCAGTGTTTCTGATTAAGGCCTTATTTCTCAAATATATAGAGAATTGAGCCCAGTTTGTAAGACTACAAGTCATTCCCCAATTGATAAATAGTCAATAGATAGGAATTTTTCAGATGAAGAAATTAAAGCTATCTATATTCATATGAAGAAATGCTCTAAATCACTATTGATTAGAAAAATGCACATTAAAACACAACTTGGAAGTATTACCTCGCATTTATCAGTTTGGCTAATATAATAAAAAAGAAAAATGATAAATGTTGGAGAAGATGTGGGAAAACACTAATACATATTGGTGGAGTTATGAACTGATCCAAACCATTCTGGGTAGCAATTTGGAATTATTGCCCCCGCCCAAAAAAAGGCTATAAAACTGTATATACCCTTTGATAGTATTGATGGAATACTACTGCTAGATCTGTATCCCAAGGAGATCATAAGAAAGGGAAAAGGACCCATATGTACAAAAATATTTATAATAGCTTTTTTGTGGTGGCAAAAAATTGGAAAAAAGGGGATGCCCATCAATTGCGATTAAATGGTGGACGAAGTTGTGATATATGAATGTAATATTATTGTGCTATAAGAAATAATAAGCATGTGGCATTCAGAAAAACTTGGAATGACTTACATGAGCTGATGCTTAATGAAGTGAGTAATGCCAAGAGAACATTGTATATGGTAACAGCAACATGGACAATAGGATTCCTACCTTCCTTAAGAAAATGAACTGAAGAAACTGGGCATAAAGGAACTAAAGAAGATTTGGGGAGTTATTATCATAGCTTTCAAGTATTTGAAGAGTTGTAGAAAAATGAATCAGACTTCTAATTGATCCCAGAGGACAGAATCAGGAACAAAGAGAAATTGCAAAAAGACAAATTTAGATTTTATGTAAAGAAAAAATTGCTTACAATTAGATTTCTGCTAAAGTAGTGTGAACTACTTTCAGAGATAGATTTCTTTCTTTCTTTCTTTTAATAAAAGTAGATTTCTATTGCTATCTTTTGTTTTTTGTTTTATATGGATTTCTTCCTGGATCCCCTCACCCAGAAAGAAGAATCTCTCTTAACAAAGGAGTCATCCCTTGTAAGAAAGAAAAAGAAAGAAAGGAAAGAAAGAGAGAAAGAAAGAAAGAAAAGAAAAATAGGAAAGGAAAAATTTCAGTAAAATTGATTAACATATCAAGAAAGTGTGACATTGTATACAATATTCCATATATATGGACCCCAACCTTTGTAAAGGAGTGGGAGGAGTTTTCTTCTGATATCTTTCTTAGAGGCCAATTTTGTTCTTTATAATTTTGCAACATTCAGTTTGATTGTTGCGTTTATTCTTTCCATTTATGTTGTTTCAGTCATCATATATAGTATTTTCCTGGCTGTGCTTAATTTACTTTGCATCAATCCATATAAGTTTTTTCATACTTCTCAGTCTTCATCATGCTCATCATTTCTTACATATTACTTTCATGGAGCATAGTTTGTTTAACTATTTCCCAATCAATGAGCATCACCCCCTCCTCCCCGCCCCCAGTTCTTTGCTATCACAAAAAATATTGTTATAAATAGTTTGGTGAATAGGGAATCTTTCTTTTGGCTGATGATATTCTTAGGGAATATGCTTAGCAGTGGAATCTCTAGGTCAAAGCATATAGGATTATATATATCATTCCAAATAGTTTTCTTGGAGGTCTTTAAAGTAAAAGCTAGGTAACTAATTTTTCAGGTGAATTATAAAGAAATTTCATTTTTTAAGTATGGGTTTGAAAAAATTGCCTCTGGGATTCCTTGTAATGATGGGCTTGTCTATAACTGACATTAATAAGAATGTATTTTAAAAAAAACACAAAAAAGGGAAGAAAATAATTGCTCTCTTTGTTTATATGGACAGTACTATTTTTTGTCCCTAAGGGATAACAACTAAAATAAAAAACACATAAATAATCCAAAAATTGGCTTTTTGTGTACTAGAAAACATTCCATAGACTTTATTAGGGACACAAAATGGAATAAATTTAAAAGCATAGCGCATCAGAAATTCTTGTCCCAAGAGAAAATTAAGGGATGAAACATTTTGTTGTTGTGCTGGCTCTGAAATCCTAATGCCCTGCAGTAACTTGCCCCCTGATTTGCTCATCAAAACAATCGATATACTGCTTAATAGCATTTCAGACTCTCTACAAAACACTATCTTTTTTCGCTATCCATTTGGGCAATTATTTCAGCTTCTTACTTTTTAAATCTCCTTTGTGCTTGGCCCCAAGAAAAGTTGAGAAAATGTGCTTTCCTTCTTTGTAAAGACAGGAAACAATGGGTGTGGAAAATTGCATGTACTGTCAGACCGCATTGATTTGTTGATTTTCTTTGATTTCATCTTCTGAAAACTGCCTGTTCATATCTTTTGACCTGGAGAACTTCTTTTAAAAATCTTTTTAAAAAATTCTTTGCTATAAAGGATGACTTGCTAGATTGAGGAGGGGAGATGGATACATTCAGAAATAAAAGTGATATAAAAACAAAAGATGTAACAAATATAAAAGAATAACAAGTGAAGAATTTATAAGGTATAAAATATATAGAGAAGAATATATGATATAAAAAGATATAAAAATAACAAAAGAGGGATAAGCATTTCTTTTTTAAAATTTTAAAAAATTTTTATTTTTAATAGTAATTTTATTTTTTCAAATACATGCAAAGATAGTTTTTAACACTAACCTTTGCAAAACATTATGTTCCAAATTTTTCTCCCTCTATTTCCTCCACCTTCCTCCCCAAGACAGAGATAAAGCATTTCTTAAAGGTTTACAGGTGCAAGGCACTGTTCTAAGAGCTGGGTTGTACAAATACAAATGCATAAGAGAGTTCCTGTCTTCAGGGAGCTTCTAGTCTAAAGGAAGAAGGCAGCACATAAAGGAGACTAGAAAAGGTATGGGAGAAGAATGGTGTATTCTGGTGGACATGGTTTGGAAATGACTTTGATATGATTGAGGTTGACTGGGATCTAGAGTTAGACTCCAATGGGAGCAGGTTGAGGAGGCTGGCTACAATGTCAGTATGATGTGGAAGTGACTAGGAAGCAAATTAAAAAAAAATAATTTTAAAAGAAAATAAATTTTTGGGAAATTTGTATGGGGAAAAGGAGTATACAACCAGATTTAGAACTGGGAAAGTACCTTATGAGTTCTTTGGTTCATTTTCCAATTGAAGAAAATGAATCTAGTAGGGTTAAGTGAGTCCTTCAAGGTGACACAGAGAGTAAACAGCAGAATTGGTTTTGAATTTGTCCTCTCACTCCAGTTTTAGCATTCTCTACATTACATCATGATGCTGAAAAAAATCAAAGATTATTTCAATACCTGCTCTCATCCTGTGTGAAAGAAAAAGTAAAAATGAAATGAATAAGAAGTAGAAAAAAAAAGGAACTTTTGTTGTATGGATACCACCAGCATCTTGCTAAAATGTGGTGAGATAGCCTATTGGAAAGATCCAAGAACTCAGTCAGAAGGCCTGGGCTCAAGTGCTGACTTTGATACTTATTAGTTGTGAGACATGTGCCTCAATTTTCTCTTCTGTAAAAATGGTGATATTTATTTTACCTATGTCAAAAAAGGTTTTTTTAATGAAATTTATACAAAATAATGAATATGAAAGTGTTTTGAAAATTATAAAGTCCTATATGAAAGTGAATTAATGCTGTCTTTAGGTACATGCTGTGTATATCTTTTAGAGTTACTATAATAAAATATTTTAGTCACTGAAACTAAAACACAACCTGGCATTGGGGGGAAAAATTAGATTAGGTTTTGAATCTCACCTCTACTACAGATTACCTGTGTGAGCTTGAGCAAATTACTTATTCTCTTTGGACTTCAATTCCCCAACTGTAAAATAAAGGGGTTTTATTAGATTGCTTTTAAGGTCCTTTCTAGCCCTAAATCTATCATTCTAAGCCCTTTTAGATCAGATATAATATGCCTGACCTCATCCTGAGTTCTGCTGCAGACTGGATTAATTTATGAAGATGTTAAAGGGTATTTAATTTTTTGCATTAAAAATCACTTTATTGTTCTAATAAAAATGCCTAATGAAAATTATATAAGAAATGAGGAAATTTTTCATTTTTATACTGGGCTCTGAACTCTTCGGAAGGAGTAGGTTACATTCAGCTTCTCATTCTTCCTTTGGTCTACGTTTAAAACTGTTTTACATTATCTTTTTCATCTACACCCTGAGAATTTCCTCTTCATGAAGAGCTTCAGTAAATGGTGATGGGAGTCCTGCCCACAGATGAGGTAAGACAAAAGCAGTGAGCCAGTTACTCTGAGCACACTGATGCCCCAGACAAGTGAACTGCCAAATATCATTGCACAAGGAAAAAGATGCACCTCCAAAACATCAGATCCCCTGTCCATTTGGAGAAGTAAAAGTAGAACAGGTGATGGTCCTCAAAGGGCTTCTCTGGGGATTTCAATAAAAAGGAACTGAAATCTGTGGGCACCATCACAGCCTCTTTAAGGGAATAATTTTCACTGGATTGATTTTAGTCCCTGCCCCCTTTCTGATCATCTTTGGGGCAAGGATACTTTATACAGAATATCCCAAAAGTGTGGTGAAGTTTTAAGTTTTAATAACTTTTAAAAGGTTAAGTTATTAAATGTTACTAGTATTAGTCACTAGGCCTAAAAATGGGTGGAAAAGCCAATGGGGGCTCAAACCAATAGCAGAGGAAAGAGATTCATTCAAATCCTTTCAAGTTAGCTGAGAACAGTGAGCAAGAAGATATAAAAGGCCTGATTCTGACAGAAAGCACACCCAGGTGCTTTTTTTACATAAGAGGTTTTTTTTTTTTTTTTTTTTTTTAAAGTCCTTTTAAGAAGAAAGTCCTTTAACCCTTGCTTTTTGCTCACAGTCACATTCCAGTCTTCAGAATTAATAGGAAGCTTTTACTTTATCTGTAAACATTAGGTAGCCAATGAAGGCTTTTAAGCAGGAAAACCTTAACAATTTAAACTCCATTAAGACTTTTGGGACCCCTATACGAAGATATTGTTTGTTCTCTTAGCACCTTCATCCTTATCTGGTTCCTGACCTTTGACCTTGCAGTGCTAAATTATATGACTCCAAGACCTGGCTGATTGAAGCAAGGGTATGGTAATGGTTAGGGATTGCGGAATCATAATCACAATTGTCTAGAGCAAGTTTCCTTTTAAACATATTTCCATATTTGTCATATTGTACAAGAAAAATCAGATCAAAAGGGAAAAAAAAACAAGGAAGAAAAAGCAAACAAGCAAAAAAATAAATTTAAAAAGTGAAAATATTATGCTTGTATCCACATTCAGTTTCCAAAATCCTCTCTCTGGTTGTGGATGCCATTTTCCATCCCCAGTCTATTGAAGTTGCCTTGAATCACTGCATTTTGAGAAGAAAAGATCACAGTTAATTATTATATAATCTTGTTGTTACTGTGTATAATATTTTGCTCACTTTGCTCAGCATCAATTCATGTGAGTCTTTTCAGGTTTTTCTGAAATCAGACATCTCATCATTTCTTATGAAACAATAATATTCTCTTACATTCATATACCATCACTTGTTCAACCATTCCCCAATTGATGGGCATTTGTTCAATTTCCAATTCCTTGCCACTACAAAAAAGAGCTGCTATAAATATTTTTGCATATATGGATCTTTTTTCCTCTTTTATGATCTTTTTGTGAAATAGACTCAGTAGAGCAGAACTTGTTAAACTTTTTCCTTTTGTGACCCCTTTTCACTTAGGAAATTTTTACATGGTCTTGAGTATGTAAGTATATAAAATAGGTATACAAATCAACCTTTACTGATAATAGATCATAATTTCATGACTCCCACATTCAGTTATGAGATCCATGTGGGGTCACGAACTCTAATTTAAGAATCTGGGATCTAGAGTAGGGGTTTTTAATCTTTCTGGGGTATGAGAACTTGGTTTCTTTTTTGTTAATTTTTAATAATTGTATTTCAGCAGAATTGGCTTCCTTTGTAATCCTACCTATTTTATTTTACTCATTTAAAAACATTTTGAGTACTGGTCCATATGCTTCACCAGACTCTCAAAGAAATCCAAGACATCCTAAAAAGTTAAGAAATCCTGTTCTAATGCAATGGGTAGAGGGCCAGTTTTGGAGTCAAGAAATTATGAATTTTAATGTGTGTTCAAAAGTCACAATCTCCTAATATCCTCCCCCAAAATTGCTTGAAACTATAAATTTGCAGAATTGCCAATTTGCATTGATGAAGATTTTCATATTAGGAATGCCTTTTACAGATAAAATCATAGATTCTGATTTAAAATAATAATTATAATGAACCACATTTATACAGCTTTTTGTCATCTAATATTGTTAACTACATACTGAATATTTCTGAGTGTTCTAGAGACATCTCAAATTCAAAACAGGTCCTATGCAAAAATAATTGTCTTTCCCCCAAATCTTTCCCATTCCTAATGTTCCTTTTTCTTTTGAAGGACCAGCATCTTTCCCATCACTCTGGGTTGAAGCCTTAAAATCAAACTCATTTCTTCCCTCTCCTTCCCTTTCTCCAATAATCTATCAGGTGCCAAGTCTCTTTATCTCTCTCTTCTTATCTCTCATAACCATTTTATTCTTTACCCTTGCAAAGCCCTTATCCCAGGTAAACTGGCCTTTTTGTTGTTGTTCCATCGTTTCAGACATGTCTACTTCTTCATGACCCCATTTGGGGTTTTCTTGGCAAAGATTCTGCAGTGGTTTGCCATTTCCTTTTCATTTTACAGATGAGAAAACTCGGGCAAACTTGGTTAAGTGATTTGCCTAAGGTCACAAAGCTAATAAATATCTGAGGCAGATTTGAATTTAAGTTTTCCTGGCTCTAAGCCTTGTGCTTCATTCATTTCAACTCGTAGTTGTCCAATGCTTATTAATTAAATGTTGATGGAGTGCTAGTCACTGGGTCTAAAAATGGGGCAAAGAGCTAATGAGGGCTCAAGTCTATAGCAGAAGTAAGAGACTCCCCTCCCAACCTCTCTCAGGCTTGAGCACAGCAATACAATGATGTAAGAGGCCTGGTTCTGACAAAGAGGGGCAAGGGTGTGCATATTACATCAAGGTCTCTTTTATATTTCTTCATATGACAAGAGTTAAAAACAGTCTTCTTAAAAAAGGAGGTTCCTTAGCCCTTCCTCTCTGCTCTTCCACAGACATTTTCCAGTCTTCAGAATTAACAGCCTCTCTGGAAGCTTTTACTTTATTCAGTAGACAATGGATTATCATTGAAAGTTTTTTAGTAGAAAAGTTACATGATTAAATAGTGTATTAGGGAGATGATTTGGGCAATGAAGCATGCAATGGAGAAGGGGAAGAGGGTCCAAGGCTAATCTCTGTCATGAAATTAAAAGTGAATTCTCAACTCAAGTAGCTATTTGGAGATGTTTTATTTTATGGTGAGGGTTGAAATTAGTCAGTATTACATATTAGTTAGAAATATGTTTAAAAGAATTGTACACATATAATCTATATCAGATTGCTTTCTGTCTTAGGGAATGGGAGGTAAGGAAGATAAGGAGGAAAAATGTAACTCAAAATCTTACAAAAATGAATGTTGAAAACTATCTTTATATGTAACTAGAGAAAATAGAATACTATTAAGTGTGAGGGGAAATGTTACATATTAGTTTGTTATAGTAATACTGATTAACAATTGGTAGTACAGAAGTTGTGTTTCTGTGTGATCAAAATGATTCACAAGTGAACCATCCATGTTTATCCTGTTTTCACTCTAGAAGTAATGGCATCTATGTGACAGTCTCACAGTTCATGAGTTTCTCTACCACCCTCTCCAACCACCTCCAGCTATTATTGTCTTCTCATCCTTCCACCCCTCTTAACATCCTCAACCATCTTTCCTGGTTAAGGGCCTCCTGCACTAAGGATTCCCTGCTCCTTCTGACTGCAATCCTGCCCCTTGAATCAGAGATAATTCTTTCTAATTAGTCCTTTCCAATTAGCTTGATAACATATGTAAAGAACTTTGGAAACCTTAAAGTATAATAACTATTATAACTATTATTATTATTATTTTTTGCTTTTTTGCTGAGGCAATTGGGGTTAAGTGACTTGCCCAAGGTCACACAGCTAGGAATGTTAAGTGTCTGAAACCATATTTGAACTCAGGTCTTCCTGACTTCAGGGCTGGTGCTCTATCCACTGCGCCACCTAGCTGCCCGTGATCCTAACTATTATTAAGCCATCTGTTTTTCTCAACTCTAGGGACAGTACTTATTCCTGAAAGGTATAATGAAACTAGAGAAGGGAGAAAATTCTTTTAAAGATGTGAAAAGAATCAAAGAAATACTCTAATTGATGAAACCCTAAACAGTAGCTCTCAACAGCAGTGCTCTGCTCCCTCCTTCCTTCCTTCCCTCTCCTTCTCCCTCTTCCTCTTCTCCCTCTCTCTCTCTCCTTCTCCCTCTCTCTCCTTCCCTCCCCTCTCCCTCTCCCTCTCCCTCCTTCCTCCCCCTTTCCCTGTCCCTGTCCCTCCCCCTCTCCCTCCCCTCTCCCTCTCTTTCCCTCTCCCTCTCTCTCCTTCTCTCCCCCTCTTTCTCTTCCTCCCTCCCTCCCTCCCTCCCTCCCTCCCTCCCTCTCTCTCTCTCTCTGTCTCTCTCTCTGTGTCTCTCCTCTCTGTGTCTCTCTTTCTCTCTCTCTTCCTCCTCTCTGTCTCTGTCCTCTGTCTCTGTCCTGCCTTTTTGAATCTTTCTCTTTCTCTCTTCTTCCCTTCTAGCCACTCAAAATTTTCAAATTTGATTCCTTATTCTGCTTTAGAGTTCCATCCAGAATCTGACACTCAGTTAGCAAGCAAAAACTATCAACAATTCAACGATTAAGAGTTTATTGTTTGCTAAGTACCAGATACTGAGTGGTGCTGGAGATAAAAAGAAAAAAACAAAACAGTCTCTGCCTTCGAGAAGTATTCTATCCCATCCAATCTTTTGTAACTCCCCTTGCCTAACTGGTAATTCAGATCTCAAACCATGCAGAATTGCTCAAAGTATAATAGCATATCCAGAAGCAAAGGAATAACCAAGGACTTAGAGAAATCAGCTGGAGCCTCAGTAGGTTATTAGTATATCTGTGGAAGCACCAAACCCGCAGGAAAGTCAAGTTCACTAGCATGCTTTGTTATTAGTGATTTCTGCCAAATGCCTAACTCCTCTTGTAACAATAGTATAGATATGAAAGAGACTGTGGCCGAATGCCAAATTTATGTAATTTAAAACAATGTTGAGAAGCGGCATGGAGCCAAGCAGGCCATTGAACTGTGGACTTTTAGAGCAGGAATTGGCTTTTGTTTACCTTTTTTTTTTTTTTGTATCCTCAGTGCTTAGGAGAGTGCTCAGCACATAGTAGGTGATGTGTTTGGGGTTTAGCATCAAATGATGAAATTGATGTAGGCACCAAATATTGGGGTTTGGTCATGTGAAGAATTCACAATGCCCATTCGCTGGCAAAAGGTAGGTTAATTTAGAAGAAGAGATTACAAGAAAAAATAAAGAAATAAAATATATCCCAGGAATGGTAAATATGAAATAGAATTGGGAGAGCATGTAGTTAGACACCAGGAGACAGAGAGGAATGGGATAAAGAGAGATACAGTGAAGCATGGTGGGGGGGATGAGAGGAAAGATATTGTGAGGTAGAAATGCCATGTCACACTTGACCCCAAAAGAGTATCAGCAAAGATGCTTGGGCCATGGACAGATTTACAGGGGAAATTTAACCTCTGGAGTTTGATATAACTTGGATTGCTGATTAGATACAGTAATGTAGGGCCACCCATGACCTTCACAGAGGGTGGAACTATAAGGTTAAACTGATCCCCATCAGTGTCCTTCCCTGCTTGCCTCAGGAAGTAATTTTATCAGTTCTTCAGTTTTTCTCTGCTAACCCCACCCAGTTACTTAGGACTCCATTAATTGGTACTTTATAAATGTGCCTAGACTTGACATTTGAAATGGAATATTTGCAACAAACAGTAGTGGGGAAGGAGGAGGGGGGGCATCATTCTGGCCCAGGATAGTTTGCTGGCCCCTTTTGGTAAGACTTGATCCAGGGACAAGAAAAGATTTCTTCCTTGGTCTCCCCTGCCTTTCCCTGCTACCCCATTTCCCTGATACTATTTATATACTATTTATAACCCTAGGAAACAAAAACATAATAAGCAAATTATCTCTGTAGTTACTGGACATTTCGGAGAAATAAAGGCAGAAAGTAAGAGTACAGAGAACCATTTTAAAGATCTCCATGAGAATTAAGTAATCAACTGAGAACTGCCCTCCCCTCCCATTTTATACCAGTAAGCATAACATTCTACTACATTCTTTGAGAAAGGAATGAGACACATGGTGGCTTGCTCATTAAATCATACTTGCCAGGAAGTGGGTGCTAGATAATTATGAATGGATCCTAGCTTAGCTCAAGATGGAGGGCCATTTAAAGGAGGGAGATTTCCCAAAAGATCTCCATAAAAAATTTTTGAGGTGATCTGAGAACATTTGGCTTGTAGGCCCAGAATTTAAATGTTTCCTCTTTGCTAATTAAATGTAATGATGTTCCCAAAACGAACCATAATTAGAAATTTGAGTATCTAGGCTAAGGGAGATGGTTGGGTCTGGTGATAGAAGGGAATCCAGGGAGAGATGATAGGAATGGAACTATGGTAGTCTGGGTCTAGAGGAATTCATATGCTAGGTGTGGAAAAGTTATGAGGATCCTATAATCAAAGCATACAAACTTTCACTTTTATTGTAGAATGGGGAGGGACTTTTTTGTGAGCTAATAATGGTTGGGTATTGTCATGGTAGAGAGGCCCATTTGATGGCCCAGTTGATAGAACCCTAGGCATGGAGTCAGGAAGACCAGAATTCAAATTTGGCCTCAGACTCTTACTAGCTGTGTGACCCTGGGCAAGTGCCTTAACCTCTGTTTATTTTAATCCACTGGAGAGGAAATAGTAAATCACTTCAGTAACTTTGTCAAGAAGACCCCATGGACAGCATGGCCCACAGGGTTACAAATTGTCAGGATAAGGGAGGTAGACAATATCCCACCAGAAATTTAGCCAGTGCTCTCTTAATGCTGTCAATATCTTTCAACCTACCCCTCTTTCCTCCAACTCTCCTCATCAAGGAGAGAGCAGGAGGAGAGGCAAAATTATCTTTCTCTTTGAGATGAAGTAAGAATATGCAGCAAATAGAACAAGAACTAGTCTAAGCAAGGAAGTGGGTGAAGTTGTTATGGACAGGGATTGGCAGCAAAAGTGGCTTGGGACCAATCATAGCAATGAATTTGTACCTCATTTTATTCTCAGTTTTTTGTCACTTATGACTATGAATATTTTGGTATAAATTAGACATTTATTTCTGTCTCTCACTTTTTGGTGTAAATTCTCAGTAAAGAGATCATTTAGGTCAAAAGATACATAATTTTGTCACTTTTAGGGGGCACATTTTCAAATTGCTAATAGAATGGTTAGACTAATGTGTAGTTAGCCCCATTAACACTGAATTATTATGTGCAGCATCATTTACTATTTCCATTTTTTGTTGCTTTTTTGTCAGATTGTTAAGTGTGAAGTTAAATTTCAGAATTGCTTTAGTTTGCATTTTACTTCCTATTAATGATTAGGAGCCCATTTTCACATGACCATTTATAATTTCCAATTTTAAAAATTTATTCTCAATTTAAATATCCTCAAAATGAGCATTTCTATATAGGCTGCAAGGATCATATATGGAATCATGAATCTCCATTTCATGCTGTTTGCTTTTTAAAAAAAACATACAAATCATACATATTAATATTTAAAACTGTCCTGCTTGTCTGTGTTTCTTTTGAACTCCCTACTTTTCTCTTTTGTGTATTTCAAAAAATGGTTAAATGGCCTTTCTATGGCTCTCCCCATCCCAACCCTTTACCCCCCAAGTCCCAATCCCTACAAAATTAAAAACTGAGAGGGGAAAAAAAATAACCCAAGTAACAAATACACATAGGCAAAACATGTCTATATAGACACCATGTCCAAAAATGTTTCATCACATGTCCTCTGGAGACATGGCTTGTTCACTGTGTTGATTGGAGTTCTTAAGTTTTTTAAACTTTTTTGTTTATAATGTTATCACTGTATCCATTAACCTAGTTTTGTTCATTTTGTATCAGTTCATACTACCCAAGATTCTCTAATATTTGTTTTCTCTTTATTTATTATGATAAAATAATGTTCCTTTATATTCAAAGATCATAATTTGCTCAGCAATTCCCCAATATCAGTTCAGAGACATGCTTTCACATTCTATTTCTTTTCTTTTTCCTTATAATTCCCCTTCTCCTCTATTTCAGTTTCTTTTTATCTACCCCCTTCAAGTTGCTATGGTAACCCCACCTCTTATTAAGGTATCTTGGGGCATATTCCTATTATTGAAGCTATTCTGAAAATATTATCCTCTGTTTTACTTTGATGTTGGCATTTGTGATAGGAGAAAGAATATATTTTTCAGCATAAATATTGTATTTCTACTAAGTTATGCTAGAAAAAAAGGAAAGGAATACTTTAATGAAAAGACACAAAAACTTGTTCTTCCCTTGCAAATTCACTTGGAAAAACCTAGCTGATAAAATGAACAAGAACTATATACTTTGAAGCAAAATTTTTACTCATTACATGTTTTTGCTTTATATATGGGATATAAGAAAGGAGTTTGTTAATGTAATGTCAACAGTATTAAGGCAAAAGTTAGGGCCAAATAAGAAAATGCTCCATGATTATAGATAAGTGGTTTTATTGTAAGGCTTTTTTTGTTTTGGAACATCGTATTCCAACATTTCCTCTCCTTTAAAGTAGTTGTAGCATAGTCATATGTGATCCTGAAGGTGGATCCTTGATATCTGAACTCTTTCTTTCTGCACATATGCAGTTTTTTATTTTTCTTTTACATTGAAGCTCTGGATTTGGGTTGTGAAATTCTTGAAAGTTTTTATTTGCAGGATTTTTTCAAAAAGTGACCAATATATTATTACTATTTTAAAGTTATCCTCTGTTTCTAATAGATGTAGGTGGTTTTATGGAATTACTATTGTCTTTTGGTTTTACTTCCGGGGCTTCTCTTAACTCATACCATTTTTTCTTTACATTCAGAATTTTCTTTGGTTTTCTCATACCTCCAGTCTTTTCTCCTAGTTTGGGGCTTTGTGCTACACTCAGGCTCAGCCCTTTTCTGTGGGCTAGGCAGGCCATTCCTCCTAGTCCTATTCCCTCTTAAGTTTGAATGTCACACTTCTGGATGAAGTGGCTGGGACCAGGCTCCACTCTCTGTTACAAAGCATAGCTTTTGCCTTATTCTGAGTGTCATTTAAGCTCCGTCTCCTTCTCAACAGGGAGTTGCCCTTAGTTCCTGCTGCTGCATTGACTGGTTATCAAAACACTCATTGGTCTTAGGCTTCCTTATTGTGAGTCCCCTAGGCACATTCCTTGGCAGTCACCTTAAAGACTCCTCTTATAATTCTGGCAGAGAAACCTGGTTTCAAGCCCCTGGAAGAGTTCTGAGGTGAGCATACATCACCTGGCTTTGTTTTCTGGTGCAGAGATCTTCAAGAAGCTAGCTGCATCCCTTGCTGTAGCCAGATCCTGTTGGCTTCAGGACCTGTTTACCAGTGACTGCATACTTCCCTTAAAGCACACTGGGGTTTCTAAGAATCAGAATATATAACATTTACATAGCATTCACTAAGTTTCAGACACCGTGTTGAACACTTAACAATTATTTTCATTTGCTCTTTACAACAACCCTGGGAGGTAGGTACTATTATTATCATTCCCATTTTACAGATGAGGCAAGTTAAGTGACTTGCACAGAGTCACATGGTTTGAAGCTGGATTTGAATTCATGTCTTCCTGACTTCAGGCCCAGTGATCTACCCACTGTACTAAATTGCGGCTGTATATATCATTAAAGTTGTAGTTACTATGTATATTATTTTCCTTAATTTGTATTAGAGCTTATTTCATAAATTTTATATTTATATACTTATGAACTCTTTATTAAGTACATTTGAATCTTCCCATGTTTTTCTGGATTCTCCATATTTATTATTCATTATAGTATAATAATATTCCATTATATTCATGTATCATAATTTCTTCAGCTATTTCCCCAAATTCAAATAGCTACTTCTAGCTGTTGTTATTATAACATGATATATATGCACTGATTCCCTCTTCCAGAACCAGTCTTACTGTGTCACCCATTCAGGTTCTCAATTACTTTGAGGGGTTTGTGAACAGTATCTCTCCTTGTATCTGCCCTAAACTTGAACTTCCACTGACTGTTTTCCTTCAGTTCTTATGGGCCCATTACTAGTATTCCAATTCCATAACACCAATAGCTTTTATATGAACACAAAGCTATAGCAAATACACATACATATATACAATACATATGATGTAACAGAACATAATAGGAAGATAAAGGGAATAAGCATTTATCTATCATCCATCTCTTTTGAGATGGTATAGTATCTCACACACCAGCTCAATATCTGGGAGAGTACACACAAAATTTAGTTCAGTTCCTACACAGCATTTATCTCTCCAAATTCATGTCTATAAGACTCCAAATACAAGTCTACAAGAAAGAAGTTTCACTATCAGGTAAATTCCCATTTTAGTTTTCTCCAGCACATGCCAGAAAATTTCTCTTTTTTTCCCCCTCAAAACCCCAGTGTGCTTTAAGGGAGGTATGCAGTCACTGGTAAACAGGTCCTGAAGCCAACAGGATCTGGCTACAGCAAGGGATGCAGCTAGCTTCTTGAAGTTCTCCGCACCAGAAAACAAAGCCAGGTGATGTATGCTCACCTCAGAACTCTTCCAGGGGCCTGAAACCAGGGTTTCTGCTATTGGGCTACCTGTGAAACAACCTGGAATGTTGGGTTCCCTTCAGACCTCTTTAACTCACAGTCACAGAAGTTCTGCTTCCTCTACTTCAATCAGAAAAGAATGAATGCAAAGGCCCAAGATGTTCCTCAGATATAAGGTCAGAAGGTGGAGGAGGTCCCAAGTCCTTTACATTTATAGCATAGTTTCTCACCAGAGGTAGTGAGCAAGAGTCAATAAAGATCCCACCAAGAATGACTGAAGCAAAAGATGGCAGATGAAAGTGATACACTTTTTTGAATCTTTCCATAACCAATAGAAGAGTCTCCTCTTCACCATGTGGTGAAGCTAACAGGAAATTGGTTGGGAGTTACAGAATATCTACCTACACATGCCTCCCAATCTCTCCAAGATACTTCTATCCTGGGTCATCATGAGTCTCTTGAAAGCAAGATTTAAGCTCCCCAGAGTCTCCATGTGGAGAGATGCTGCTATAGGCACTCTACATGAATACCATTTAGGTAATCACTCAATAAACATTGATTAAGTGCCTTAAGGAACTATGCCAAACACTAGAAGAAATTGAAAAAAGGCAAAAGACAACCTCTGCCTTAAAGGAGCTCATAATTTAATTGGAGAGATAGTAAGCAAACAAATATGGACAAATTATCTATATATAGGATAAACAGGAAATAATTAAGAGAAGAAAAATTCTAGAATAAAGAGGGATGAGAAGACCCCTATTACAAAAGGATCATAGATTGAAAGCTGAAAGAAATTTAGTACAATTCTCTCATTTTGCAGTTGAGAAAACTGAGGCCTAGAGAAATTAAATGACTTGCTTAAAGTCACACAGGAAATAAACAGAAGAGCCGATATTGGAACCCAAGTCTAGTTCTTTCCACTGTACCACTCTCATTTCTCATTGCAAGAAATATGCTGTGTGTCTGGGATTGAAACAGGCATCAAATTCTGCCTTCTGGACTCTGAGCTCTGCCTGAGAATTTTTTTCTGGCCTCACATCCTGATTTTAACCACATTGGTCAACGAAAGAGTTTAATGTAATTATACTGATAGATGTCAAGGAAGACATACTGCTAATCATGAAGTGTAATCTCCTAAACTTCTGTCTAGAGCTTTTAGCCTCAATTAACTCCACAGAAGATAATGGAGGGCCATTAAGGCACTTTCATTTTGAGTACACACAGTTATTCAGACATGCTTCTTTTGTTCTTTACTGAGATGCTTCTTGGGAAAATCTAATTCTGAGCAAAGATTCCCATATTAGAGAATGATAGCTATGAGGGGTCAAAATGTTTTCCTGAGATAGACCTTAAAAAAAAAAATACGAGGTAGCATATTTGATGCTAGTCCTGCTTTTATCTAAAGCACATTCAAAAAAGTGCCTAAACATTTTCTAAGCATAATTTTTCCTCTTTTCTTCTTTGTGCACAGACACAGTCCTGCTTATGGAAATTCTATTGGTTCTCAATATTTTGCTTATCTCTTATTTTTAATTTCTATTTCACTTTTGTTTTCATTTTAATTAATTTTATTTTATTTTGAAATAAATTTGTATTAACATTTTCTTTTGCTTATATCACCACAATTATCCTAAGTATCCTTTCCCTCCCAGTGAGTCATATAATAAGATGAAAAATAATTTTTTAGAGAGGCAGAAAGAATTAGTACAACTGATCAATACATTGAGAAATACCTGTGCAATGTGTGAACTTTCTACCTCCATAAAAAAGTGTAGGTTGGGGGTGTCTTCTCATATCTCTTCATTCAAGTCTTTCTTGATCGTTATAATTTTGTTACATTTCTTTTTGATTTTTTTGTATACATTGTTTATATTTGGTATACATTTGAATTACATTGTTGTAAATACTATATATATTATTTTCTTTACTTTGCTTATGTCATTCTATATCAGTTAATATAGATCTTTCCAGGTTTCTATGTATTTATAACACATATCATTTCTTACAGCACAATAATGTTCCATTACATTTCATGTTCCACACTTTGTTTAGCCATTCTCCAGTTGAAGTCTTACTCATTCTTTAAAATTCAAATGCTTCCTCCTCAATGAAGCCTTCTCTGATCTTGACAGCCAACATGTGATTCCCCTCTCCTTTGAATTATCTGTATCAGGAATAGCTCTCCTCACTGTAGGTGTTGCTGGCAAAGGGAAGAGTTGACTGTTTCTGAATAATTTCTAGACAGTAGGAAGGCTGGTGTATAAGTGGTTTCATGGAGCCAAAGACCAGCCATTTTTTTGATGTCATTCAAGGTAATAATCTGAGTTCAAATCCTGCCTCACACACTTACTAGCTATGTGATCCTAAATAAGTTGCTGAACCTTTTGGTATCTTATTTATTTGTAAAATGGGGATAATAATAGCACCTTCTTCCCCACATTGTTGTAAGGATCAAATGAGATAATATATGTAAAGCACTTTGTAAATCTACAAGATTGCTACTGTGCATTGCACCTGGGATGGAAATAAAGGAAAAAGGCAGTCCCTGTCTTTGACGAGCTTACAGTCTAGTAGGTGGATTCAAATGTAGACACATATATGAATACAAAATCCATAACAAAAGTTATTTTTAGGTACAGTGAGAGTGGATATGAATAAATGAGGGAATGAAGTTCTCTAGGAGGTGACACGAGATAAATTATTGGAGGAATAA
Source organism: Myrmecobius fasciatus (assembly GCA_023553655.1). Taxonomy (NCBI): domain Eukaryota; kingdom Metazoa; phylum Chordata; class Mammalia; order Dasyuromorphia; family Myrmecobiidae; genus Myrmecobius; species Myrmecobius fasciatus. The sequence goes on from JAJPUD010001244.1 coordinate 347,643, forward strand.
AAAGAGGTATATGAAAAGGAAAAGAAAGCATTAATTTGTCTTTTATTCTAAAGCCATTAGGGAGACACTGAATTCTATGCTTTAAAAAAAAAAAATTGTGCTTTAAAGTCATCATTTTGAGGATTCTTTAGACTTTCCCTAACTTCCAAAGGGGTATATGATACCCCCCTACCAAAAAAAAAAAAAAAGGTTAAGAATTCCTACTATAGTTCTCTGGAAGAGAAGTACCAATCTGAACAGACTGAACATCCACACATAGAGAATAAGACACAATTGCTAATCCTGTGAAGGACACTGGGCAGATAGACAGAGAAACCTAAATTTTCAGAGAGGAGAGAATATTCATAATGAAATGGGTAATTAATAGCATCAAACATTGTAAGAGGAGAAAAGGTCAATTGGATTTTGATATAAAGATATCATTGATGACCTTGGAGAGGAGTGAGTTTCATCAGTTAGAAGCTATTTGGTGCTAGAAGGAATTGGTGCTAATTAAAGGAACCTGCTAGTGGTGTCCTTTAAAATGCAGCTCAAGCATCATCTTCTGCATAAAGCCTTTCCTGATTTTCTCATCTACTAGTACCCTTGCTCCAAAACTACCTTGGATATAACACCCTATATGTTTGTAAGGGCAGTTATGTGACACAGTAGATAGAGTCAAGAAGACTCATCTTCTTGAGTTCAAATCTGACCTCAGACACTGAATAGCTGTGTGACTCTAGGCAAGTCACTTTACCCTGTTTGCCTAAGTTTCTTCATCTATAAAATGAACTGGAGAAGGAAATGGCAAAACATTCCAGGATCTTTGCTAAGAGACCTTTGTGAAGAATCAGACACAACAGAAGAAAACACAATAAAAACCAAATATATTTGTATTTATTTTTACAAAAATTTGTTCCAAAAATCTTGGTATAATTTGAAGCTACTAGAAGGAAGCTCACCTGATGCAACTCAGATAGGCAGGGAAAGACTGAACCTAGGTAGATCTGGTCAGGGGTACAACTGCCAGGGAAATTTTTTAGGAAGTTATTAGAGGACTTCAGGGGGTGGAGCCAAGATGATTGAGAGCAGACATGACTCTCTGAAACCCCCTCTAATCTTCTCTCAGACCAATAGCAGATTAAGCCTCTACACTGGTTTTGAAGTCAAAGAATCCACAAATATCTGGGGTACAACACAATTCTAGAAGATATCTTGGAAGAACTTCAGAACAGGTCTGTTTCAATTGGGCAAGGGGACATCTGGTGAACCCGGACAGCAGCACAGGGAGACCGGGGCAAGGAGCTGGAGTGGAGAATCAGAGTGTTATAGCTTCCACACACCTGGGAATCTTCTGTGAGTCTCTTAGGCTACTCTGTTCTGGTTGCAAGCAAGTGGTTTGGTAGATTTGCCTTTTGTAAAAGGTAAATTGTAAACCACTGAGACCTGGAAGAATGCCAGACCTAGCCATGATTACCCATCACCAGAAATCAATGAATCAACAGACCTGCCCTAGGGCAAATTAAAGCAGTTGTTGCTTCTTGCATTGATCAGATCTCAAGTCTTAAAAAAATGAATAAAAAAACCAAAAAGAACTCTCACCATAGACAGCTTTTATGGAGAGAGAGAAGAACAGACCTCAAATCCTGAGGTCCCTAAAGGTAAAATAATTCCAGAAAAAGCCCCAAAGAGAGACATAGGCCGGTCCCCATGTTACAAGGCTTTCTTTGAAGATTGCATAAAGGATCTTAAAAGAGAGTTAGAAGAAATATGGGGAAATGATATGAAATCATTGTAAAAAAGAATGGAAAAAATGGAAAATGATTACAATGAACAAAAAAATTTAATTGGCCAATTGCAAAAGGAGCTAAAAAAGGTAACTGAAGAAAATAATACACTAAAAATTAGAATTGAACAAATGGAAATGAATGACTCAATAAAACTTCAAGAATCAAATAAAAACAAAAAAATGAAAAAATAAAAAATATGAAATATCTTCTAGGAAAAACAACTGACCTAGAAAATAGATCTAGGAGAGACAATCTAATAATTATTGGGCTTCCTGAAAGCCATGATGAAAAAAAGAATCGACACCATCTTACAGGAAATCATAAAAGAAAACTGCCCTGATATTTTAGAATTAGAAGATAAAATAGCCATCAAAAGAATCCACCAATCACCTCCTGAATTGGCTAAATTTCAGAACTATCATACCAAGGAAAAGATATTGCAAGCAGCCAGAAAGAAACAATTTAAATACTGAGGAGCAACAATTAGGGTCATCCAGGACCTAGCAGCTTCCACCTTAAAGGATCAAAGGGCCAGGAATCTGATATTTCGAAAAGCAAAGGAACTGGGATTACAGCCAAGAATAAACTATTCAGCTAAAATGAGCATTATCTTTCAGGAAAGAAGATGGATGTTCAATGATATAGGTGAATTTCACTTATTTCTAATGAAAAGACCAGAATTGAACAAAAAATTTGATCTCCAAACACAGAACTCAAGAGAAGCATAAACAGGTAAAAAGGAAAAAACTCTTGAGAACTATATTTCTATTATGGGTATACTTAAAGAATGTGGGTATAATTTGATTTTATTATGATAATATGAAAAAGAAACTAGAGGTAGAAAAGGGATTATACTGGAAGAAGAGGAAAAAGGAGGTAAAATAAGAGAACTGACATCTCACCAAGAGGCAAAGAAAACCTATTATAATTGAGGGAATAAAGGGAGGGAGGTGAGCATTGTGTAAATCTTACTCTCATTAGATTTGGCTCTAGGAGAGAATAACAGACATATTTGGTATCACAAAGAAACTTGTTTCACCTTATAGAGAAATAGAAGGGAAACGGGAAAAAAAGGGAAAGACTAATAGAAAGGAAAACAGAAGAATTAAGGGAAAGGTGTAAAAAAAGGGGGAGGGGCTTTAAGGAGGAGGACTGTTTGAGGGAGGTGGTCATCAAAAGCAAAATACTGAGGAGGAAGGAAGGGGGATAGGAAAGAGAAAAGCATATTCTACGGTAAATAAGATGTCAGAAAATACAGAATTAGTTATTTTAACTGTGAATGTGAATGGGATGAACTCCCCCATAAAACAGAAGCAAATAGCAGACTGGATCAAAATCCAGAATCCAACAATATGTTGTTTACAAGAAACACATTTAAAGCATAGGGATACATACAGAGTGAAGGTAAAGGACTGGAGCAGAATATATTATGCTTCAGGTGAAGAAAAAAAAAGCAGGGATAGCCATCAGATCAAGTAAACGCAAAGATAGATCTAATTAAAAGAGACAAGGAAGGAAACTACATCTTACTAAAGGGTATCATAGATAATGAAGCAATATCAATACTAAACATATACCAAGTGGTATAGCATAAAAATTCCTAGAGCAGAAGTTAAGCAAGATACAAGAAGAAATAGGCAGCAAAACTATACTAGTGGGGGCTCTCAGAACTAGATAAATCAAACCACAAAATAAATAAGAAAGAAATTAAGGAGGTGAACAAAATGTTAGAAAAGTTAGGTATGATAGGTCTTTGGAAAAAATTAAATGGAGACAGAAAGTAGTTTATTTTTTTCTCATCAGTTCATGGAGCTTATAAAAAAAAAAAAAACTGACCATGTGTTAGAGCATAAAAACCTAAAAATCAAATGCAGAAAGGCAGAAATAGTAAGTGCATCTTTCTCAGATCATGATGCAATAAAAATCACATGCAATATGAGGCCAGGAGAAAATAGACCAAAAAGCAATTGGAAACTAAATAATCTCATTCTAAAGAATGAATGGGTGAAACAGCAAATTATAGACACAATTACTAATTTCATCCAAGAGAATGACAATAATGAGACAACATACCAAAATCTGTGGGATGCAGCCAAAGCAGTAATAAGGGGAAATTTTCTATCTCTAGATGCTTATTTGCATAAAATAAAGAGAAAATCAATGAATTGGACTTGCAACTAAAAAAGCTAGAAATAGAACAAATTAAAACCCCCCAATCAAATACCAAACTTGAAATTCTAAACATAAAAGGAGAGATTAATAAAATTGAAAGTAAAAAAAAAAAAACTATTGAATTAATAAATAAAACCAAAAGTTAGTTTTATGAAAAAAACAACAAAATAGATAAACCCTAGTTAATTTGATTAGAAAAAGGAAAGAGGAAAATCAAATTGTTAATTTCAAAAATGAAAAGGGAGAACTTTACACCAATGAAGAGGAAATTAGAACAATAATTAGGAGTTACTTTGCCCAACTTTATTCCAATAAATTTGATAATCTAAGAAAAGAAGGAATATCTGCGAAGATATAGATTGCCTTGACTAACAGAAGAGGAAATAAATTACTTAAATAGTCCCATTTTAGAAAAAGAAATAGAACAATCTATTAATCAACTCCCTAAGAAAAAGTGCCCAGGACCAGATGAATTTACATGTGAATTCTACCAAACATTTAAAGAACAGTTAATTCCAATACTATATAAACTATTTGAAAAAAATAGGGAACAATGGACTCCTACCAAATTCCTTTTATGACACAGACATGGTACTGATACCTAAACCAGACAGGACAAAAACAGAGAAAGAAAATTATAGACCAATCTCCCTAATGAATATTGATGCAAAGATCTTAAATAAAATATTAGCAAAGAGATTACGGAAAATCATCCCCAAAATAATACACCATGGCCAAGTAGAATTTATACCAGGAATGTAGGGATGGTTCAATATTAGGAAAACTATTAGCATAATTGACTATATCAATAACCAAATTAACAAAAAACATTATTATATCAATAGATACATTAAAAGCATTTGATAAAATCCAACATCCATTCCTATTAAAAACACTAGAGAGTATAGGAATAAATGGACTTTCCTTAAAATAGTCAGTAGCCTCTATTTAAAACCATCAGCTAGCATCATATGTAATGGTGATAAACTGGAACCATTCCCAATAAGATCAGGGGTGAAACAAGGTTGCCCACTATCACCATTACTATTCAATATTATATTAGAAATGCTAGCTTTGGCAATAAGAGAAGAAAAAGAGATTAAAGTAGGTAATGAGGAAACCAAATTATCACTCTTTGCAGATGACATGATGGTATACCTAGAGAACCCTAGAGAATCAATTAAAAAACTATTAGAAATAATCTACAACTTTAGCAAAGTTGCAGGATACAAAATAAATCCACATAAATCATTAGCATTTTTATACATCACTAACAAAATCCAACAGCAAGAGATACAAAGAGAAATTCCATTTAAAATAACTGGCTAAATAAGGATAAAATATTTGGAATCTATCTGCCAAGGAAAAGCCAGGAACTATATAAGCAAAACTACAAATCACTTTCCATACAAATAAAGTCAGATGTAAACAACTGGAAAAATATCAAGTGCTCTTGGATAGGTTGAACGAATATAATAAAGATGACAATACTATCTAATCAAACTCCCAAGAAACTATTTTACTGACCTAGAAAAAATAACACCAAAATTCATGTGGGAGAACAAAAGTCAAGAATTTCAAGGGAATTAATGAAAAAAAAAAAAAAAGCAAATGAAGGTGGCCTAGCTGTACCAGATCTATAACTATATTTTAAAGCAGCAGTCATCAAAATCATTTTGTACTAGCTAAGAAACAGAGTAGTGGATGAGTGGAATAGGCTACGTTAACAATACAAAATAGTCAATGGCTGTCATAATCTAGCAAACCCAAAGACACCAGCTTTTGGGATAAGAACTCACTATATGACAAAAACTGCTGGGAAAATAGGAAACTAGTATGCAAGAAACTAGGCATTGACCCACATCTAACACCGTATACCAAGCTAAGATTGAAATGGATTCATGATCTAGACATAAAGAATGATATTATAAACAGATTTGAAGAACATAGGATAGTTTACCTCTCAGATCTGTGGAGAAGGAAAGAATTTGTGACCAAAGAAGAACTAGAGATCATTATTGATCACAAAATAGACAATTTTGCTTGTATTAAGTTAAAAAGGTTTTGTACAAACAAAACTAATGCAGACAAGATTAGAAGGGAAGCAATAAAGTGAGAAAACATTTTTACATTCACAGGTTCTGATAAAGATCTCATTTCTAAAATATAAGAGAATTAACTCAAATATATAAGAATTCAAGCCATTCTCCAATTGATAAATGGTCAAAGGATATAAACAGACAATTTTCAGATGAAAAAATTAAAACTATTTCTAGTCATATAAAAAGGTGCTCCAAATCACTATTGATCAGAGAAATTCAAATTAAGACAACTCTGAGATACTACTACACACCTGCCAGATTGGCTAAGATGTCAGGAAAAGATAATAACGAATGTTGGAGGGGATGTGGGAAAACTGGGACACTGATACATTGTTGGTGGAACTGTGAACGAACGGATCCAACCATTCTGGAGAGAAATTTGGAACTATGCTCAAAAAGTTATCAAACTGGGCATACCCTTTGACCCAGCAGTGTTTCTACTGGGCTTATATCCCAAAGAGATCTTAAAGGAGGTAAAGGGACCCACATATGCAAACATGTTTTGTAGTGGCTAGAAACTGGAAACTGAATTGGATGCCCATCAGTTGGAGAATGGCTGAATAAATTATAGTATGTTAATGTTATAGAATATTATTATTCTATAAGAAATAACCAGCAGGATGATTTCAGAGAAACCTGGAGAGACTTACATGAACTGATGCTAAGTGAAATGAGCAGAACCAGGAGATCATTATACATGGCAACAACAAGAGTATACAATGATCAATTCTGATGGATATATTTTCTTCAATGAGATGATTCAAACCAGTTCCAATTGTTCAGTAATGAAGGGAGCCATCTACACCCAGAGAGAGGCCTGTGGGAAGTGAGTGTGGACTACAACATAACATTTTCATGCTTTCTGTTAATGTTTGCTTGCATTTTGTTTTCATTTTCAGGTTTTTCTTTTCTTTCTGGATCCAATTTTTCTTGTGCAGCAAGATAACTGTATAAATTTGTATACATCTATTAGATTTATCTTATATTTTAACATATTTAACATGTCTTGGACTATTTGCCTTCTAGGAGAGGGGTTGGGGGTAAAGAGGGGAAAATTTGGAACAGAAAGTTGTGCAGAGGTCAATGTTGAAAAATTACCCATACATATGTATTATAAATATAAATATAATAATAAAACTATTTTAATAATTAATAAAATTAATAAAATAAAAATAATAAAAATAAAATAATAAAAAATAATAAAATATAAATATTTTAATAAAAAATAATTTTTCAAAAAAGGAAGTTATTACAATAGCCCATTCTAGAGGTGATGAGAACCCTGGCCTAGAGAGATGTCAGTGAAAAAGTTAGTATTGGATCCTCAGGAAAAATACAATAGAGTTAGAATTGACAGGATTTGTTGACTGATGAGGTATGAGAGAGAGGAGTAAAAAAAATGACATCAAACTTATGAACCTAGATAAATGGTAGTACCATTAACAGAAATGGGGAAGTCTAGAACAGACATATGCTTGAGAAAAAAGATAATTAGGAAATTATCCCCTCATTGTGGAACAATTGTATCCCACTTCCACCCTATGATGGAATTGGATGAATGAATTATTTTTAATGCTTGGTGGTGCAGAAGATAGAGCACTAGACTTGGAGTCAGGAAAATTTAAGTTCAAATCCTATCTTCAGCTGTGTGACTCTGAGCAAGTTATTTATCTGCCTCAGTTTACCCTTTTATAAAAAAGGGAAATAGTAATATCACCTACCTCCCAGAGTTGTTGAGAAGCTAAAATGCAATATCTTCAAAGTATTTTGAAAACCTTAAAGCACTATATAAATGCTAATCATTGTTATTAATTTGATAAGAAATATGGTTGAGCTAGGTATGTACTTATTTGCTTTCTTGTATCTACAAAGTTCTGCTCCTTAATTAATTATTTGATTGGATAATTTTATGTGTATGTTGGACACAATTTTTCCACTAGGTGGTGCTACCCTTCGGGCTACCAATCAAGTGACCACATAAGGATGGACAGTGATTGGGACCCAGTTTTTACCAATGGTTATAGTTCTACCTCAGTGCCTACCAGATGATGCTTTGACTACACTGAAGTAGCCTACCTTCCCTTGAAGCAACCCGCAATTTCCCCCAGGCAGCAGTCACTTCAGGCCCCAGATTTTTTTTTTTTACAGATACAGGCATAAGACGTGAATATGTGGATAAATGACAAAAATAGAATAATTTCTATCTTCTCTGCTGTCAAGTCCCTATAACTATTTTGGGAGGATCCACCCTTCTGATTCATACAATTTAGTCACACACCCCCTCCCATGGCTATGTGATTTATTGAATTATTGTAAAACAACCATCAAACAATAGCATAGCTAAATAAAACATACTTGTAAAGAAGAGGTTGAATAGTAAGCCATAAGGAGGCTGCTGTACAAAATGGATTCCTTTCCCTCACCCCTACTACCAGTTGGTAGAAAGAATTTGGCAAGTTGTAGAACTTGAGATTTCTTCAGCAGCCATTCTGAGGAAATAAGGGTAGAGTTTCACAGGTTTTTGAAATTTGCCAAAGTTTGCCTCAGCAAATGCTTTGAGGGAGTGCTGCTTGCTCTAGGTTGACATGCCTCCAGCTGGCCTCATCTCAGCTGTGGCTCATGGGAGCTTCATCTCATCAGACTCAAATATTCTCTGGGCAGCTCCATTTTGCACTGTTCCTCATGTGCTCTAGGTTTTCAAAGCTGCAGTACTCTGCATGGGTCCCATAGTTCTCCAGGAGTAGTCCCAGTTTTCATTTTGCTTCAACCTGCTCATTCCCTGCCCAATCCCTTCCTCCCGTTTTCTTCCCTCTAGCTGCTCAGAAGGGAAACTCAACATGGAATCTCCTTTCTGCCTCAAGCCTGTAAAAATTTGCAACAGGAAATCTCTTCAAGTGAAGAGCAAATAGCAACCCAAGTATTTTAGAAAATGAGTTCCCCTACACAGTTCCAATGCCTCTCTGTTCCATTAGTGCTAGTCATTTCCAGAAGGCATTAGAAAAGCTATGTTAATATTAAGAACCTGGATTTTAATTGCATTGAAGGGAGTTTCTTTCTACTAAATATTTCAAATGAATTGCCTGAGACTTGAACTAGACATTTCACTTCAAATATTTTTCAGTTTTAAAGTCACGAATTCTCCCAACAGTTCTTCATACTTTTATATACTAGCTGGTTTTTGGCAACGAGGGTTATGAAATTGAATGTTTCCTGTGCCAGCCTTATTTTGCCATTTTACTGCAGTTCTAACTATAATCACCAGTGCCAATCACATATTTTAAGATAAAATTTTGTCTTTGTCTCTTACTGCCAATATGATTTTGGGTAATCAATCAATAAGCATTTATTAAGTGCCTACTATGTATCATGCACTACCCTAAGGACTGGGGAGGTAAGTATAAAGTATAAAACAATTTCTACTTTTAAGGAGCTTACATTCTAATGTAGAAGACAGATGCATATATAAAAACAGTGTATTCCAAAAGTCTTTATAACAGTTCAAAGCTTTAATAGTTTCAAACAGCTTAAAATTTCTTCAAGACTTTTGGGACAATGCAGATAGTATAAATACAAATATATACACAAAGTAGTTAAAATAATACTTTGAGAAAGAGGATACTAGCAGATGGAAAAATCAAGTAAGACCCTATGCAGAAGATAGTGTTTGAGCTGCATCTTTAAAAAAATGAGTCTCTTGGAGGAGAAAGTACATTACAGGCATGTTCGGCAGTTAGTTCAAAGACACAGGAATAGAAGAACGAGTGTTGCAAGTAAGTAACAGAGAGAAAGCTGGATATCATGGTGTAGGAGGGGGAATTATGTCCAATGACAGTGGGAAGATAGATTGGGACAGGTTGTATGTTTTAAAAACTAAAAAAGGAATTTATGTTTTATCCTCGAGGCAATAGGAAGCCTCTGAAGTTGATTGAGAAAGGGAATCACACCACACATCTGTACTTAAGGAAAAGTACTTTAGAAAAGTAATTTTTAAAAATTGACATTGTGTAGAATGGACTATCATGAAGAGATACTTAAGGCAAGGAAATTGATTGGGAAGTTGTTGCAATTATTTGGGCAAGAGGTAATGAGAGGATCAAACCAAGATGGTAATAGTGAGTGAAGAGGAGCCTGATATAGGAGATATTGTTGGGGTAGAAATGAACAGATTTGGCAACTGATTGGATTTGTTGGGTGAAGGTGAGTGAGGAGTCCATAATAATCCTGAAATTACAAACTTGAGAGACTAGAACGATGGTAATGCCTTCAACAGAAATAGGAAAGTTTGGGAAAAGGGGAGGCTCTGGGAAGAAAGATAATAAGCTCAGATTTGAACATTGTAAGTTTTATGTCTCTGTGATTTTCAGTGTAAAATTTTCAATAGATGATTGGTTAAACCTCCAGGAGAGCCTGGAGCTTTATATTTAGATCTGGGACTTATTTACATAGAGATAATTAAAAACCCATAGAAGCTGATGAAATCAAGTGAAATAGACAAGAGGGAGAAGAAAAAAAGGCCAGGTAAAGAGCCTCTGAAAATACCCACACTTAGAAGCATGTTATGGATGACAAAATAACAAAGGAGATTGAAGAAGGGTAGTCAGAAGTGTGGATTCAAGAAGTTTCTTGAAAGAGAAATTTTACGAAAATCCAGAATTGAGATAGTATCCAAGAGAAAGAGTAGCCAAGAATGTAAAATGCAACAGATATGTCAAGGAGGATGAGGACTGAGAAAAGGCCACTGGATATGACAATTAGGATTTCATTGGAAATTTTGGAAAGAGCAGTTTCAGTTGATCGATGGGACTGGAAGCTAGATTATAAAAGATGAGGAGTGAGTTAAAAACATGGAAAGATTTATGTGAAATAATGAAAAGTGAAATGAGCAAAACCAAGAAAATATTGTATACAGTGACAGCAATATTGTTTTAAGAACAACTTTGAGTGAATAAAGTTATTTTGACTATTATAAATAGTCAAATTAACTATAAAGGATATACAAAGAAAGATGCTATCTATGTTCAGAGAAAGAACTGATAAATAGAAATATATGGAGAATAATTTTACATATATATGTGTATATACATATGTGTGTGTATATACTCCTATTCCTGCCTAATGATAACAATCTTTAAGAAGGGTAAGGAAGTGTTGTAACTATCTTGATTGAGAACTCAAAGTATATGAGCCCGTTGATCTCAGAGGTGAAATGAATGAGGCAGGAGACAGTGTGAAAAGAGATCCAGTTTATTATGCTGTACAGCCTTGTTGATATACATTTTTGCAAGTGTGATCAGTGTATAAACAATAGGCAATCCCCAATCACCATTCAGAGAGGCATCTGGTGGGCTTTGTATTCATAGTATCTGCCAATAGGAGGAGAGCCAAACCAGCCATTCCAGCAACCTGATCACAGGCCAGAGACCCTGTCAAGGTATCCCTGCTTACTAGCAAGTACACTGTGATTCTCAGATCGAACCTTTTCCCATATCACACATCACTGCTCCTTGCAACATGTCAGAAAACTTATTGTGTACCAAAGGTTGAGGTGGCCTCTGTATTCCCTCTCAGCAGAGTCCCATACCCTAGAAATTGCCCCTTTTTATCTTTTAGATTAAAAGTCTTTTCTTGAGCTGCAACCTCTGAAAGAATGGTGGAGAAAGATCTATAAAGACATCCTAATATTAGAGCACGACAACAACAAAACAATAACAACATAACACACAGGGCAATCCATGATTCTAATTTTAACCACCATGAAGAGGTATTATCAACCCAATATATGATTTTTTCAGCAAAGGGAAGAAAAAAAGAAATTTACATGATAATTTTATTGTACATTTGAAAAATTAGCAAGTTGTGCTTTGTAGATTTGCAATTTCATATGTAATCTTTTTTATTGTACTGTGCTATGGTAAATTCAGAATAAAATAAATTATTAAAAAAAGATTGAAGAGTGAGCTGTCAGATGAGGAAAGGAAACAAAGGCAGCAAATACAAGTTTTTTTTGTTTTTTGTTTTTTGTTTTTTTTTCCCTAGGAGTTTGTCTAATAAAGGGAGGAGAGATATAGCACATTAATCTGAGATGATAGGGTCTAATTCAAATCTCTTAAGGATGAAGGAGACTTGGATGTCTTTGAAACAGAAAAAGAACCAATTAATAGTTCAATCCAGAGACTGAAGATTTGAGGTGGGAGAGGGAGAAGAATAAAAGAAGCAATCTGCTGGGGGGAAAATAGAGATGGCATCAAGTGGGAATTTAGAGGGGATGGCCTTGCCAAGAAGAAAGTTCATCTCTTGTCAAAAACTAGTCAACAAGAGGAGAAAGTAGGAGATGATGTTAAAGGATTTTGAAAAGTAAAAGAATGGGAATGCAAGGTGCTCATTAAATAGCTTCAATTTTTTCAATATCGTAAAAGTCAACCTGGGCAGGTAGGTGGCAGAGTGGATTAAGCACTCATCTTCCTGAGTTCAAATCTGACTTCTGACATTTATTAACTGTGTGACTCTGTCTAAGGCACTTAATTATGTTTATCTCATTTTCCTCATCTGTAAAGTGACCAGGAGAAGGAAATTGCAAACTATTTCAGTATCTTTGCCAGGAAAACCCAAAAATGGGGTCCCAAGTTGAACATGATTGAGAAATGACACAACTGCAACACTAACAGTCAACTCTCAGAATGTTTCCACATCTGTAAAATTAGGGCTAAAATTTTTAGGAACCACAGTATAAAGAAGGATATTGATAAACTAGAGAGGACGCAGAGGAAGGCAACCAGTACGATAGAAAGTCTTGAGTCTATAGACTGTGGGGACAGGTTGAAAGCATATTTAGTATAGAGAAGATTCAGCAAAAGATGACCATTGTCTTCAAGAATTCAAAGATCTATCATATAGAAAAAGGATTAGACTTATTCTGATTGGCCCCAGAGGGCAGAACCAGGAGCAGATGTATCAAAGAGATAAATATAGCTGTCAAGAAATCTTGTCAGGAAATTCTTCCTAATGAGTAGTCCAAAAGTGGAATGAGCTACCTTGAGAGGTGATGGGTATTTTTGAAAGTCTTTAAGTGGAAGCCAGATGACCACTTGTCATCTATGTTATAGAGATTCCTTCTGGGAATGAGTTAGACCTGATAGAAGTTGAATGAGGGTCCTTCCAATTCTCGGATTCTATGACTTTGTAAATAATTTAAGCAAATTTCATTAATATAGCTAGCTGGAGCAGTGGCTAAAGCATTGTGCTTAGAATCAGGAAGATTCATCTTCATGAGTTCAAATTCAGCCTCAGACATTTACTATCTATATGACCCTGGGCAAGTCACTTTACTCTGTCTCAGTTTCCTAATCTGTAAAATGAGTTGTAAATCTGTAAACTACTCCAGTATCTCTGCCAAGAAAACCCCAAATGGGGGTCACAAATAAAATGACTGAACATCAAATTTCATTCTTTTAAAAATATTTTATTGCACTAAATACAAGAAAAAAAAACAGAATAGAAAAAAAGACAGGAAAGGAAAAAACAAAACAAAACAAAACAAAATATTGTCATTTACCCAGCAGAATATCAGGGAGAATTCAAAATACATAACTGAATTTCCATTTCAAGAAAGCATATATAATAATAGAAGAAATTATATATTCATGAATTTCCATCTTGTCTTTGCTTCCTTGTAGGTTGTTCTTTTGTTCTCTGCTGTGCACTTTTTAAACTTCTTTTTTTCCCCTTTCATTCCCCCCACTTCCCCCAAGCAGGCTACAGTTAAGCACAGACATATTTAAATATATGTATATAGATGCATACATACACAATTACACAGACCATATATATACACATATATATACACACACATACACACAGATATACATAAATATTCACTCCTACCCACTGAGTTACATACATAAACATATATTTATATACACACATACATAGAGCTACATGCATACATATATACAGATTCTCAAACACACACATATCTATATACAAACATTTACTAATATATAAACATGCATCTAAAACAATATTAATATGGATGACATATAATATACATTTCTCTCTTGATTAAATCTTTAAATTTGCCTTTGTCTAAAATCAATAATTATTTGCCCTACTGTTTTTTCCTAATAAATTCTGTTCCTGATCCCTGTTGTAGTGTTTGTGTATATTTCTTTTTTCCCATTCCTGCTAACTCTTATATTTTAATTCTGCTCCTTAATTTGCCAAGCTATTATTAAATCTTATCCCACCCAGGGATGCCTCTCTTGTCTTCTTCCACCATCCTTTGTTTCCCCTTTCCCCATCCTTTCCTTTTTATTTCTTTATAATTTTAGAGGATGCCATATCTTTCTTGGTATTATTGTCTATGTAGTATTGCCTATTTAACCCATTCCTAATGTGAGTAGGTTTTCAGAACCTCCTCCCCCCTCTAATGCCTCTTTGCCTATTCTTCTTCTGCACCTCATGTGTATAATTACTATTTTTACCTTTTCCTAGACAGTTTTTCTTTTTAGAATCAAATCATATTTAACTCTGCCCCAATTTTTCTTTTGAGCTATCCAATTATTGATGTCAATCTTAAACATATGCTATACATTTCCATGTAAAAACATAAACTATTTGTCTATGTTAAATTCTTTGAAATTAATCTTTGATATTGGCTCTTATATGTTAAATTTTCTATTGAGTCAGGTTTGGTTGAAAGAAAGTCCTGAAAATCTACAAATTCACTGAATGTTCTTTTTTTTCATTAAGTTTTATGGATAATTTTGCTGGATATGATAGTTTTAGCTGCAGGCCTAGTTCTTTTGATTGCCAGCATATATGATTGCAAGACCTGTGGTCTTTTATTGTGACTGCTGCTAAATCCTGTACTGTTTTAATTGTAGCTCCAGCATATTTTAATTGTTTTTTTTTTCTTATTTCTTGCAAAATTTTCTCTTTGATCTGGAGATTTTGAAATTTGGCAATAATATTCCTGTGTGTTTTTCATGTAGGATCTCTTTGAGGTGGTGATTAGTGGATTGTTTTCTATTTCTATTTTCTTCTCATGTTCTATTATTCCAAGAAAATTTTCTTGGATTATCTCTTACATTAGTGTGTCAAGGTTCTTTTTTTGGTCACAACTTTCAGGTAGTTGAATTATTCTTATATTTTCTCTTCTTGATCTATTCTCCAGATCTGTTATTTTTCTCATAAGATGTTACGCGTTCTGTTCTATATTTTTGATTCTTTACATTTTGTTTTGTTATTTTGTGATTTCTTATACCTTCACTGGCTCCCTCTTGTCCAATTTTAATTTTTGAAGAATTATTTTCATCTTTAACACTATCTCCTTTTCTAGTTGGTTAACTTTCCCCCCTCATACTCTTCTTGTTTTTCTTAGATTTTTTTCTTTTTTTTTTCCGCTCAATTTCTCTCATTTGATTTTTGAAGTCTTTTTTGAGTTCTATAAATTCTTTCTGTACAGGTAGTCATTTAACATTACTCTTTGGGGTAGAAGGTTTTTGCTTTTTTTTTTTTTTTTTACTTCAATGTCCTCTTTTGAGGATGAGCCTTGGTCTTCCCCATTTCCATATTAAGTTTCTATGCTGAGGTTCTTTCTTCTTTTCCTGTTTATTTATTTATTTTAAAATAAGAACTGATAGTGTAAGCACCTCTAATCATAAGGTAGAAGGATAGTGCTTCTGGCTTTGTTTCAGCTCTCCTTTCTGATCTGGAACCCCAACCCCAAACCCCTCCCTCCTCCTGCAAGTATAGGCAGCCAGCAGTGCCAGCCCCACTGCCTCTGCACTCACAGGTGTGCTGGTTCCTCTCTCACTTTCTAAATCCAGATGCTTAGTCCATCTTAGGGATAAAAGTGCTACCTTAAAACTAATGATGTAGGGGGTCCAAGCCTAAAAGCTATGTCTTCCTTCTCCCATCTTGCACCAAAATAGACATTTTACTGTTCTGGGTTTCAATCTCTCTTCTATGATACCGAGAAAAAAGTGGCCTTTCTTCTTTATGAAATGTGATGATTTTGCTAAGTCCTGTAAGTTTCTTAGTTGGTCAAATACTATGAGTTTGTAACTAAGGTAAGATTTGTTATTTTTTTATTAGTCATCAACTAGATGCCAGAAACCAGCATACACCAGGGTTGGCTGAGCTTGGGACTGTTCATACCATTGGAAATCTTCATTAACTATACTGCATAATACCCCTCTATCATTTGTAGGAAAACCCCGATAAGATAAAGACTAGGCAAATTCATCAGCACCAACCAGATTAGATCTAAAGTCAATTCTAAATCCTACCAAATTCTAAATCAAGGCAGAAGATATCAGTACTGTCCAGAGAGATGTGTCTAGAGGAAAAGGTATATAAATCACAACCTGGTAAATTGCTTATTAGATTAAAGTAAACTGAATTACAGTATATTAGATCTGGAAAATTTATAATAGTGAACATTTATATGACTTTTAAGCATGATGTAATGGAAAGAACATTGACTTGAGAATCTGAGGACCCAGGTTTAAATCCTATCTCTGATATTACCTGTGTCACCTTGGAAATGTCAGCGTCCTTGGGCCATGGTTTCATCATCTGTAAAATAAAATAATTGGTCTAGGTGAGCTTTGAGGACCATTCTAGCTCTGGGTCTGTGTTCCTAGGATAAGCCTATTTTACTCTCACAACTGTTTATGGTAGGTGCTATTATTGTCACCATATTTGCAGAGAAGAGTACTGAAATTCAAAAAGAAGTTCCCACAGTTAGCATCTGGAGTGGGATTCAAACCTATATTTTCCCATCTCCAATTTTATCACTCTATCTGGATACTTCCTGGAGGATACTTCAAGTATCTGCAGTTTAGTTTTTTGGAGTATTCATCATCATCATCATTATTATAGCAAATAGCTTTTATACAGTACTTTAAGGTTTACAAAGTGTTTTCTACGTATTATCTCATTTTATTCTCAAAACAATCTTGAGAGGTAGGTGCAATTATTATCTCCATTTATAGTTGAGGTTCATAGAGATTAAGTAATTTCCCCAGAGTCATGCAGCTAATTAGTATCTAAGATTGGATTTGTATTCAGATCTTTATGACTTTGGGCAGGACAACTTGGTGGTACAGTAGATAGAGTCTGGGTCTGATGTCAGGAAGACTCATCTTCCTGGGTTCAAATCTTGCCTCATGCATTTACTAACTGTGTGACCCTGACCAAGTCACTTCACCCTGTTTGCCTCAGTTTCCTCATTTGTAAAATAAGGAGAAGGAAATGGCAAACCACTCCAGTACTTTTGCTAAGAAATGGGGATCATAAAGAGTGAGATATTACTGAAAACTTTTTGATTTTAGATCGACTGTGCCACATATCAATGCAGATGACAATCCTTCTATGACTTTGTAGCTAGTTGGGTAAAGCTTTTGAACCTATGGTCAATCTGATGGTAATTCTCTCCAAACGTTGCTAGCCTGATCCTCAGTTAAAAGATATACAGTCCACCTCTAGGCCTACAATTAAAATCATATGAAATAAAATTTGAACCCATATCTTCCTTGTTATCCCTTGCTCTTTCAATGATTAATCCATCACTTTTCTGACTATCCTTAATGGTGTCCTTAATGGTGTCTTTTATATAATTCTAAGACTCACCTCAGAAATACTAAAAGGTCTTTTGGCAATATCTCTCTCTGAAAATAGAATGGAAATGATAGAATTCTTCTCTATACATATCCTTGCTATCACTGTTTGAAGACTTCTGTCAGTTTCATACCATTGTAGATCTTTTCTCTCTTTGAAAACCATTATTTTCTTGTTCCATAGGGTATCAGGAATATGCCAGAATTCCTGAGTTTGAAATCCGTAAATTACTGTCTCATATGCTTCCTCACTTAAACTTTTCTCCCTTTATCCTTTTCCCATTGTTTCTCCATGACAAAATTATATAGCACCGCAGCCACAGAGTTTCATAGGAAATTAAACCTTGGGAACTCCTCCCAATGAGTGATTGTTCTCTGGATCCAAGCATTCTGGGAAATGTAATACAACAAAAAGGATTAGTTTGGCTGCACTTTGGTCATGCTTGTTATATTCATGTCTGTAGACCTCATTATTAGTGTTCCAAGATTTGAAGCAGTAACATAGTTTTTGGATCAGATCTTGTGATTTCATGAATCTAAGAAACTCCCAAAGGGAAAATTTCCTCTCTGCAGATCAGCAACTATTCTGTAATTGAAGATTCTTAGAGATTGATGATAAAGCATATCTCTTACCTCTTGGAAGAAAGGTGATAGATTAGAGATCCAGAAATAGACCAATATTTTTAGGTATGGACAATGTATTGTCTTATGTATCTTCACTACAACAGAGAACATTATGGGGGTTAATAAATTACTTCCCCAAAGAGTTTCAATTAAGCACTAAAATATATATAGAAGAAAACAAAATATTCAAAAAGGGATTCAAACAAATGGTAATTTTCTTATTATCTTATTAAACTTAATATAAACCTTACTAAAATAATCTACAAAGTAGAAGTTCACAGTTTTACATATGATCCTCCTGTTTTGCACTACTTACAGATTGCAGCGTTCGTGATTTAAAAAAATAAATATAATTACAGAACTGCCTGTGGATATTAAGATTTTAAGTGATTTGATCAGGATCAAACAATATTTGGGTTTTTTTTTCTCATTTTTTTATTAAAGCTTTTTATTTACAGAACATATGAATGATTTTTCTACATTGACCTTTGCAAAACTTTCTGTTCCAAATTTTTCCCTTCTTCCTTCTACCCCCTCCCCTAGATGGCAGGTAGTATAATGCATGTTAGATACGTTAAAATATGTGATAAATTCAATATATGTACACATATCTATACAGTTATCTTATAGCACAAGAAAAATTGGATCTAGAAAGAGAAAAAAAAAAACAAAAACAAAAAAGACCTAAGAAGGAAAACAAAGTGCAAGCAAATATCCACAGAAAGCGTTAAAATGCTATGTTGTGGTCCACACTCAGTTCCCACAGGCCTCTCTCTGGATGTAGATGGCTTTCTTCATTGCTGAACAATAGGAACTGATTTGAATCATTGTTGAAGAGAACCATGT
Source organism: Myrmecobius fasciatus (assembly GCA_023553655.1). NCBI lineage: Eukaryota > Metazoa > Chordata > Mammalia > Dasyuromorphia > Myrmecobiidae > Myrmecobius > Myrmecobius fasciatus. The sequence continues at coordinate 366,777 of JAJPUD010001244.1, forward strand.
CCATCAGAATTGATCATCATACAGTCTTCTTGTTGCTGTGTATAATGATCTCCTGGTTCTGCTGATTGCACTCAGCATCAGTTCATGCAAGTCTCTCCAGGCCTTTCTGAAATCATCCTGCTCGTCGTTTCTTATAGAACAATAATATTCCATAACATTCATATACCATAATTTATTCAGCCATTCTCCAATTGATGGGCATCCATTCAGTTTCCAGTTTCTAGCCACTACAAAAAGGGCTGCCACAAACATTTTTGCACATGTGGGTCCCTTTCCTTCCTTTAAAATCTCTTTGGGATATAGGCCCAGTAGAAACACTTGTGGGTCAAAGGGTATGCACAATTGAGCAAACAATATTTGTAAGAGGTGGGATTTGAAGATTTTCCTTCCTCTAGCTACTATACCACAATGCCTCTCCACAAAATGGAAACTCTAAAGATAGTCTGAACTTTGTACAAAATCAGGATATTAGTTACATAATATTATGTTTATTTTGGGGCAGCCAGGTGGCACGGTGGACTGAGTATCATCAGAAAGACTCCTCTTCCCGAATCCAAATCCAGCCTCAGACCCTAGCTGTTTGACCCTGGAGAAGTCACTTAATGCTCTTTGCCTCAGTTTCTTCATCTGTAAAATGAACTGGAAAAGGAAATGACAAACCACTTTAAGATCTTTGCCAAGAAAACACTAAATGGGGTCATGAAGAGTTAGTCATGGCTGAACAACAACAAAAATTATGTTTATTTAATTGTAAATGCTTGATTCTTTAGACTTTGTCAGGTCTTTTTTTCTTCCACATGCATGTAGGTAGAAGAAGTGATACCTGTATGAAAGAGATTACCCAGACAGTCACAGAAGCCTTGTTCATCTCTCAATAAAGGTTTATTATAAACAGGAAAGCAGCACATACTCTAAGCATAGCTGAGGGTAGAGCCCAGCAGAGACACAGAAATTACCTAATAATGGATCTGTTTCTCCTCTCTGCCAACAACATTCAAGCTCACACAGCCCTGTGGATACATTGGGCAAAGATGCATGGAGCACAGTCTAGTAGAAGAAAATACCCTCCCTAATTCTCCTCTGCCCCTGGAAAGGAAGGTTTATAGGCTTTACATGCCCTTAAAACAGACCTCTTCTCCAAAAAGGAAAGAAAGGAAGATAGTGTGAAAGAAATGCACTTGGAGCTATTTCCATCTCTCAAGTGATCTCTCTGTAGGCATAATATAGAATTCCCACTGGGACTGCATTAATGGACACATTAGAATCAGCTGATGATGCCATATGCCCTGGAATGTTCCTACAACGAAATCCAAGGAAAATAGCAACAATTCTTAGACTATTATGTGAAATCTAGCATGACTTCAGCATACAGTAAAATACTTCACTGTACATTGAGTCCACCAATAATCCTATTAGTTGTCATATCACTTAAGTATGTAATAATGTGTTTTTAAAGCAGAAATTTTATATTGCCTCTCAAAACCAGTGATAAATATTTTATTTATGTGGGGGAAACTAGTCCTCTCAAAGTGCTAAAGATTAAATTCATAGGATATATTTTATGAGCTTTCTTGCTGTTGGGTTACCTCCTAATCATCTTATTATAGTCACTCTTTTTAATTGCCTGAAGTTGTTCTTAGATAATGAAAAAGCATGCTTTTTTAAGTGCCAGTTGTAGATAGCTATCTGTCTTTACAAAATGAGCTAGCTCACCTTTATTGAGATTTCAGGATTCTTTTAAAAGGAGAAACCATGCTCTCTGAATTAGTCTGTGTTAAAAAGCAGCAACAACACAACAAAAAATTCATTCAAATTCAAGACAAGGATGAGTACATTTTAAAGCCTTATTTGAGAGCTGAGTAAGCTTAAACAGGTTGTTTGCCTTCTCTAAGGCTTAGTTTCTTCTTTTGTTGACAAGAAAATGATAGTGTTTGAACTATACCATCTGGGTTGACAATGTTTAAACTGCACTGCCTAAAAATCTAATTGAGATGTAGTTCGAGGGTTGACCTTGAAGTTAGTAAGATGTGGAATCACTTCCTACTATGGATACATAGTAATATTGGGAAAGTTGCTTAACTTTTCGGTCATGTAAGAGGCAATGAGCAATTATTAAATGTTTACTGTGTGCTCCTGCCATCAAGGAGTTTACATTATCATAGGGGAAGACATCACATAGAACGGAGTTAAAAAGAAGAAAGGTAGAGAAGAGGAGGCCAGAGAAGGAACAGATAAAATAATCCAAAGAATAAGAAGTACAACCAGGATGTGAGTGAATCAGTGCTTCCAAATTGAGGCTCTGGAAGGAAATGACTAATGGGAGAAAGGGACCAGAATGGCAAAGGGATGTTTTAGAGTAATAAGGCCCTAAGTGCAAAAAGAGGTCCAGAGTGACAAGGCAGTTGAAGAATGGTTATCAAGTCAGAAATGTCAAAAACATAGCAGGTAAAGAAGGAAATGAATCTCTTCCTTCCTTTTTTTCCCTTCCTTCCTTTCTTCTCCTCCTTCTTCTCCTCCTTCTCCTCCTTCACCTTCTGCTTCTGCTTCTTCTTTCTTTCTCTTTTCCTCTGCCTCTCTCTCTTTCTTTTGAGGCAATTGGGGCTAAGAGACTTGTTCAGGATCCCACAGCTACTAAATGTCCTCTTGATTCCAGGCTCTTCGCTCTATCCATTTTGCCCTCCCAAACAACTTTTTAAGACAATGAAAGTCAGAGAAGTTACCAGTCTGTATTAGCAAAGAAAGGAAGGAAGTTCCTCACAAGGGCTCCATACAACAATGAAATCACAGGTCCAGATTAAACAAAAAATGCAAGTTGTATGTAAGCTATTATGAACCAAACTATACTATACCTTTAAAATGTTAGTTAAATGAATGAATAAATATGAGAATGAATTTGTTGACAAATAAATGACTGATCAGGTAAAATAACTTTTTTAAAAGTTACAGTACAGAGTAGAAACAAGTAGGTTATGGGGAAAGTATAATAGCTTTCTTTAAAATTTTAAGGAAAAAAATTTGGCATATTTGGTATATATAGCTACAGAAGATAGGACCAAAGGAATGGAGATTAAAAGTGGAATGTTATATGTGGGAAAGATCACAAAGCTTAATTTGGCTATGATATGGAGAATGTGAATAGATATAAGTACAGTAAACCTGGAAATGATAGGCTTGTCAGAGTGTGAAGGATTTTGAATATAAAATAGAAGTGTTTGCCCTTTACCTTAAAAACAATAGGTAGCTCCTAGAATTTTTTTAAATAGCAAAATGATATGATGAGCCATTAAGAAATATCAACTTGTTATCTATGTAAAAGATGAAAAGATAAAATGTTTTGATATTATACAATACAATACATATATTTTATGCATTTCTGAATTTCTAAACTTTTTATGTCATCTGCCAGCCTTCTCGTGTCATCTGCATCTTCCACAAAACTTTCAAAGAATTCCTATTTAAAAGTGTTTGCCCATCAATTTGTTAATGGGTGAATATGTTTTGGTATATGAATGCAATGGAATGCTATTGTTCTATAAGAAATAATGGACAGGCTGATTTCAGAAAAGTCTAGAAAGATTTACATGAATCGATTCTGTGAATTGAGCAGAACCAGGAAAATATTGTACACAGCAACAGCAAGATTGTATGATTATGAACTATAATAGACCTAGCTCTTTTCAGTCATTCAGTGATCTAAGGCAATTCCAATAAACTTTGAATGAAAAATGTCATCTGTATCCAGAGAGAGAAACATAAAGAATGAATGTAAATTGAAACATATTATTTTCATCTTTTTTCTTTTGTTTGTTTTTTCTTTCTCATGGTTTTTCTCTATTATTCTGATTTTCTGTCTCAATAAGACTTATATGGAAATGTTAAAAATGAATGTACACTTTAAAAATGAATGTACATGTATAATCTTTATCAAATTGCTTGCTAGTATGGAGAAGGAAGAGGTAAGGGAGAGAGGGAAAAAAATTGGAACTCAATTTTACAAAAATGAATCATGAAAATCATTTTTACATGTAATTGAAAAATAATATACTATTAAAATAACTTTTTAAATTTCCACTTAATTTCTTTTGCCAACTCACAATATATCAAAATCATGATGGGGAAAGTTGAGATGTAAGAGATAACTCTACTGCAGTCCAGTTTTGGAAAGGGCATAGATTGTCTGAACTAAAGCTCATCGGGAATCCCCTGAGCTAATAATAACAATGATGATGATGATGATGATGATTGACATTTATATAGTGTTTTAAAGTTTGCAGAGTATTTTACATATGTTATATCATTTGAGTATTACAACCTGGCGAGCTAAGTGACAAATTTTATTATCTTCATTTTACAGATTAGAAAACTGACATTCAGAGAAATAAAGTGACTTTCCCATGGTCCTCCCATGTAGATTGATTATATGAAAATTGTTCCCAACTACCATATGTTTAAAGTCAAGACATAAAATTTATGCATTTAACAATAATTTTAAATTCCTACTTTCATAGAGGAGCAGAGAATATGGTGAAGATGGGATTATTTGGTAATGGCACAGAGAACAATCTCATTTCTTATCAGGAAGCAGCTGGGTTGCACAGTGGTTGGTGTTCTTGACCTGGAGTCAGGAAACCCAAATTCCATTCCATCTTCAAACATTTACTCCCTCCATGACACCAAGCAAGTCATTTAACATTTGTTTGCCTCAATTTCCTCAACTGTAAAATGGAGGGTGGGGGAAAAAGGGAGGGAAGGAGGTAGAAGAAAGCAAGTTTCCATGCAATGGTGCTTGAATAAGGATTTCTCTTCATGAAGTTGGTCCATGAGGACCCTCATTCCCCTCAATCAGGAGGAAAAGTAATTCAAAATGTGGGGGCAGTTAAGTGGTTCAGTGGATAGAGCACTGAGCCTGGAATTAGGAAGAGTCATCTTCCCAAGTTCAAGTCTGATCTCAGACACTTAGTAATTATGTGACTCTGGGAAAGTCACTTATACCTATTTACCTTAGTTTCCTCATTTGTGAAATGAGTTGAAGAAGAAAATGACAAACCACTCCAGTATCTTTGTCAAGAAAACCCCAAATGGGGTCACAAAAAGTCAGACACTACTGAAAAATTCAAAAATATATGTGAACGTTTTTGTAAATTTTTTTTCTTTTAAGTAAGACTGGATAGTCATTTAGGAAGGTGAAGTTTTCTCTTTATTAATAATAAAGATAATAGACTTTTAGTGAACACTTTGCTTCTTTTAGTCAAAAGTTGATAAGTGGGATTCTTTGTCTTTCAGAAGTTATTAATGAACTTCTGTCTTTATGCCCTAAAGTCTTATGTTATTTGGCTTCCAACCTGATTACTCAACTGAAATTGCTCTCTCTAAAATTATCAATATTCTTTTAATTTTCAAATATAAAGGCCTTTTCTCAATTCTCATCCTTCTTGACCTCACTGCTGCCTCTGATATTTGATATTTTTCTCCTCCTAGATACTCTTTCCTTTCTGGGTGGTTTTCTGACATATTATCTCTTCTTTTTCTTCTATCTATCTGATTTCTCTATTTTGATCCCCTTTGTGTAAATATTTAGAATCACGGAGGAACTTCAGAATAGTTTTAAATCAAACCCTTCAACTTACACAAGGAAACTGGGATCAAAGGAGGCTGATTTGCACAGTATCATATAGATAGTAAACGTTAAAGGTAAGATTTGCTGTTTCATCAACTTATAATGCTCACTAATTATCCCTTAGATTCTTTTCCAACTTCACTTTATCTCTATTTCAGTATCCTCATCAGTATCCATAGGTTTCATTATCTTCTCTATACAGAAGATTCATATATCCAGCCAGAAGTGTGCTAGAACCAACCATTTTTAGAGCCAAAATTTTCCATGTGAGCATTTATACCTTAGAAATCAGCAATTCCTGCAAATCAGTTTGATTTACTGTTTGTTGACTGTCTAGAAAAAAATATTAATGTAGATTCAACTTCAAAGTATATCAACTATTTATTTCTTCCCCTGAAGTGCCAATTGTTAAAAATGTATTAATAAATCCCAATATCCAGTCCTGGTCTCTCTCCACAGCTATAATCTCCCATTACCAACTTCCTTACCTTTTGGATATTTTGAATTAGGTAACTAACAGATATTTCAAACTTAACATGTTCAAAACTAAATACATTATCTTTTCACAAAATTGTGATTCAAGCCTATCCCCAGAAGCAGGTGAGAAGCCTAATAAGAGGCATAATTCAGTCAACCAGTCTTGGCTGAGCCTAGTGACTGATCCCAATGGCATTTGCTCCATTTGTGCCATTTTGTGCACCTTGGGAGTGAGGAAATGGCTTCTTGCATACCACACATTTTTTCTTTTTTTTTTTTGTTAAAGCTTTTTACTTTTCAAAACATATGCATAGATAATTCTGCAACATTAGCTCTTGCAAAACCTTGTGTTCCAGTTCTCCCCCCCCCTTCTCCCACTTCCTTCCCCTAGATAGCCAGTAGTCCAATATATGTTAAACATAGGAGAAATATATGTTAAATCCAACATATCCATACATATTTATACAATTATCTTGCTGTACAAGAAAAATCAAATCGAACGAGAAAAGAAAATGATAAAGGAAATAAAATGCAAGCAAACGACAACAGAAAGAGTGAGAATGCTATGTTGTGAGCCACCCTCACTTCCCACAGTCCTCTTTCTGGGTGTAGATGGCTTTTTTGATCACAAGACCATTGCAACTGGTCTGAATCATTTCATTGTTGAAGAGAGCCACGTCCATTAGAATTGATCATTGTATAATCTTGCTGTTGTCGTGAATAATGATCTCTTGGTTCTGCTCATTTCTCTCAGCATCAGTTCATGCAAATCTCTCCAGGCCTCTCTTAAATCATCCTCCTGACCATTTCTTATAGAACAATAATATTCCATAATATTCATGTACTATAACTTATTCAGCCATTCTCCAATTGATGGGCATCCACTAAGTTTCCAGTTTTTTACCACTACAAAAAAGGGCTGCCACAAACATTTTTGCACATGGGGTCACTTTCCCTTCTTTAAGATCTGTTTGGGATATAGGTCCAGTAGAAACACTGCTGGGTCAAAGGGTATGCACAGTTTGATAACTCTTTGAGCATAGTTCCAAATTGCTCTCCAAAATGTTTGGATCTGTTCACAATTCCACCAACAATATATCAGTGTCCCAATTTTCCCACATCCCCTCCAACATGCATCCTTGTCTTTTTCTGTCATCTTAGCCAATCTGAGGTGTGTGTAGTGGTATCTCAGAGTTGTCTTAATTTGCATTTCTCTGATTAATAGTGATTTGGAGCACCTTATCATATGATTAGAAATAGTTTTAATTTCATCTGAAAATTGTCTGTTAATTTCCTTTGACCATTTATCAATTGGAGAATGGCTTGGATTCTTATAAATTTGACTCAATTTTCTATATATTTTAGAAATGAGGCCTTTATCAGAACCCTTAAATATAAAAATGATTGAAATCAAAATTTTATAGCTGTTGAAAATTCTCTTTACATGTAATTGGAAAAATAAAATACTGTTAAGTGTATTAATTTATGTAATATATTCCCCAGGGGATCTCTCTCATTGTTCTCTGACATTTGTATTGCATTGATTCATTTTGTGTTAAGTGCCCTGACTCTAAATACCTATTTGTCAAGTTTTGCTCTCTGGTTCATTGTTCTCACCTAAGGAAATCTCTTAGCCAACACTTATATAAGTTCATGTCTGGGATCTCCCTTAAAGTGAGCAATAGAATCCTTTTTTAGAAAAGGTCCCCAGTGTACAATCTGGGTAAAATATATATTTGTCTATATAATCTATATCTATATAAAATAATAATTTCTTTTTTCTATTATATCAACAACAATGTACAAACAAACTATATAGGAAAAGGTAAAGATCATCAATTGGCAGAGGCAACAGCTAGATGGCATAGTGGATTGAGTGCTGACCTTGAAGTTAACAGGACCCAAGTTCAAATTTGGCCTCATATACTTATGTGACCCTGGGCAAGTCACTTGAACCTTAATTACCTCAGTTTCCTCATCTGTAAAATGAGCTGGAGAAGGAAATGGCAAACCACTCCAATATCTTTGCCAAGAAAACCCCAAATGAATCAGACATGACTGAAAATAACTGACCAACTCTTACATTAAGGAAGATCAGAAAAGGCTGCTGGTACATGTGATTTTAGTTAGAACTTGAAGGAAGCTAGAAAAGTCAGGAGGAGATGGAGAAAAGGATAAAGAAAATTCTAAGCATGAGGAACAGCCACTGAAAATGCATAGAATTAGTAGATACAGTGTTTTGTTTGAGGAATGGCAAAGAGGCCAGTGTCACAGCATTGCAGAGAACATTGTGGGGAATATAGTACAAAAGACTGGAATAGTCAGAAGGGTTTTGAATATCAAACTGTGGCTTTTACATTTGACCCTAGAAGTTTGACTTTATATTTGATCCTTTATATTTAATTGGGGGTGTAGGGGGGAAGGGCAGGGTTAATATGGTCAGATCCAGGATATTAAAATGGCTGAGTATTAAGATATATGTTTGCACACTTTTAAGATATTATGAAATTCTTTATGATATTTTTCCATTTCATCTTTTTTTGTAAATGGAGTTTGGGGTATAAACTCTATTTTCATAGTGGTCTGTTTGAGTAGCTTAAATGATTTCTTGTTGCCTTCAGATGTACAATGGAGACAACTTTCTTTGTTCCTCCGAGGAGAGCTTGTTAGCTGACCTTCCATTTAGCAACAAATTATTTATGATTTATGGTTTTACTAATAATTAAAATATCAATATGAATGTGGTTCATTTCCTATACTAGGATGCCAATTAGTGGGTCATTGGACAAAGATAACAGTTTAATAGTACTAACATTTATTTAAATTAATGTTTGTAGACTAGTCTAAGAATTGTGTATGTGATTAACTATTACATCATTAAAACAGCCAATTGATTGAAACAATCTAGTGTTACAAACTAAATGCTTTTATACTTTCTCACTAAAGCCAAGAATAGTACATACAAAAAAAAAATAATTGTGACACTTTTTATTTATTTGAATTTTATGGAATGGGATTGCCCTGTGGAAGAAAAGAAATTTGTGTCAAATCACTGCTATAAGCAAACATGAAATTTCAAATTTGAAGTATTCATGTGGTAGAAATGAAATCTAAAAAAATTAGACAAGCCAAGTAGACATTTTTATAGAAAAATGACTAGTGTTGGCTATAAGCCTTACTGGGGCGCAAATAAGATTAATATATACATACTAAGGGTAGTTTTTGTCTAAAGCACTTGGTGGGCAAATGGCATTTATTTAAATAAGGAACTTTTATCTGAAATGTTCTTACTTTGATACCTTAATGAATTTGTAATTTCATTGATGTAGTCATTCTTCTTACTGATACAGATGATTTCCCTTTTCATCTTATGCCTTATATCTTTCCATAAAACTTTTGTTAAGGATATTTGAGGCCATTTATGTATTATTTTAATATATTGGAATTATCAACATACTACTCAAGCTATATGCTCTTCTCTCTCATTCTCACTATATTATTGACTTACCTCCTTTTTACCTCCTTCTTAAACATAACAGCATTTAGAGAAAACATTTTATTGAAATGATATTTACTTTTAACTCCAAGAGATTAAAGACAAGAGCTATATGTACAAAAACATTTTTAGCAGCTATTTTTGTGGGGCAAAGAACTAGAAACTAGGGAAATTTTATCAATTAGGGAGTGGCTGAAAATTAATAGTGTATGAATACAATTGATTTGTGCTATAAGAAATGGTGAAAGATACTATTTCAAAGGAATCTGTAAAGACTTGTATGAAATGATGCAGAGTGAGGTGAGCTAAAAAATGAAGAAATATTATTTATGGGAAATACATTCAAGATCCATTTGGCAGATATTCTCTTTATGATGCATAGTCTTCATTATGGCCAATCTTATGGTCTTTTGGTTTTGCTTTGTTTTATTTCTTAAAGAAATGACTGAAGGGGACAGGACAGGGAAAAATTAAAATATAACAAATTTCATCTCTGCTCTTTATTTTTTTTACCAGATTTTTTAATGTTGTGCCCTTATACACAGAAAGAATCTTCAAAATGACAAGTAAAACCAAATGAGAAAAGTTGTTTACAATGAAATGGTGGTTAAATATGTTAAAATATTAAATAGAATAAACTAAAACATATCACACAAAAGAAGATCAGAATTTTGCTACAAGTCAATGCTGTTTTAGAAGTCTTGAATTTAAAACTGGAAGACAGAAATATGTTATCCTAGATTTACTCTCATACCAATCTTGGTTACAAAATAGGTATTCTAGCAAGATGGAAAACTGAGAGGTTGCAAAATAATTCATTTCCCTCTATCATTAATAAATACAATCTCTCTAAATTAAAAAAAGTCATTAAAATAGAGAAGAGAAATGAGATACCTAAAGACCTTCATAACAAAATAGCATCTCAGATAAAGCAAGAGCAAAGAAATGAGCAAGCAAATATTATGAGCTACAAGATCCTGGAGAGAAGTTACCAGAAGTATAAAATAACAAATTAACTTCAACAATTACCCAAAAAGTGAAGCTGGACCTAGTACAAGACACATTAAATTAGAGAATAAACATGGCAACCAGAAAATGAAAGAAGATTCAATATCAGTAAAGAGTTATCATTTGTCATGAAATAATAAGAATAAGACAATAGTAGAAATAGTACAAAACAAATTGTGAGCAAAAGCCACCAAATGGAGAAAATTTCCTCCAAAAAATTAATAAAGGAATGAAATCAATAGAAAACAAAATATTTTTGGATTGGAAGGCAAATTGGGAGAGGTAGCACCATTTCAACAAAATACTATCGAAGACAATTCCTCTGGACAAAGGTTTGAAAACTTTATAAGCATTAATAGAATTAAGAGTTCAGAGAAAAATATGGGAAAAAATATAAACTATCAATAACCACATAAAAAAGTAATTAAAATCACTAATAATAAAATAAATACAAATTAAAACAACTCTGAGAGATGACTTCATATCCATCAAATTGATACAAGGTAAAAGATGAAAAATGTTAATTATGATGGAGCTTGGACTTAATCCAAATGTTCTGGAAAAGAATTTAGAATTGTATGAGAAAAGTTAATTAATTTGTAATGCTTTTTGATACAGCAGTCTCACCCCCCAAAAAGACAATTTAAGTAAAGAGCCTTTATATACAATTTTTTTTTCACAAAACATTATTTATAATAGCAAAAAACTGGAAACAAAATACATATATAACATAGGAGGAAGGAGGAATTCACTCAATTAGAACTGTGATCTCATTAATGCATGTACCAACAAGGGGGCATGCTGAAGTCACCTTGAAATGGTTCCCAAAAGCCATTTGTTAAATTTTCAGTGTGAGCATTAATACCTCAAAAATCAGCAAATATTACAAATTAAGACTTCATTTTTTATTTTATAGATTGTCCAAACTTAAGGAAATGATGGAGAAAATATTAATGCAAATTAAACTTTAGAGTGTGTCATGCATACATTTTTTTCTCCTAGAGGACTGGGTGTTAAACATTTATCAACACACCTCTGGCACCAACCATACCATACTTTCTCATCCTTCCATAAATCTCCCAGAGGGCTCTCCCTAATGTGCTGGGAAAGAGGGAGGATCTTTCCCTACATCTACTCTCATTATGGGAATACTAACAGAATGCTCAATCCTATCAGTTATTCTTAGATTTTGCTATATGACAAGCTCATTTTCCTTTCTGATCAACTCTCTCTGAAGAAATCCTTGATGTTTTTTCTCCTTGATAAAGTGCAATTCATAATTGATAATATGCTTACATTCACTATATGCTTTCCCATTTCCCTTTGCGTGACCTAGACCCTATGGTGTTTTAAGACTTAGAACCATATAGCATGCCTGGAAGACTATTTATCCTAGAAAGATGAGTTTTTGCTTCAGGAAGAAAATTGGAACAATTTAAAATCACTGCCCATTTTCCCAAATTTAATCTAGATTGTTCTTTTCTCCCTATTCAATTATAAGACAAGTTCATGAATACTTCATTGTGATGGATCTGTGATTTCATTAATGAGTATACCAACAAGACGTATGCTGAAGCCAACTTGAAACTGCTCCCAAAAGCCATTCGTAAAATTTTCAGTGTGAACATTAATACCTAAAAAATCAGTAAATAGGTCATAATTCAAATCCCTTTAGGGTGAGTGGAGGGCAATGATCTTAATTAGACCTGTGGTATTTCTTGTTCTAAGACTGATGACCAAATTTAATGTACTTTCCAGGGCCTTAAACTTTTATTCTTAAACTTTTGTATAATTTCCTAAAAGAAAGGTTTAGACCTGAGAGTGGGGTAATTCTAGAAATGAGAAATATTTATTTCTTAGTATTTTTAGTTACAATAAAAGGGAGGTTCTTAATGTGATTCCATAGAAACTCATATCTTGCCATATCAAGGCAAAACTCTTTGTTGGAAAAGAATCTTAAATATTCAATTAATACTTCCTAGCTGTGTGACGTTGGGTAACTCACTTAACCCCAATTGCCTCAGCAAAAAAAAAAAAAAAAAAAAATTCAATTAACATTTAATAGTCAATAAACATTTATTAAATGCCTGCTATGTGCTAGTCACTATGCAAAGCATTGGATTTACAAAAATATAAGAAAAAAAAAGATAATCCCTGTAGTCAAAGAGTTTACAATCTAATAGGGGAAGACACACAAAAGAAGACTGAAAAGTGGGAGTGGGGATGAAAAGGAAGGTAGGTTGATGCATGGGGAAGAAAAGCATGATGGAGAAGTCAAAGAAATCCAAAATGAGTGCAATAGAAAAAGTAAAAAACAAACACATAGACCATTTAGTCAATTATGTGACAAAAAAAATACTATAGCATATCTTTTTGAAAATTCTAATTTTCTCTCAAACTTCCATTAAAGATAATCTTGCTGTGTTTGTAGATTACTTGAGTATTTTAGAGATGAGCAAAAGGCATGAGTCAGTAATTAATGATATTTTCTTGTTTTTCTTTTTTTTTTTTTCAAAATAATGACCATGATTTTTTTCAAGTGTTCAAGTCTTTTTAAGTGTTCTTCGCTCTCAGACAGCTTTTGTAAAGTTTTCTTTTGAATTAGGAACTTAATCAACTTCAGCAAGTATGAACATTTCAATATACCAAGAACAAATATGCAATATATAAAAATCCTATATAGTATTGTATATGATACTGTGAACTTTAGTTATTTAATTAGAAAAGTAAGTGTAAAATGTAACTCTATAGTTTCAAAACTGCCCTAGTTTCCTAAGTAAACTTCTTTATTTCCTTCTGCTCTTTTTTATATTTTTAAATGTTTTGTAAGTGTTCTCTCTCTTTTTTTCTCTCTCTGTCTCTCTGTCTCTCTTTCGGTCTCTGTCTCTGTCTCTGTCTCTGTCTCTCTCTCTTTCCCCATCCTCACCCCCCCTTTCTCTTTTTCATTACTTTTACTACTTACTAAATCATATCCATTCTAAATACAAGCCCTTTCTTATATAGTTAACCAAAATAAACCAACATACTGAACCATGTATGAAAACATTTGTTTTTAGTATATTTCTGTAATTTCTTTTTGTCCAATGTTTGTGAATTGATACTTACTAGAAATATTAGTCTTTCTCTACTTCATTTCTCTCTGGTTTGATATCAGTACCATTATATATCATATAGAAGGAGTTTGGTAGGATTCTATTGTAAGAAGAGAATTTCTAATTCAGGTCTCTTGCTACTACTTTACTTAGAAAAACTGCTCCAAAGTCTATCATGAGCTTCCTGACACTGATGTATCCTGCTAAAGTCTGCAAAATAAAGTCTGGCACATAAACTTCAGGTCCAGTTTTGACCAGCTGGTTCCCTGACCATTCTGATGCCAACATATTTATCTTCCCTTTCTGCTGTTTCCTTACTTTTTCCCCTTTAGGTTTCTGTCAAATTTTATTGTACTGCTTATATGTTCATATTGTAAATGATGTTGCTGAAACTAATGCTCTGGGCTCACTGACTTTATATTTGGTGAAATCTGCACTCTGGGAGTAATAAAACTGAAGAAACTATCTCTGTGTTGTTGATTCAGTGATTAACAGCACTGCCTAATCTGAGCACTGCCCTCAGATAATTTTTATCTCACTATCTTTTTTCTGTTTTAGCAATTTATGAATATCGGGCTTAATTATACTTTGAATGTAGAATTCACTTAGAAATACAGCTGGGTCTGAGGTTAAAATGTTTTTTTGGAGGGGTGCAGGTGTTCATTTATGGTTTGTTTAATTTCATTTTCTGAGATTTTTATTTAAATTCTTTATTTCTTATTCTATTACTCTTGTTATTTTAAGCAATCATCTATTTCATATGTTTTGTTGGCATATATTTGAATAAAATAGCTTCCAACAATATCTTCCTCTTCCTCTACCACGAATTTTCTTTTTTTCCCCCCTTTTTTGGGGGGTGGTGGGAATTTGGTTTTGAATGTGCACTCTCCCTCACCAAACTAGATAATAGCTTTTTTATTTTGATAGGCTCTCCTTCCCCTCCTTCCCCCCCAAAACTGCCTTTAAGCTCCTAGTCACTTCTGTGGGGTTTGTTTCCCTTTTGTTTTCTAGTTTTAAGAGGAAAAATTATATTGTTGAATGACTTTTCTTACCCATTCATCTAGCTAATGGCAATAAGCCAGCATAAATAACTGATAGATTTTACTGCAGCTTGCATTTTGCACTTAGAATGTGAAACACCCCGGCAATAATTGATAGAAATGTATGTCTGAAAATTGGGGAGATGACATTTGTATATTCTTTCTTCCAATGAGCCAGAGTGAGTAACAAAAGAGAAAATAAGCTTTTTATTGAACAGTTTGGTAAGAACAGATAGACTAGGAGGCAGGAAAAAGTAATTATCACAGTAAAAGTGGATGTTCTTATTAACAGAGTTATTTCTACTAGACCAAAGAAAATGGTATCTTCTATATCAATTAATCAGTCAGTCAGTCAATAAGCATTTGTTTAGTACCTCCTATGTGTTTTATAAGGAAAAGCTGACAAGTTCCTTGAACTAACCAAGTCTTCTGAGTTTTCTTTGGTAGTCTTAAAGAGTAAGAGGAAAAGAGACTTTGGAGGAGACATCTGCTTTAAGCTTTCTCTGAAGCACATGCAGGAGCACAAAAGAAAGAAAGAAAGAAAGAAAAGAAAGAAAGAAAGAAAGAAAGAAAGAAAGAAAGAAAGAAAGAAAAAAAGAAAGAAAGAAAGAAAGAAAGAAAGAAAGAAAGAAAGAAAGAAAGAAAGAAAGAAAGAAAGAAAGAGGAAGGAAAGAAGGAAGGAAGGAAGGAAGGAAGGAAGGAAGGAAGGAAAGGAGGGAGGGAGGGAGGAAAGAAAGGAGGGAGGGAGAAAGGAAAGAAAGGAGGGAGGGAGGAAGGGAAAGAAAGAGGGAGGAAGGGAAGGAAGGAGGGAGGGAGGAAAGAAGAAAGGATAGAAGGAAGGATAGAAGGAAGGATGGAAGGAAAGAAAGAAAAGGAAAGGAGGAAAGAAAGAATAAAGAAGGAAAGAAAGAAGAAAAGAAAGGGAGGGAGAAGGAAAGAAGGAAGAAAGAAAGGAGGGAGGGAGGAAGAAAAAAGAACAAAGAAAGAAAAAAGGAAGAAAAGAAAGGGAGGGAGGGAGGAGAAGGAAGAAAAAAGAAAGAAAAAAGGAAGGAAGGAAGAAAAAGAGAGAGGGAGGGAGGAGAAGGAAGGAAGGAAAAAAGAAAGAAAGGAAGGAAGGAAGAAAGAGAAAGAGAGAGAAGAGGAGGAAGGAAGGAAGGAGGGAAAGAAGGAAGGGGAGGCAGATATAGTATAAAATGAGATTACTTATGTTGATTCTTAGAAAACTATTTTCAGCTCCCAAAATTCCTCTTTCAAACGTGCAGTAGGTTTTAAAACTGGAAAAGCTTGATATAAACCCTCATCACTACCTATATGTATGACCTTGTCAAATCACTTAATCTTAGATTAAATTAGCCCTTAAATTCCTCTATTATAAAATGAAGGAGTCGGATTAGGTGTCCTCCAAACTCTCTTCTAGCTCTAATTCAATAACCTATGAATTTTATTGATTTTATTTTTGATTTCAGAATTTATTTTTGTGTTTATTTAGAGTTTTTTTTTTTGATTAATTGATTTTTTGATTCCTTTGACTACATGTCTAATTTATCTGACCTCTCTCTCTTGTTTGTATAACTACTTAATATATTTGTCTAATGATTACTTTGGCTACATTCTCAATGTTTTGTATAGTGTCCCATCATTTTCTTTGATAAAATTGTTTCTATAATTTGTTCTTTGCCTAACAAAGTCCTTAAGATTATATTATGTATATTCATCTGAGCTTAAAGTCTTACTTTAAGTGTTCCTTATTGATTATAACTATTATTGTATTGTGATCAGTAAAGAATGTGTTAAATATTTCTGCTTTTCTGCATTTATTTATTAACTGTTTATCCTTTAGCCCTTAGTCGACTTCTATAAAATTCTATTCAGATCCTTAAATTTTTTCTTGTTTTTCATTATATTGTATTTGTCTAGGTCTGAGAGGGGCTATACTGGGATCTCCAACTGTTGTCTATTTTTTTCTGTAATTCAATTAACTTTTTAAGTACTTAGATGCTTTACTTGGTGAATATATGATAGTATTTCATTACCTGTTGAGTCTTTTTAAAAAAATAATTATTTTATTTGAAAAAATAGAATAAGAAAAAAAGAAAACCAGAAAAGGAATACAACACAAAATAAAGCAAAACAAAAGGGAATATTGTCATGTGTCCAGCAGAACATCAGGGAGGATTCAAAATATATAACAACAAATTACCAGATTAAGAAAGTATATATATTAATAGAAAAAATTATATTCATGAAAGGTGCTCCAAATCACTATTGATCAGAGAAAAGCAAATCAAGACAACCCTGAGATACCACTTCACACCTGTCAGATTGGCTAAAATGACAGGAAAAGTTAATGATGAATGTTGGAGGGGTTGTGGGAGGGCTGGGACACTGATGCATTGTTGGTGGAGCTGTGAACGGATCCAGCCATTCTGGAGAACAATTTGGAGCTATGCTCAAAAAGTTATCAAACTGTGCATACCCTTTGACCCAGCAGCATTTCTATTGGGCTTATATCCCAAAGAAATCATAAAGGAAGGAAAAGGCCCCACATGTGCAAGAATGTTTGTGGCAGCCCTTTTTGTAGTGGCTAGAAACTGGAAATTGAATAGATGCCCTTCAATTGGAGAATGGCTGAATAAATTATGGTATATGAATATTATGGAATATTATTGTTCTGTAAGAAATGACCAGCAAGATGATTTCAGAGAGGCCTGGAGAGACTTACATGAACTGATGCTGAGTGAAATGAGCAGAACCAGGAGATCATTATACACGGCAACAACAGTACTATATGACGAT
>JAJPUD010001244.1:384702-419479 GCA_023553655.1 Myrmecobius fasciatus
GGGGAAAAATTTGTAACGGAAAGCTATGTAAGGGTTATTGTTGAAGAATTACCCACACATATGTTATGCAAATAAAATAAAAATTTAAAAAAAAATTATATTCATGAATGTCCATTTTTTTCTTTACTTCCTTGTAAATTATTCCTTGGTTCTTTGCCATACACCTTATTTACTTTATTCTTTCCCCATTCCCCCACCCCATTCCCAAACATGCTGTAGATAAGAAAAGATATATTTATGTATACATATGTAGATATATACATACATACACATACACATGTCTTTCCTATCCCTGCTGACTCTTCAATTAAATTCTGTACCATAACTTCCTTTGCTATTACTTAACCTCCCCCTCCATAGTATCCCTTCTTTGCTTTCTTCTCTCACATTTTTTTTCCTCATCCAACTATCCCTTGCCCTTTATTTCTTTATAAATTTTGGAGCCCTTCATGGTATATATGTAGTGTTGTCTATTGAACCCATTCCCAATGTGAGTAGGTTTTCAGAACTATGAGCCCTCCTTCCCCCTCTAATACCTCTGTCTTTTCTTCCTCTGCACTTCATTTGTACAATGATTACTATTTTTACCTTAACTCTGCCACTTTCTTTTGATCTACCCTATTGTTTTGTTTTTTTTTTTATTTTATTTTTAGCTTTTTATTTGTATAACATATGTATGGGTAGTTCCCCAACCTTGATCTTTACAAAGCTTTCCAATACAAATTTTACCCCCAGTCCCCTCCCCTCCCCTAGATGGCAGGAAGTCCACTACATGTTAATAATGTTGAAATGCTTGAGAAGTTATGCAAGAAAAATCCTATCTACAAGAAAAAAAAGAATCAGAGAAAGGCAACACAATGCAAGCAAATGACAATAGAGATCATGAAAATGTTATGTTGTGGTCCATATTTCATGTCCCTCTTTCTGGGTGTATATGGTTTTCTTCAGTGAACAACTGGAACTGGTTTGAGACAATTCTTTATTGCAGAGAGCCATGTCCATCAGAATTGATCATCATGTAATACTGTTGTTGCTGTGCATGATGATCTCCTGGTTCTGCTCGTTTCACTCAACATCAGTTCATGCAAGTCTCTCCAGGCCTCTCTGAAATCGTCCTGCTGGTCGTTTCTTACAGAACAATAATATTCCATAACATTCATATACCATAATTTATTCAGCCACTCTCCAATTGATGGGCATCCCTTCAGTTTCCAGTTTCTAGCCACTACAAAAAGGGCTGCCACAAACATTCTTGCACATGTGGGTCCCTTTCCCTCCTCTAAGATCTCTTTGGGATATAGGCCCAGTAGAAACACTGCTGGGTCAAAGGGTATGCACAGTTTGACAACTTTTTGAGCATAGCTCGATCTACCCTATTGTTGATGTGAATCTTAACCATATAATATAGATTTCCCATGTAAAAAAATGAACAATTTGTACATGTTTAAACAGTTTGTCCATGTAGCAATCCTTAAAATTGATTTTTGATAGTGGCTTTTATATGTTAAATTTTCTGTTAAGTTTGGGTTTGGTTGATAGAAAGTCCTTAAAATATGCAGGTTCATTGAAGGTCCATTTTTTCTCATTCAAAATTATAGATAATTTTGCTGGATATGATATTTTTAGCCACAGGCCTAGTCTTTTGCTTATCTGTAGATATGATTCCAGGATCTGTAGTTTTTTATTGTAGCTACTGATAAGTCATGTACAATTCTAATTGTAGCTCCAGCATATTTAAATTGGTTTTTTTCTTGTTTCTTGTGACATTTTCTCTTTGATTTAGAGGTTTTAAAACTTGGCAATAATATTCCTGTGTTTTCCATAAAGAATCTCTTTGAGGGGGTGATTGTTGGAATTTTTTTTCTATTTCTACTTTCCTCTCATGTTCTATCACTTCAGGACAATTTTCTTGGATTATTTCCTGCATTGTTATATCAAGGTCCTCTTTTTGGTCACAACTTTCTGGCAGTCCAATTATTCTTATATTTTCTCTTCTTGATATTTTCTTCAGATCTGTCATTTTTCTTATGTTTCACATTCTGTTCCGTTTTCTCATTCTTTATAATCTATTTTGTTATTTCTTGGTCTGCCATAGCTTTACTGGCTTCCCCTTGCCCATTTCTAATTTTCAAAGAATTATTTTCATCTTTGAGACTCTGTACCTCCTTTTCTAGTTGATTAACTTTTTTTTCCCATAATCTTGTTTTTCTTGAATGGTTTTTATTTTTATTTTTAATTTTTTCCTCAATATATCTCATTTGGTTTTTAAATTATTTTTTGAGTTCTTCTATAAATTCTCTCTGGACTGGGAGCCATTTCATGTCCCTCTTTCAGGTTAGTCTTTGGATTTGTTTTACTTTAGTGTCCACCTCTGAAAATGAACCCCCATCTTCCCTATTCCCATAATAAGTTTCTATGGTGGGGTTCCTTCTTCTTTGCTGGTTCATTTTAAAAAAAAGGTATTAGTGTAAGGACCTCTAATTGTGGCGGGGAGATGGTGCCTCAAGCTTCTCTCACTCTGACCAGGAACCCCAAACCAAGAACTCCATTCTCCTGCAAGTACCCATAGTAGCAGTGCCCCTATCCCGCTGTTCCTGAACTCACAGTGCTGGTTCCTTCTCACCCAGGACCTCATCTCAGCAGCACAGCTAAACCGGGTGTTCCCAATCAGCTGAGGTTCATTTATTTTCTCGGACTCAAATCCCAAATCTACAAACAGTGCAGGAGGTGAAAGTTTCTGGGGTTCCTGCTGAGGCTCCAGGCACATCCAGCTAGCACTAGAGGACTCTACTTGATATTTCTAATCTGGAGGTGTACTTTAGACAGATTAATCCCTAGCCTGGGGGTCTTTCTTTAGATCTTCTAGGATTGTATCCTAGTCTTCTTGATTTTTCTGCCCCAAGTCTTCTTGATTTTTCACCAGTCTTGTGGTCACCCTGAGGTGCAAATTTTGTGGGGGAAAATGGGGAGAGCTTGAAATTTACCAACTTACTCCACCATTTTCCCAGAATCCTCCCCACACTGAATCTTTAAACACAACAAAGATTTCTTATTTATCTTTTTAAACCATGTCTATTTTTATTGTTGCTTCATCTGAGTTCATTATTTCCATCACTGTTATTTTGGATTCTCTAATAAATTCTGCTCCAGTCTTTCATTTTTGAATCAGTATGTTTCAAGTGTATTTCTTGTATGTAACATCTTGTTTCATTCTCCTTTCTAATTAGCTTCTTATGTTTTAGGAGTAAGTTTATCACATTTACATTTAAGGTTATGGAATGTTCATATTGGTTGATGTTTGCCATGTTCATAATAGTAAAAAAAGGAAATAAAAACATGCAGAAGAGAGCAAAGAAAGTTTAGATGAGAAGACACAGATTTACATGTTTAAAAAAAGGAACAAGAAGAGACTTTTAAAGGAAACTGGACAGAGTTGGTACTTCCTGATTAAACTTCATGATAAAAAATAGTCTATATTCAAGAGATCCATGATTTTCTTTTTATGTAATACTCTTTTTCTATTTTTTTGAATGTAGAAAGTTTATGTTTGTTGCTGTTCATAATAATAAAATTCAAATTAAAACAATCTACAATAAACACTATTCTAAGAACATATACAAATAACAAGAGGAGGAATTGTATATGAACTCCTGAACTTGTTTTTATATGCTTTTTTAAAGTGTATCTTGGACTTTAAAAGTAATTTTAAAAAATAATAAAAATTCACCAGGGCTGTTTAAAAGCATTAGTAACTAAAATAATGTGCATTAATTACTTATCATTATTGCCTAACTACCATGCAGCACATTAACAATTTTTACATGCCATCAAATCTATATCAGATATTTTGAAAAATAAAACTCCCTAGTCACCAAGATAAAGAAGAATTATTCTTTGACCTCCAAAGCTGCTTAATTGAAATCACCTAATATTTCTACTCTTAATATAACACATAGTACACTAGAAAAGAAGATAACCAAATTTGATTTTAAGGGGCAGCTAGATGGTACCATATGCATCGAATGCTGCAAAGAATTTGCTGGACTAGAAATAAGGAAGATCTGCATTCAGATACTTACTACCTGAGAAACCCCTTAACCTCTGTTGGCCTCACTTTGTTCATCTGCAAAGTGGAGTTAATAATAACACCTACTACCCAGGATTGCTGGGAAATCAAATGAACTCAGAGTTGCAAAGCACTTTAATACAGTGTCTGGCATATAATGAGTGTTGTTTAAATGTTAGTTATTATTATTTCTACATAGCACAAAACACCTAACACACAATACTTCTAGCTTCACATCAACCCTATGAAGTAGATATTACTATATATCTATTTCATAGATATCATATTCAGATAATATCCCCATTTTAGAGAGGAAGAAATTGAGACTTAGAGGATTAATTGCCTGTGGACTAGTGTCAAAGGGGGAATTTGAACTCAGAGACCGTTTACCTCTAAAAACTGCTAATTAAAATGTAAAAAGTTGTGCATAAAAGCTAAGGATTGCTATGGTTCAATATGGTTATATTTGTAACTCTTTGAAATATTTAGTGTTTTGTGCCCTGTGAATACTTAATTGAAGGTGGCAGTACAATTTTCAAGATAGAGCTTTGCCCAGAATAATTTCTGTTTTAATTAATTTTAGTCATGTAGAAAGTTTCCTCCTCCCTTGCTCTTCCCAATATTGACTCAACAATAGAGATTTGGGAGGACATCTATTAAGAAATGCTCTTCTAACACAGAAAGGAAGTTAAAATTATGAAAAACTTTAAAAAATTATTTTTTAAAAAAACAATGTTCTTCCTAGTTAAATGCAATGGTCAGTGTTAGTGACATTCTGTCAGTTAAAGGACACATCCCTTCTTAGTATTAATTCATAAAATTTTGTCCAGCAATGTATTTTGTAAGAAAATTTGTTGGAAAGTATCTCTTGTCAAGATAAATTGTATCAGTGATTTTTAAAATAATATCTAGCAGTGCTCTGCACAAGAGTAGGCATTTAGCAAGTTTAAAAAATTATGTTGTTAAAAAGCATAAGGTTCTCAATAATATTCTTGCTGACATTTTACAAAGTATTATGATGTGATGGAAAGAATATTGGGATTGAAGTCAAAGGACCTGAAATCACCTAACCTATGTCCTTGCCATTAGTCAGTAAACTTTGATTAAGTACCTACAACATTCCAGATACTCAAGAATACAAATAAAAAATTAAAAAAAAAAAAGTTCCTGCCCTTGAAGAGCTTACAATCTAAGGGCGAAAGACAATACACAAAAAGGACTGGATGGGAAAAAGGTATAGTTGAGAAGCCAAAGATGCTCAAAATGAGTGTATCAGGATTAGAAATGAAAAGTAGAAATGTCTCTCCTTTCTCTTATTCTGAAGGATTCTTGAGGAGTTCATGGCTCCATCTTCCAATCAGGTGTAACCCAGGGTACTAAAGGGGTGTGAATATCAAGATTGATTACATCTTGCAAGATGATGAATTTTTCCATTGGGACATGATAGAGTTGTCAAAGATATCCAAAATGAATGCAGTTGCATGGCCATCAGCAAGACATGAACTCTTTGCCCCTCCTGTTCTCATTTGCCTTATGAGAAGTTTAGAAGAGCATGGAGCAGAATGACTCTAACTCTAGGGGAGTTGATAAAGATGAAGAGAAACAGAATAGAGTGCTTGGATTTGAGTTAAATCCCATTCTTCTTGTATCAGTACATTGCCTTCAGAACCCTCAAACTTGTTGGCTCTTAAAAGTTATCTCTCTCATAGACTGATAAAGCACTTTGACATCCATCAATCCAAGTCACAGAAAAATTGAAACGAATGTATTGCTGTACTAATCCAGTGTCTGAAAGGCACTGATTGCTCTGGATGATTTTTTCTTATGCCTAAAGAAGATTCCCCATGTAATGCAATGTTTCAAACAAGTTGAGGGGATGAGGAAGGAATTAGAATGAACATTTTGAAAGGTGACTTAGAATGAAGTTAGAGGTGAAAAAAAGATGGGAGGGGTGATTTCACGGTAAAACCTTTAAAACCAATGA
Organism: Myrmecobius fasciatus; assembly: GCA_023553655.1. Lineage (NCBI taxonomy): Eukaryota > Metazoa > Chordata > Mammalia > Dasyuromorphia > Myrmecobiidae > Myrmecobius > Myrmecobius fasciatus. The sequence continues at coordinate 390,753 of JAJPUD010001244.1, forward strand.
GAGTAGACTTTGTGGGTCTTGGTGTTGAAATAATTAAGAGACTAGATTCTGGGGTTACTAGGTGGCCCTCAAATAAAGAAACTCTTGCCTGAAGTCAGGATGGCTCATCTTCCCGAATTCAAATCTGCCCTCAGACACTTACTAGCTCTATGACCTTGGCCAAATCATTTGACCCTTTTTGCCTCAGTTTCCTCATTTGTAAAATGAGCTGGAGAATGAAATGGCAAAACACTCCAGTATCTCTGTCAAGATAAATTAAATGGAGTCATGAAGAGTTAGACACGACTGAACAAGATTCTGACCTGGCTTATTAGCTGTCTGAATATGGACTAGTTTCAATTAGGTGGTACATAGAATAGAGTGCTGGGCTCAAGAAAGGAAGACTTGAGTTCCAATCCAACTTCACCCATTAACTAGCTGTGTGATCCTAGGCAAGTGATTTATCCTCTGCCTCAATTTCCTCAGATATAAAAGTGGGGATAGTAACATCACCCTACATCAAAAAAGTTGTCCTAAGGCTCAAATGAGATAATAATTATAAAAGTAACTGGCATATAGTGTGCCAGAGACTATAAAATGCTTATTCCCTTTCCCTTTCCCCATTCTTTAATCTCTTTGGATTTCACTTTCTTCTTCTGTAAAATGGGGAGGAGGGTCTACTTACCTCACAGTATTATGAAAATCAAATGAAATGACTGAAAGCATTTTATATACAGTAAAACACTCTATAAATAGGAGTTATTAGGTTTTCAATGGTCCCTGAAGGCATTCAGTTTATTTGGGAATACATCCTTACCGTAGAGAGAAGCTGAGAATTTGGGAAAGGATTTGAGTTAAATTTGAGAGAGTGCAGATAAGGAGGTTAGAATTAACAGGCGATGTTAAGGAAGTTTAGATCCCTTGGGCTACAACAGACAGGGGGAGGGAAGTATGTAAAAAACTGATTGAAGGAAGGAAACCAAGTTTGAGTTCAGAAGATTTTGAGAAGGGATGGGGTTACAACTTGAGTGAATTTAGGGTGAAGAGATGGGCATTGGGAGAATTAAGTAGATCTGGGTCAGACATCTGGGGGAGGAGGAATAGAAGACCCGGGATCTGGAATTACCGAGGGCACACAGTCACAGCGAGAATGTTGGCCGTGAATTGGCAGAGGCTGGGTACCAGCGGGTACTCGAAGGGCTCTCCCATGGGTGGGGTGAGTATGTGAGGGGAGGGGGCAGACACGCCCACTGCGGCGGGGCTTCACTCTCCCAGGGCCCAGGGTGGACAGAGGCAGGAGGGGCTTCTACCATTCTTCTACCAGTGTCACCCAACTTGTCCCCTGTCTGGGAGGCGGGGAGTCCGGGGGCTTGACTCCTCCTTCTGTAGCCTCGGCGAGGTGGTCGCAACACTGCCCCCACCCTTAGCCTTAGCCTGAATCTCAGCACCTGCCACCAGCCTCAGCTCAGCCCCCCGGCCCGCCCTCCTCCTCCTCCTCCTCTGGTTGCAGAGACTCGGGGAGGAGGAGGAGAAAAAGACAGAGGAAGAAAAAGGAGGCGGGAGCTGGAGCAGCTGGGCCAGGGGTGGCCTGGCTCTGGAACCTGTCTAGTTCCCCTTTGGCGAGGCTGAGTCCAGGGCGGTGTCTCTTCTGCAGGTAAGGGAGGGGAAACACTAATGGCAGGGGGTCCGGGTTGGGGAAAGTTTCCCGGACTTGGGATGGGACATTGAAGAAAGCAGGAAAGAGATGTATCCCCTCCCGGCCCAACGTCTCTGCCCTGGGCCCCAGCTTCTCTCCGAGATGGGGGATGCTCCGCTGGAAGTCCTTTCCCTCCCTTTTTTCAGTGCCGCCCTTAGTGAATGGGTTTCCTTTGGGCGGGTCTGGGATGGGAGCCGGCTTTCCCCAGGTCCGCAGCGCGAGCCAGCCCCCACCCTGGGAAGGCCGGCGGGGTTGGGGTCAGGATGAGGGCTGGAGGCATTCCTAACAGATCTGTACTTTGCCCCGTGTGCAGAAAATATATCGATTCAGCGATTACAGGGCCGGACGTGCGTTTCTGGAGGTCCAAGGCAGGGCCTTTAAACAGTTAAATTTGTCTTCCAAAACCTCCTTTAAAAAAAAAAAAAAGTTTTTACAAATTGCACTGGGAGCCTGAGCATCTGCCCTTTCCTTGTGCTCGGCAGAGTCTGTGCCCGCAGTGAGCCCGCACCAGTCGTTAAAGGGGGTGCCTGCCTGTCTGTCTGTCGCGGTGTATGGGAAAGATGGGACTGACTGCACATATGCTGATCTCATGTGGCAGGCACATCGTTAGCTTCCGTCAGATTCAGCAGTCTGGGCTTTTGTAGTTGGGTCAGCTTCTCCCTCTTTAGCTCTGTGGGACTGTGAACACATCTGCAGAAACTCGTCCTAAGACACGGCTTTCTGGATAAATACCTTGCCTGTCTCTGTATGTTTCAAGTGTGTGGTTGTCTGTCTGTCTATATCTGTGTCTGTGTGTGTGGTGGGGAGGGATTAATATTCCCTCGTCTTTGGCTGTGCTCTACAGAGAACCTGCCTCCGTTTTAACATAAAGTAAAAAGAGGTAGTTGCTTGTTTTAAAAAACCAAAATAGGCTTGGGAAGAATTTTTGAACCATTGGCTCTGTTAGTAATAACATAAAATATTCAGCAGCCGTAATGATTTGTTTTCAAAGTGACTTTATAGATCAGGAAGCATTTCTGTTTATTTGTGGTATCCAGCGACTTAAAAAAAAACACCCCCAAAACCGTATGCTCAAAAGATTTATTGTTCTTAAGGAGGGCCTTTGGCTTTGGTTGGGGATATGGCATCCTTGCAGCTGTCCCGCCATTCTATAAAGTGATTTCTGAAATGCTTTCCAATATGATACTATTTAAAAACATTTTCTGCTTGTCTGGCTCCTGTGGTGTTGACTAGTCCATAGGATTTGGCCAATCTGTCTTTACACACAGTAGGTGAATTCTGGCTGTGTTACGGCAAATGAGTATCATTCTGTTAGTCTTGAAATATTGCAGGATTATCTTAGTTCTCAAGCTGCAGATTTGGTTTCCTTTGGAACTTCTGAATAAGCAAGCAGCTCAGCAGTGTGTGAATAATATATAAAATTATGAAAAAATTCTAAAGAAAGTGATTTTATCTCTCTTAGATCACTAGATTTTAAGTTGTGAACTTGATGAAATTAAAAAGACCAAATAAGAAAGTGCTTTGGGGAAGAGAGCAGAAAAAAATGTGTTATGTAGCTACTTTAGTGGTTCTTGCCTTCTCCAAATTAAACTCTAAACTCAAGGATATTTCATATGAACAAGACTCTGTAGTAAAATGTTTTTTAATAAAACATATTAAAATTTAACCACTTCTTCCAAGAAACTCTTTCCCCTTCACTAATTTGTTTTTCCATTTTATTTATCAAATGGATCATCCTAAAGTCAACTATGGCTTAATGGAAAAAACGCTAAGGGTGGTGACAGAGGATCTAGGTTTAAATCTGGTTCTGTAATTTACAACCTGCAGATGGGGGTATGTAATGAAGTCCTATAGCTAGGTAGGAAATGATGAAATTGTTCTGGACACCTTCCTTAAATAGAGGATCTGGGAGGAGGTCTCCCTACCTTCCACCCTCTCCAAAGAATATACACTAAAAACATATTCTTCCTCCCTCCTCTCTTCCTCTTCCTCTCTTCCTTCCTCTTTCCCCTCTCTACCTTTCCCCCCTTTTTTTCTTCCTCCCCTCTCTCTGTTTCTGTCTCTGACTGTTTCTGTCTGTCTGTCTGTCTGTCTGTCTCTATCTTTCCCTCTCTCTGTCTCTGTCTGTCTTTCCTCTCTATATACCTGTTTACATACACACACCATAGTGGCTTGGGTCATTTGTGTTGTTGGCTTTTTTTTTTTTTTTAACCTTCTGTTATATAAATTGTAAAGAGATTACAGATGTTTCAAAGGAAAAGGAAGAAAATGAAATTTAAAGGGGAAAGTCAGAAAAATTTAGTAGGGAGAGAAAAGATTTAATGGGAAGGGAGATTATTGGCAAAATGTGAACTATTATAAAGGCATTGTTAGAAATTAAGATATTGTCATAGTATCCAAACGTATTTAAATTTTAGGGTTTTTTACTGTACAAAGCACTAAATCTAGAAAATAATAAGTTTGTTATCCACTGACTATTTGTGCCACTATTCCTAACATTAACCAGTATTATTGAATGTTCATCTCCTAGCACATGAATCATGTTTCAGTAGTCTTGTTATGGTGAGTCTCCTGAGACATCTGATAGATGGCATGAGACATTAGATAGATGATAGAGATGGAATCTTACCAAAAGGTGGAAAAATAATCCTATGCTATGGATATCATTTTACCCATGATTTTTTCTCTTTGTTAAGAATCTTCCTCTAATTTGTCTTCTCAGTGTGTCTTGAAGAAAGAACACTTTTCCAGGTGCTAAGCAGGGCCACAGATTGGATGTGGAAGCAATATGGTATAATTCAGAGAATGAAACCTGGAGTTAGATGGCTTGGTTCATGTGTGACCTTCACTCCGGCTTCAGTATTTTTGTTTTTTGTTCAGTCATTTTTCAGGGTCATGTCTTGACTGCCATGACTCCATTGGGTTGTTTTGTTTTTTTTTTTTTTTTGGCAAAGACACCAGATTGGTTTGTCATTTCCTTCTCCAGTTCATTTTACAGATGAGGAAACTGAGGCAAACAAGGTTAAGGGACTTGCCAGGATCACACAGTTCAGTTCAGATTTGAGCTAAGGAGGATGAGTCTTCCTAATTCTTGAGATCAGGAACTCTACTGTACCGCCTCAGTTTATTTCCATTAAATAAAACTATTGGACTTACATGAATTCCCTCCATTTCTAATAGTCTGTGAATTTCTGTGAGATAAGGAAAAATCAGCCAGAGATTCTGTCAGTCTGTGTATCAATGAATTTTTGGAATAATGATCTAAAGTGAAGGTGCTTATTGATTTGCAGCCTCCAAAATAGAGGAATAATATAGAGATTCAGTGCCTTCCATCACTATGCAATTAAGCATTATTCTCACCAGGGTTGGTGCTCATTAGCTCTGTGATTTCCTGAGCCAAAAGCTCAAGACTGACTCTCTTATCACAATATAATATGAATATTTTGGCTTCCTCTGTAAGTCAAGCTGCTACATTCTACTCCACAGGACTGAAGAGGGATAATCCTGAGAGGTTGTAATGTTTCTTTTCACAATCACCATCAGCTAAAGTCCTGTGGACCAGCTACTAGCACCCCATCCCATTTATCATTTAACATCAATAAACCTTTACAAAGATATATTTACTTCAATCATATAGCAAGAACAAATGTAAAAACAATTTCCCCCAATACTTTTGGACTATACTCTCTCTTCCTATCACCTTAGAATCTGGAATAATAGGCTAAAACTTAGCTTTTTTCCTATAGAGCACTGGTCCCACCAAAGTCATGGGCAAATGCAGCATTGCTACTGCATGAGACCTTGTTTCAGTTTCCACTGGCATAGATTTAGAAGGGCACTTACTGCTTCTGGAGGCATTGATGCCAGCTGGCTTCAAAACCCAGCCTAGAGTATTTGGAGGCCAGAGGGCCCACCAGACCCCTCAAAGTCACACATTGGGGCATGTTATACTACTTTCATTTCGAATGGAAAGTCAATCAATTGATAAGCATTTATTAGGCACTTATTATATGCCAGGAACTATATAAAGTGCTGGGACTACAGAAAGAAGAGAAGCCTTCTTTCTGCCTTCAAAAAGCTTACAATTTAATAGAAGATATAAGGCCAAGGACTAAGGCCCTTCTTGGAACCATATAGTCCAAAAGAATAGAAGGTCTTTCCTTTGACTATAAAATTTTTCACTAGATGCTATTCTGTTAGCAACAGGGAGTAAGCATTTATTAAGCGCCAAGCACTTTACAAACATTATCTCATGTAAACCTCACAATAACCTTGTGGAGTAGATAGTGTTATACCCATTCTAAACCAGACAGAATTTAAATGACTTGCCCAGGATCACACAGCTAGTAAGTACCCAAGATTGGATTAGGGCTCAGAACTTCAGTCTTATTTCTCTTTCCACTGTAGTGCTCTCCTGATTCTAAAAGTGACCAAATGAATTGGAGAGAGGCAAAGAGCAATGGCAGAAGCAGACAAAGACCATTTAAAGGTCTTGGCTGGAGCCTCCTATTCACCATGTGAATATGAACGAGTTTTAGATTTTCTGTGTGTGCTTCAATCTCTTCCCATATACATCATGATTCTCCCAGATTCAAGCTCCTCAGCCTCCTCTGGGTAGAGAGGTTGCATCAGCTGAACATTCACCAGATTCCCCATTACTAGAGAATTAGAACTTTAAAACTGGGGTAATGATAATGATAATAATGATAGCTAACATTTATGTAGTATTTACTGTATGCCTGTCCCTGTGCTAAGTACTTTTACAATTACTCTTTCACTTGGTCCTTAAAGAAGATTTGGAAAGTGGATATTATTATTATCCTCATTTTACAGAGGAGGAAACTGAGGCAAACAAAAATTAAATAGCTTGCCCAGGTTCACTCAGCTAGGAAATGTCGGTGGTTGGATTTGAACTCAGTTCTTGATTTCATGAGCTGTCCACTGTCTTACTTCCCTGCCTAGCTGAAAAAATCTAGAAGGCCATCTGCACTTCAACTGCCTCATTTTGTGGAAGAGATGTATTCAGAGAAGTTAAGTCCCCTGTCCAAGATCAGACAGGTAGTAAGTGACAGCTAGATCTAATGTCTTGCATTATTTTCATTGTACCCTGTTGCCTGATGGCAAGACCCTGATGACAAGGAAATCCACTAATAAAATTTGTAAAAAGCAAGATTATTTTAGTATTGGATCTTGACCTAGTATAAAAGAATGGTTGCTATCCCAAAGAAGAATCTCAATTTTGCTTTTTAATAATTGTGTCTTGCTTTTTAAAAAATGACAAATGAGCATCTACCATATAATTTATAGGGAAATTATTTTTCTCAGTTTTTGCTTTACAAAAGATACTTTTAATTACAGAATGCCTTAAACTAATTATTGTAATTCTTTCAGCTATAAAAAGGGAGAGAAGAGAATAAGCATTTATATAGCACCTACTATGTGCCAGTCACTGTGCTAAACACTTTACAAATATTATCTCATTGGATCTTCACAACAATCCTGGAAGGTAGGGGCTATTATTACTTCTATTTTATAGATGAGGAAACTGAGGCAAACAGGATTAAGTTATTTGTCCTGGACAAATGCAACTAATAAGTGTATGAGGCCAGATTTGAACTCAGGAAGATGAATCTTTCTGACTCCAAGCCTGTTACTCTATTCACATGTCACCTGGCTGCCAATTTCCCTAATGTGAGGACTGCCTCACAGCCTAAAAGAGGAGCATGAAAGATACTATATATATATATATATATATATATATATATATGTATATATAGTTAGTGGGTTGATCAAAATGCAGTAACTGTTACTTCCATGAACAAATTGTTTTGATGTTTTATTTATTTATTTTTGACCAATGGGTCAAATGGGGAAGTGTCTTTCCTGCAGTCACAATCTAGCAGCTAAATGATTAGTGTTTTAAAAAAACACTCAAGTTCTAACATTATCTGCAGTGCTCTATACCCACAATCCCCTTTATCTGCAAAGAAAGGACAGAGATGCTTCTTTCTTATATCTTAGGCTGGGAGAGGATAGCAACAGTGGTCATAGTTACATAGCCTCAGTTTGCATTTTTTGTTGTTCTTTCCATTTCCATTGAGTCATTATGTATATTTTTCTGGTTCTACTTATTTCACTGAATTATTTTTTCATTTTACTTCTCTACCCCATCTTTTAAAAAGGAAAGCAACAGGATATTCAAGGAAAAAAAGCAATAGGAAAAAAAAAAGGCTCGGGAAGGAGCAGAGGAAGGGAGTATCAGTCATTATCCGTAAAGATCATTAAAACTGCAGCTAAAAGTCAGGAGGGTGGTTTCTTTGGTTTCCTTTCAAAAATCAACAGCAAAAACCTGGGAGATTCAATGAAGCCCTGAAATATGTGTTAATGACTGTAATTCCAATTAGGAAGAACTTATTCATACTACCTCTTTGCCCTAATTTCCCTATTTCTGGGAGTCAGTGAGCCAACAAGCCCTGTACTAAGTGCTTAGAATTTAAGAAACTTAAAAACATGTTTATTCCTCCTATACCCCTATATCCCTTCCCTTTCCCCCCAAACTAGTGTCAAATATCCTTTGGCAACCTCAACAATGCCATGATATACTTCTGAGAAAACTTGAGTTTAAGGAGATTATGTGATTCACCCTGTATTGAAAAAAAATCAGAAATTATGTCAATGAACAATCACAGTAAGAGAATTATATTGAAATCAGCTGACCAGAGTTCAAGACTTTGTTCTTGCTATATATATGTGACTTTAGGCAAGTCACAACTTCTCAGGCTTCAGTTTTTGTAAAATGAAAGGATTGGACTGGATAACCCTTGTTCTAAATCCTTCTAAAATTCTAAATCTGTTGTGTTAATTAGCTGCTTTCTTTTTACTTGTTGGTACATATCTTGCCTGTCCAAATCCTACTCATTCCATAGGGCCAAATCCAAAGCCCACCAAACCTTCTCTGGTCATTCCAGTTGTCAGAGTTCTAAATCAAAGAACAGGAACCTTGGAATTCCATATCTGTTCCATTCATTTTTCAATTCATTACATAATGCCTTTGTAGAATATGCTTAACTCATCATCTTTCTATCTGCCTGTCTCTCTATCTGCTCGACTGTCACTCTGCTCTATTTGCTTCTAAATTATAATATGATTTCACTTGTAGTCTGTAGTCTGGCACCAGAACTCTGGGTTTATGCATTGTTGTTAGCTCAGTCATGGGGCTGTTTCAGTAGGCATCTTCTAGCTTATATTTCTACATACAGATTTCCTTTTAAGATCATCAGAATTTGATTCATTTTGCCACTATTTAGTCTTTCCTGGAGATTTTCTTTGTTCATGTCTAGGTCTCTGCAGAAAACATAAAGGGTATCTAGTCCCTTGCAAGCACTCAGGCTAACAACACATTGAATACAGGACAGGTTTTGTGTAACTTGACTCTTAAAACAGGAAAGGCTTGCACCAAAGATTATTAATTGAGTTCTTTTTGATACTTTGATGGAAATCCATGGACTCTCTCACAGTCTTTTAAGTGCATAAAACAAAATACATAGGGTTACAAAGAAAGTTAATTGTATTGAAATGCAATGATCAAAATAGTTCTTAACCCTCTGGTTAAGAATCTCTGCTATAAGCAATTGAGACAACTTCCCTTTTGCTTTTCATCCTAAGGGATTACTCTAAAACTGAAGTCTTCCACCCACCCCCCAACAGCAAAGGAAAAGCATTTAGGAATGATACAGATAGATCTTTCTCCCAGTTAGCCTCATCTTCCCAGAGACCTGTACAGTTATTTCCAAGCTTATAAAACTACCTGTTTCCAAAATAAAGTACTTGTGCATCCTTCCCTCCACCCCAAAACCTATACAGTCTACATTACAGTGGACTAGCAGAGAACAAGATCTGGGCTTTCTCGCATACATTGTGACTGATTATTTTTTGGCTCCAGTTCTTGCTTGGTCTCAGAATTCAGCGTCTATCCAGGAGATATGGTCCAGGAACCTGGTATTATTTAGAATTATTCTTTAATATCCAGGAAGCTTGGTCCCGGATTCTCTGCTTGGCCCAGAGCTCCTCTCCTTCTACAATGATTCACCTGCTGCTGGCTCTCATTCCTACAGCTTCTCACATTGTCCAGGAACTCATTATTAGTATAATATTGCCACTTCTCTCCCCACCCCCTTTGCTCTCCTTTTCAAAGACTAGATCTAAGGTCATGGTTCAGTTTGTATGACTTAGTCCTCACACACTCAATTATTCCTAAATGTGATATTAATAAGGATGTTTATATCTTGACTACTTCAACACTGGGTGACAATGAGGAACTCAGGAACCTGCTTTCTCCATACTTATGACCACAGGACTATATCTGTAATCTGGAAAAAACTTCAGAAGTTATTTAATCCATCCTCTTAAATTAAAGATGAGAAAACTGAGACCAGAGAGTTGAAGTGATTTACTCACTAAATCCAGAGCTTACACCTGCCCCCAAATCCAAGAGATCCATCCTCACAGAAAATCCCAAAGGGTTTTTGTCTGTTTATTTTAACTAAACCAAACTATTTCATGCAGTTTTTAAAAAATATTACTGGAAAAACAGGTGCTGTAAATATTAAAACATTTATTATCAGTTTTTGTATTTCCAGGAAAATCTTACAGTGAACCTACTTTGCATAAAAATAAGAAGCCAAGGAGATGGAAGGCTGGCTTTCTGATGTCCTTCCTAGTCCTGCCAATGAATTACTCATGTATAATTTTGTTCAAATTCTCTGAGCCCAAATGCCTCCATCTATAAACATTAGGTAACAGGCTGAAACAGTTTTGAATAAATGCTTGTTTGAATTGAAAGGAAAATTTAATAGAATCTGCTGATACATTAGGCCACTTGCTTAGGCTCTGACAACCCTTTTCTCAGTTCAATTCAATAAACTACTGGTTTAGAGCAATGTGTCAGGAAATAAAAATGGGGGAGATAACAAAAGTTTGCCTAAGACAGATAGATTTGAATCTATCTCTAATTCAAATAGAAATTGGGATCCACTAATCCATACATAAGATCTCTGTGGGCCTCATATTGAATTAATTTTAAAATGTAATATTGTCTGTTTTATTGTATTTTTATTTACTTTAGAAAATATTTCCCAATTCCATTTTAGTTTTAGTTTTGTCTGCACTTGTTGTTGGCTGTAGATAACTCTGATAAGACATGGTTCTTTCCCCTTCATGGATTTTACAGTTTGTTAGGATAAAGAAAACAGGTTAGTGTAATACAGCAAGTCTTACATAAGTCCATATTGTTTATCCTTCATGGCATTAGGGAGGTGATACCATGACATTCACTTGAACTGCATTTAAGTGAGGGAGGGGTGTGCAAGGTCATCTGCCACATTTTCCCCTTCAAAACCATCTGGGACCAATATAGAAGGAAGACTGAGGATGGCCCTGTATGCAATGGTAGATCTTGGATTTTTTAAGCTAAGATCTTTAACCAGTTTGACTGAGGCTGAACCCCTTCAGTGATTAAGGCTAGGTAGCAAATGAGGCAAAGGATCTCCTTATTTACTTAGTAAAAAAAAAAAAAAAAAAAGAAGAATTAATTAGAATTAATAAACCTGGGAGGGATTTTTTTTCATTCAATCTGAGTCAATCAGGACCCAAACTATGACCAAATGGGACTTGGCCTAGAACCTATTGGTGGCCAATCAATGAGAATCAATGTGGTTTTGGTTTTAGGCGTGACCCTTAAGAAAGAAATGTAAGCTACAAAAAAAAACATTACCAGTTGCAGAGAGGGCAGGCCAGTGGTTTTCAAAATGTCTGGTCCAATGGTTTCCAAACTCTTGATTAGGAATAGGCACTTTATTGATTTAAAAAAATCCAATAGATGTATATTTGTTTATACATTGTATACTTATGTCAGTGTACTAATATATTATGTGCATTATAAAATTTCACAAAAAATAAATACTTTAAAGGGATGAGATTTGTACTGTTTTAAGTTTTACAGTGAATAGAATGCTGGGCCTGGGGTCAAGAAAACCTGAATTCAAATCCAGCTTTAGATATTTACTAGCTGTATGATCCTGGGCAAGTCACTTAACCATATTTGCCTCAGTTGCTTCATTTAGCTGGCAAATATAATGGCAAAGCCTTCCAGTACTTTTATCAAGAAAACCCCAAATAGGGTCATGAAGAGTCAGGCACAACTGAACAACAACAAAATAGGAGTAAAAGTTGAAATAAATAAATATTTCTTTAAAATGTATTAATGATGCAAAAAAAAAATACTTGTTTTGCTCTTTAGAACAATGTAATTGAATGTGTTGCATTGTTTTGAAAAATCTGTCAATGCCCTAGGCAGGGGGCAGATTTACAAAAATATCTATTAGTAATCAATTATTCAGTTAGTATGACCAGTGTAGATTCAGATAGTCTGAATGGTGAATATTTAAAAGATATTTTAAAACTCAGACACAAAATACAACAATCAAATAAAAATCATAACAGTCTGGTAACATTTTTTTCAGCAGAACTCATGTTTTCCTGTGTATAAATACTCACTTGTATATGCATGAAAAAGCAATAATCAAAAATGTTATCTCTGACTTCAACTCCGAAAGCTTTCAACATCAATTTGTTCCTTTTTCCTTACACGATTCTGCTTAATGGATGACATCCTACTTTAATTATCTATTCATGTTTGGATATTTTAATTGTATTCTTGTATGAGTGTGAGGAAGAAACCAATTTGGGTGGATGGTAGCATGCAGTAAAGGGAGTAATGTATAAAAAATCTAGAAAAGTAAATTGGGGCCAGGTTTGAAGGGCTTTAAATGTCAAAGAAAGGAGTTTATATTTGATTTAAGAGGTAACCAAAAAATCATTGTAATTTGTTGATGGAGGAATTGAGGGTTGAGCAGAAGGAGGATGATGTAGGCAGACAAATTCTTTAGGAAGATTACACATGTATAGATTGGATTAAGGAAATACTTGGATAGGAATAAAATTGGAGATACTTGAGGTTGTAAGAACAGTTTAAAGATCATTGTAAAAGTTCTACAGAAAGGAGATTAGAGCCTCTAGGGAGGGAAGAGATGTGAGGAATGTTGTGAAGGTAGAAATGTCAAGTTTGGGAAGCTGCTTTGGGAAGCTTAGGTGGGAATGTAAGTAAGGAGTCAGGTATAAAACCAAGTGGTGAATGTGGGTGATGGAACTATTATAGGTGCTCTTTAGAGCAAGAGGCAAATCTGCGAGAGGCAGTAGGTTTGGAAGGGCAAGATAATATAATGAAATCTTCAACTGATCACAGTTAATCCATCCCTGCTCATCCTGTGTGTGACATCCCACCCTCCCTCTTAATTTGTTGTCATTTGTCCTTCAGGAAGAAGGATGGTGACAACAGGTGACATGCAAATGAATTGAATTTAAGTGAAGGAGAACTGTGGGAAGTCACCCCTCATTTTCTCCTTATTTGGATCCAGTGGCAAGATATCAGGATGATGAGATGGTCCTGGATGCAATGGGAGACTGGCCTTTTTAAGCTAAGGCCTTTAACAGCTCACAGTTTGAGTGAGACAACATCTAATAAGTGATTAAAGCTAGGTAAGAAATAAAGTCAAGAAGAGCCTCTTTTACCTAGCCTATATATATATATATATAATTTTATATTTAACACAATATTAATTACAATTAACATAATTATAATTATTATATAATATTATATTAAAATATATATTTATCAGTCTAGAAGGAGAAGACCCCCAGGGTTTCTGGGCAAAACAGAAGCAATTGCTATTTACATTCACTCTGAGCCAGTCAGGATCCCTACAATGGACAAGTAGGGTTTGGCCTGGTATTTACTTTTGGTCAATCCAAGAGAGCCAGTGTGATTTGGTCCTAACATGTGGTATGGTCCTAACTTGTAAACCCCAAAATATCTAGTGAGGTTTCAGTGATTGAAATTTATATTCCTTTAGCAGAGTACCTGCAGGTAAGGATATGATACTTTATGTAGACAGAAAGAAGAGAAGGAAAGGAACAGAAAAGGAAAAGAAGCTGGTGAGTTTGGAACTAGTCCAATTAGGTCTTCAGAGGGCAGCTTCTGCTCCTTCTGATAGAGGTTATTGTTTGTCCTTCATTTTCGAAGAGGATCAGGACATCAGGGAGGTGATGCTATGACCCACAAGTGAACTGGATTTAAGGGAGGACTTTCCCCTCTGGGGAGATTGGGTCCAGTGGCCAGATATAGATCAGGATGACTGGATACAGTGGAAGACCTTGTCCTTTTTAACAAAGATCCTGGGTCAAGCCCCACATGGTTATTGTCTGGGTCTTGATGGGCTCAGAGTGAAGGTAAATAGTGATTGTTTCTATTTTGGTGTCTTTCCTTCCCTCTTAACTAATCATCAGAAAGAAGGTGGAATGTGACCCATCTGCTGATCGGCTGAGTCATACATAGTGTCTAGTTCATGAATCTCTAGTGATGTGGATTATAGCTTTAAGCCTGAAGGAACCTTAGAAGTCAACTAGTCCAACACTTTCATTTTACAGATGAGGAAGAACCTGAGGTTCAGAGAGATGATCCTTGCCTGAGGCACATAGGGGCAAAGCAAGCATTTGAATCTGAGTCTTCTGAAATCCAAAGCTAGCATTTTTTTCATTTTACCATTTAGAACAAGCTACAGAAAATGTGACATTTTTAGAAACATATTTTCTTTTATGTCAATCTACTTAACTGGAAACAGTTGATACCCATTAATTGCGGAATAGCTGAAGAAATTTTGGTACATGAATGTAATGGAATAAACTTTTACTATGCCCTAAGAAATGATGGTAATGATGAATACATGGCAGATTTACATGATGCTGAGTGAATAGGCAAGAAATTTATATATATATATATATATATATATGTATATACACATATACATATATATGTAGGCAGTATATGTAAACATATATACTGCATAATAGACATATATATATATATACACACAATAAGGTAAATGGGAAGAACTACAAAACAATCAAAAGTGAATGTTGCAAAATGATTTGCTCAAGTGACTTAGCACACAGCTAGTGTCTGAAGCTAGATCTGAACAGATTTTAGATCTAGTAGTCCACTCCACACTTCTCCACCAGCACCTCTGCATGGTACCAGAGAAGATACCTCCAAACTTTGCAGGGGTGGAAAGGTCCATGGATAGCTAAGTGGCTCAGTTTTGTCGATTTATTTTTTTTCTTTTTTTTACATTATCTTTTGTTAAGAGAGAGTTTGGAGTGGGGAGGGAATGGAGGAATATTAACGGAGAGCAACCCCCACCCCATCTCTCAGCTTCCACCATTTGGGAGACAGTCAAAAGTATTCTGCACACATGCCAGCCCTAGTTATATAATTGCTATTTTCTGTTTTGAATTATATCTTATCTAATATCATTAATACCACTTCTTTTTTTGTCCCAACAGTATCACATAAAATTTTTAGAATAAATTTAAATCTATAGATCTTTTGAATTAGATATCTTTTCCTGTAAATAACACATTGTTAGATTCTGTTTTCCAATCTCTCCCTTAACTCTTATTTCTTTTGGGGAGTTTTGCCTATTTATATTTATGGTTATAATTTTTGGATTTTTCTCTTATCTAAAATTTAACAGAACCACTATAAACACAGTTCCTCTGTCTTATGTTTTAAAAAAACAACAACAATATATGTTACTTTAATTTAGATAACCTTTATGAGAGACAGGCTCTTCACTTTAGGTTTGCCTTATTCCCACCCCCTTTTCCAAAATTTTCTCCCCTTCTGTTATCTGAAACACTCCTCTGAAATTTAGTAATTTAGCTGTTGAATAATGTCTGGCACATAGTAGGTATTATACACATGTTTATTCCCTTCCCTTAAAGATCTATCTTTTTTTATTGGAAAGCTTGTTTGTTGTTTCAAGACTTCCTTGAAGTGGCTTTTCTCTCTGTAAACTTTAAAAAGTCTGTTTTCTTTTCAGATATTCATCACTTTGTACATATCTTTGTACATCTTGCTAAATTTTACTGAGTAAATATTTCTGTATTCATAATCCAGACTGCTTTGTTTTGTAAACATTATATTCTAATTTCTGCTATGTTCACATAGTCTCCTTGAAAAGATAGCAGTGTTCAGGATGATTTCAGAGAGGCCCTGGAGAGACTTGCATGTACTGATGTGAGCGAAATAAGCAGAACCAGGAGATCATTATACATGGCAACAAGAAGACTATATGATGATCAATTCTGATGGACATGGCTCTCTTCAACAATGAAATGTTTCAAACCAGTTCCAATTGTTCAGTGAAGAAAGCCATATACACCCAGAGAGAGGGATGTGAAATGTGGACCACAACATAATATTTTCATGCTCTCTATTGATGTTTGCTTGCATTGTGTTTCCTTTCTCAGATTTTTTTTTCTTGTAGATATGATTTTTTTTTGCACAGCAAGATAAGTATGGAAATATGTATACATATATTTGATTCATCAAGTATTTTAACATAATTAACATGTAGTGGATTTCCTGCCATCAGAGGGCCAGACGAGGCGACAACCCGGGGGGAAAATTTGTAACGGAAAGCTTTGTAAGGGTCAGTGTTGAAGAATTACTCATACATATGTTTTGCAAATAAAAAGCTTTAATAAAGGGGAAAAAAGAATATTTGACAGAATAGCAAGGAAAACAAGTGGCAGGCACAGCATGAATGCTGATCTAAATTGAAGCCTTCTTCAAAATTAAAAAGAAAATTATAGAACATCTTTAAAAGAGACCAAAAAAAAAAAAAGAATACCATTGAGAAATAGCATTGCTTATATTACCAAATCATGGATAACACAGGGCTTCAATTCATAACTTATATGTAAAATATTTATTCCTTTGGTAGCATTCTATGACAGTGTTTATTGCCTTCAAATGTTATTGATTCAGTTAAAAAGCAAAAAAAGTAAAGAAAAAGATGGAAAAAGCAAAGAAAGAAAGAAAGAAAGAAAAGATAGCTGTGTTTCTAATTAATTCCCCTTGTCAAATGATTTGTTCATTTATGCTAGCAGTCAAGCTTAACTATTATGTGCCTAGGGATATGAAACCCTGAGCTCTTTCTTGTCAAGGTATTGGATTATTTCTAACTACTTCATCAATTGTTTTAAGCAATTTAAAGACATTTTCTTTGTTAATTTTCTTAAACTTTGTGTCTATTTTTTTTAATTTTTACTAAATATCTGGCAATATCAGTAGTACTGAGTTTTCTGCATAGTAATCTATAATTCGAGCTTTGTGATTTGGTTATAGTAATTTGAATGCCAGTGATTTTTTTAGCCTACTTTTCCAGATATTCTGTATGATTTGCAATTGTTTTCTTTGAAATTCTTTAGGTTTCCTACTAAAGTCATTAAACTATCAT
This sequence comes from Myrmecobius fasciatus, assembly GCA_023553655.1. Classification (NCBI taxonomy): domain Eukaryota; kingdom Metazoa; phylum Chordata; class Mammalia; order Dasyuromorphia; family Myrmecobiidae; genus Myrmecobius; species Myrmecobius fasciatus. The sequence continues at coordinate 407,847 of JAJPUD010001244.1, forward strand.
TTTGTTCCTTATTTTCCTTATTTTTTATTCATTTTATTCACATTCTTACCTAAGTTCTCTAGGTAATTTTTCTGCTTTCCTCAAATTCTATTATTTGACCCTGTCAAATTCTTGCAAATTCTTATTTCTCTTTGAATGTGTAATTTATCTAACTGAGGATTATTTTGAAGGTAGCTTGCATGGCTTATTTTTGCCATTCCTTCTGGTACTTATCAGATTCATTTGCTTTAACTTTGATACTCTGACTTAATCTCATCAATGGGAGTATTCTTTCCAATTTTGCAAATCATAACTCATCCATATCTTCTCACCCTGTTCAAACATTTTGACATATATTCATCACAGGGAGTTCATTCAACATGTTTTGGACCTTTCTGTAGATTTCTTAACATTGCATAGACAAAGCATGTTAATTATTCTTCAATCTTATGCTATAATATTTTTAGATTAAAATATTGTTGTGCTCTAGTATTTTCAAATTATATTGTGCTCTTCTTTGCTTATCTTTTATTTTGTATTTTAAGTGTCTTTTGGTATTTATGTTTGGATATTGCAAAATTTGGATAAGTTTATATGAGAAGTCAGATTTTATTCAGTCCCTTTACTTTGATATCTTAGATCACATAAGTCTTGAATAGAATTTTGATAGGCTGAAAGGAGAAAAAAGGGTGTACCCAAAAGTGAGATTGCATGGATCTAGGTATAATTGTGAGAATGAACATGGTAGAATGATATGGAAACTGGGTTAGCTGTGGTAGAAACTATGTGTTGGGTAGTTTGGGTAGTTATGCTTGAATAGAAAAGGTGTAGAAAAATAATGGAAGGCTTTGCATGGCCATGAATGGTTACTACACAGAAGAAGAAAAAAAAAATCATCTTTGATCCATTGTTTAAAATTAAGTAAAAATTGTTTTATAGGCAAAAAATGGAAAGACATGGTAAATTTTGTGCCTATTACATTGGTAATGTTCTCAAAATAAAGAAAAGCCTTTAGTCTCTCTCTCTCTCTTTTTTTTTTTTTTGCAGATATACTTACAGAAATGAAAGCTTTGTGGAAGGAAACGATTGATTTTTTTTCTCCTTGAACTTTTAAAATTATTTTTTATAGCACATTAGTAACAGGACCCAAGTAGCTATTCTTATTCCTTCCCTCCTTGTGTATGACTTTAGTACTAAAAATGTTAACTGGCTTAGGATGTGGCTGCCACTGAAGTCATTTCATTTGGAAATGCTTATTGGATTCTGTCCCAATCTTTCAAACAGAGCTGTAATGTATAATGCTAGTAGAGACTACCTTCTGAAATTTTGTTTCCTCTTTTTCATGTTTTAACCTGTATCTCAAAGTCATCAGTAAATGCAGCTTAATAAATTGCTTCTTCATTTGGCTAATGGTAGGCATAATTATCCACATGTAAGTAGAATGGCATACCCTGCTAATTTTGCATGCTCTTGGTAACATAAATTTATTTATTATACAAACTAGTAAGGATTTCGGAAATGAAATTATTCTGCAGAGGAAAGAAAGATCAGATCTGGATAGAATATTTTAAAATATTAATTAAAATGGTACTTTTTACTATAGCACTCTAAAGTGATTTGAGCACTTCAGACATTACCTCATCATTAATTTTCTCAACATTCTTCTGTAATAATTATTTGCCAAGTATTATGGTCTCCATTTGAGAACAATATATAGTGAGCATACCAACAACAAATTTAGGACATTTCCTGGAAACAAATCAAAGTTAAAAGTGAAAGATACATGTAATTTGTTGGATGTTTTCTTTCCCATGCCTCTCAAGTAATCCTATAAATTATATTGTCTTTGTGTACACATCTAATTTAATTGAATTGGGGGACATCTTCCTATTATTTTGCTTCTGAGGAAGAGGAGGAGGAGAAGGAAGAGGAAGAAGAAGAGGTCTGAAAGAAATATTATTGGGTCATTGATCTATATAGATATGGATCTGTGCTGTAGGTGAATTCAGTATGTATTTATCTCACCTTTCCCCTTGCTTATCTTTTGGCAATTTACCTTAAGCAGTATTCCAGAAATGTTTGAGTCCAGAGCTCTACTCAAGAGCAGTTGGAAAGATTGAGAGGTTATCTGTTCTGTCTGTTACTGTATGACATTGGACAAGTTGTTTAATCTTCCACTAATTAATGTCATCACCCAATCCTCTCAATAGAGATAATGTACTTGGAGTTTCCTTATTGCATAGGGATATTAGTAGACATAGTTAGATAATATGCTCTGTATAGATTCTAACATCAACGTTATTGGAGGAGACCAGCATCAATAGCACAATATCAGTTTGATAAAATTAAACTTGATTCTCTTAGAATGTATTCATTTTGAAAACCACTTAAAATATGCTATTCTGAATTACAGTATAGAGAAGATGATTCTGGTCAGATTTTTTTTTTTTTTTTCTCTTTAGATTGTTCAAATGGCTAAAAAAAAAACCAGGTATCATGAAAATTGGGATGTAATCAGAAGAACATTGGGAAAGATGATAAATAAAGGCACAGAGCCAAGCCTTATTATATGAACACTGTTGTGCTCCATTTTAAAGAGAGAGAAGCTTCAGCTGAGTTCAGATGTGTGGACCCAGTTGGAGACACAGGAAATGAAATGACTCCTTCATAGTAAACCAAAATTTTGCCAGATGGAGAATAATCAATTTTGTTTGTGCTTTGTTGTCTAAATATAAGAAAGTAATTTGACATTAACATACTTGTGGTTATAGTCTTTGGAATGTGACCTTTTAGCTTTAAAATTAGCTGTGCACCAGAGCCCCATTACTATGTGGAGTTCAAGAACACAACCACTCTGGGAGTGGAGTTTTCATCTCTCCCTTTTGAGAATACCCTTCAGTCAACATCTATGGGTAAGATCTCATTATTTAATAAACTTTAATGTTCTGACATTCCCTTTTAAGTTGTCCCCAATTTGCTTTGTCTTTTCTAGAAATTATGTAGATATTTAGGCTGCATATTATTTATGAGTTCTAAATAGATCGTCTTCTTGTAATTATCAGAGTTGCAGTTTCACATCTCCTCACATTGAAATTGAATGTGATTTTGTATATTTGTTATAAATTCCTGGGTAACTAGATTGTTTGCATATTTCCATAGGGTCACAGGATTTTAGAGATGGAAGGGACCATAGAGATCATCTGGGACAGCCCTTCTCCCTATTTTTTCAAACAAGGAAACTGAGATTATTAGAAAGTAACTTGTACAAGGTCACCCACAGTAGCAGAATTGGAATTTTAAAAATGTGAACAGCAGCATTATAGCTTTTTGGTATCCATCAGTTATTTTGTTTTTTGTTTGTTTGTTTGTTTTGTTTTACTTTTGTTTGATCCTCCTCTTCCCCCTCCCTATTCCAATCTATAGTTAAAATGTTTATTATTTAGTTTGGAAATACTACTTAGAAAGGAAAACTCTCTTTTTGCTTTTCACCTGCTTTAGGCCACAGAGTCTCCTTAAAGTTAAAGTATTCATCCTATTAAGTAAAAGTTTATACAATAATATAAGTATCTTCAAAATAAAGACACAGAAATTCATTTAAGATAATTTACCATTAAGCCAAAAGTTCATTTAAAGCACTGTTTCCCCATAGATTTACTATGAGTGTGGTAGCTCTAGGCTTTTTAGCCTAGGAAGACTGACTTGCTAGTAGTTTCTAACAGATTGATTTTCTACTTTATTGCAGGGTTAGGAGCAAAATTTTAGATACTGTGATGATATATTTAAATTGAAAGGAATACAAAAGTTACCTAATTCAACCCTTCCTTATTTGTAGAGAAGGAAACTTAGACCTGGAAGGTCTTTTGGTTACAATGGGTTAAATGACTTGCTCAAAACCACAATAAGTAGCATTTTCACCTTTTAGTTGGTTTGTTTTTTCTTTTTTTTCCTTTTCATCTGATTTTTCTTGCTCAGCATGAAGAATATGGAAATATGTTTAGAAGAATTGCACATGTTTAACCAATATCAGATTGCTTGCAGTCTTGGAGAGGAGAGAGGAAGGAGGAGGGGAGAGAGAGAGAAAAATTTGGAACAAAACGTTTGCAGAGTTGAATGTTGAAAACTATCTTTGCATGTATTTGGAAAAATAAAACAAGTATGAAACTAAAAAGAAATCATAAAAAATAAAAAGAGGCAGGATTTGAATTTAGGTCTTTTTACTAGAAACCAAATTTTTCTTCTAACTCCTGTGAATGTTTTAAAAGCAGCAAAGTGATTTAAGGGGAGGTACTGCAAGTGTAGACTTAGAAATTGGAGGTTTATTTAAACCAAGCAAAACAAATACTACAATCTAATTGCCAAAGGTTTATGGCTAGTTGCCTCTGTAATTTTAAGTTTATGAGGCACAAATTCTGGCATTGTGCTAAGTTTTCATTTTGAGAATTTTTTTAAAGAATAGCTTAGAGTGTAAAAAAAAAAAACAAACAAACTTGCTTCTATATGTGAAATACAATCACCAATTTTGTGAATGGAAACCAGTAAAATTGAATTTGTTTTACAGGAATTCATTTTACGGGATGCTTTGCTGAAGGCCATTCTTTGGAAGTACATGAAGAAAAAATGAGTGCTTATTATTGGTTTCTGCCAAGTCAGGCTCCTCTTAATGTCACAATACTTTTTTCTTAAAAAATCCACTGGGCTCCAAATCTTTTTATAAAGGATTTTCTGCTCTCACAATATTGTTTTTTTCCTAAATTCAAACATTGGAGAGATTAGATAATATTCATCATTTTAAAGACATTTATTCTTCTAGCCTAAGTACATATAGAAAGATTTGTTTCTTTGCTCTTCTGTAATATGATCTTGGTCAGGGTTTTGGATCACTGGCTTAAGTGATTAGAACGTTTTGAAGATACATAAAAGAACATAGGTCCAGTACGAGGGTGGGTCAGTTTATATTGTCAAAGGAGTTACCACAGAATCTCAGACTTGGAAAAGACAGGAGGTCACATAGTCTGTCCCATCTAAATGTAAACAGAATCCCCTCTATGATGATCACTTAATATTCTAGACCAAACAAGTAAGTGATATTATTGAGTCTTTGCTTTTGAAGAACAATTTATACTACCTGTCAAGACAGTTCATTGCACTTAATTGTTAGAAAGTGTAGGACAGCTTAATTGTTAGAAAGCTGCAAAGCTTTTTCTTATATAAATCCTAAATCTATCTCTCTGTAGCTTCTATCCATTGCTCCAGCTTTTGCTTTCTGGGACCAAAAGAAACAAATCTAATCTCTTTTCCTTTAAATACTTGAAGACAGATATCATGTACCATTGCTTTCTCCCTTTCCCTTCTCTTCCTCGCCAAAACTTTTTGTTCTTTAGGCTAAATGTCTATAGCTTCTTCAGCCAGTCCTCATGTGCCGTGAACTCAAGGATAATTCTTTATTTTTCATTTCAGGCACAAATTTGTCTAAAATTTTTATTAATCTAACATTATTCTAAATCCCAGTATTTCTAGTTTAGAGAAGAAATCTCATACTGAATTTTATTTTTCTTCTATACATCTCTCTCCCCCAAGACAACTTGGGAAAACATTCAAAGGAATCTTGAATAAGGCAAAGGAAATGATATAATAAAGTACATTTTGTAGTTAAAATTCTCCCTACATCACCTAGTGAACAATTATCATTTAATATTCAAAGATTTCTCTGTCCCTTCTTTGATCATTCCTCTAATCAAAACAACTTCCTTTTCCGGATCAATACTCTCATCTCTTAGAGTGGATATTGTCCTTGGATGGGTCATAACCCTCAATTCTTCTTTGGGATATAAGGACAATGGTTTTACCTCAAGGTATCTCTGGTTTTAACTTTGATTACCAGTTTACTCTGTTTTCCCAGGCCTTTAGCCCCTCTTTTACAAAAGGAAAGGTCTTTTGCCTAGAGAAACATTTATTTTTTAATATTTCCAGTTGAACTAAAATAGTTTTTAATATGCTTCCAAATTCCCTTATTTTATACTGAGTACCTGTATATGCGAGAATCACCAATCTGTAATGTGAGAATCTCATTTTTGTACCTGCTAATCAAAAGCAAAATACATTAATCAACTCAGTCCAAATGATGACACTGCATCTTATTTTAATTCATTTGCAGCAAGACAATGAGGGAACAACTAGATACCATAACAATATGCCAAATAACATAGAGTAGAGAATATTGTCTTGAAATGGATATTAGAAATGTACTGCAAGGGTCAAAAGGACTCAGGAGTGAAGTTTGATTATTTATGATTCTAGAAATAGAAGCAGGTGATCCACCTAAGGATAGACCCTGGGTAGATCCATACTTACAACCAAGAAAAAGAGCCTTTTATTTTCAGTCCTGAAGTGCAAGGTTTTTCGCCATTAGCTGGGGATGCCAAAGTTAACAGACTAACTAGTCTGCCTATTTCATGTTCCTCTTCCCTTGTCATACAACCCATGTTCAAAAATGGCAGAAAAAATGCTCCTTTGGGGGAGGAGGAATTAATATTAACTTAGTAAGCATGCTCACGCAGTACTTGCAATTGCCTTTTTACCCATTTCTTGGTTTTGGTTAATTTTCATCAATTAGTTCAGTGCCTCAATATCTTGTTTTTGTTTTTGTTTTTTTACAACCAACTTGATCAATTGACATGGCCTTTCTTTGTCTTTGTATGTGGAAATACAATTCTTTTTATTTAAAAAAATTTTTTTAACAAAAGCTTTTTATTTTCAAAATACATGCAAAGATAGTTTTCAACATTCACTCGTGTCCCATATTTTTCTCCCTCCCTCACTCATTCTCCTCTACCCTAGACAGCAAGTAATCCAATATAAGGTTAAACATGTGCAATGGAAATACCATTCTGTAGGTTGCTTACAGTAGAGTACAGAAAGTAATGCAATAGGTGAAAACCAGATGTTGAAGATACTTGAGTCACTAGCTCTCCCGACCTAGCTGTCCCTGGGGGATTGAGGGTAAAAGCTGGTTTTGTCTTCTCAACCATGCAGGGAAGAATACCATTTGTTGTTCAGTAGTTTCAGTTATGTCCAGATCTTTGTGACCTCACTTGGGTTTTTTCTCAGCCATTTTCTTCTCCAGCTCATCTGATGCAAACAAGGTGAAGGTCACACAATAAGTGTCTGAGGTCAAATTTGAACTCAGGAAGATGTCTTAATTCCAAGCCCTAGGTCCTCTATCCACTAGCTGCCTTTGGTGTTATCCCCATTTTTAAAATGAAGAAACTGAGGCAGCAAAGTTTTTTTTTGTTTTGTTTTTTTAAGTGACATGCCCCAGGGTCACACAGATAATGTCAGCAGCTAAATTTGAACTTAAGTCAACCTGACTTGAGGTCCAGTGCTCTATCCATTGTACTACATAGTTTTATTTACTCTCAACTGAAGAGAACTTTCAATTCTCTGGTTTGGCTCAACAGATCTTTTTTTTTTTTTCCTGCCTCAGTCTCTTTTTATTTATTTTTAATTTATTCATTCATTCATATTTATTTATTTATTCATAATTATGAATTGTGTTGGAAGAGAAAAAGGGAAAAATCATGGGACGGGGAAAAACAGAAAAAAGAATTATGCATAGCATGTGTTGATTTACATTCAATCTCCATAGCTCTTTTTCTGGATGCAGATGGCATTTTCTATCCAAAGCCTATTGAGATTGCCTTGGATCAACAAATATTTTCATATACTGCAGCTCATATTTTTCTATGCACTGCAACTGAATGGTTGTAGAAGTCCAAAAGAAATCCACCAGTTCTCTATTCTATATCAAGTATCTGGCATTATCCAGAAGCACTAATAAATAGATTAGACCTTTTCCAGGGGCTTGTTCTCTCACATCGGAATAATCTGCTAAATTCTACATGCATTCTTCCCAGGGCCCAGACTCCCCTCAATGGCTTTATGTTCGGAAGGTTCATGGCAAGTAGCTATATTCCCAAACCAAGAACTTCCAAGCACAACTCCATGGCCATATTTCAGAAAGAATTCTTGAATTTTTTTAAACTTTTGGGCCACTTCACTTAGTGAAATTATCATGTATGGTCCATCACTGGTGATTCAAGAAATTCTGGACCTCAGAGTACAGATTATGTATGGAATTGCTATATCTCAGTCTCTTGCACAGTCTTGCTTATTAATGCATAGGAAAGGTCTCATGTAGTTGCCTTCATGAGTAAAGTTAACAAGCATTGGTTAAGTGCTTACTACGTGCCAGAAATTGTAGTAAGAGGAATATTTAAAAAAAAAAAAAAGGCAAAAACAATCCCTGCCCCTCAGGAAGTTCAAAATCCAATGGGGGAGACAATGTGCAAACAGTATGTTCTGACAAGATAGTATGGGCATTTTGCACATAATCTCAGAGAAGGCACCAATGTTAAGGAAGAACCAGGAAAAGCTTTTTACAGAAGATGAGATTTTAAGTGAGACCTGAAAGAACCCAGAAGACAGAGTTGAGAAGGAAGGAGATTATTCCAGGCATGGAGAATAGCCAAACAAGAACAGCAAGGAGACCAAAGTCATTGGATCATAGAATATGAGGGGAAAATAAGGAATAAGAACATTGGAAAGGTAGGTGAAGTCCAGGATAAGAAAGGCATTGAATGCCAGAGGATTTAATATTTGATCATAGAGATAATAGGGAACCACTGGAATTTATTGAAAGGGGGTAGGGAATGTGGCCAGAACAGTGCTTCAAAAGTCTCTTGGAAGTGAAGAGTAAAGGATTAGTTGGAATGGGGAGAGACCTGGGGCAGGAAGGGAGGAATGATTCAGGGTTCTCCCATTCTCCCCTGAAGCTGATATATAATGTTCCTGTAAGAGGGATAGTCTTTTTTCTATTTATTATCAACCCTCTTTCTATTCCTTCATATATATTCCAGATTGAAACTGCAGTGTTAGCTTTATCACACAGGCCAATTTAATCTTGTTTACTTTTTCTGGGCAGTAAACACACTCAAGTTTCTTTAATGGAGTGGAATGACATGGACACCAGAAATTATGATTATAAAACATTGTAATTTATGTGATTTATTTTATTATAGATTAAAGATGAGAATTTGTTTACTAACTACAAGTTAAGATGGGACTACTTTCAGAGAGAAGCCAGCATCTGAAACGGAAAGATAATATGTGAAAGGCAGATTTTAGAACTACATCTGCTAAGTTTGAAACTACAGATGATGAATATTCAGTTGCTCTAGTGGGCTTAGAAACATATTTAATTCATCAAAATAAAAAGGTATTTTTCAATAAGGCAAAGAAGGCAATGTGACAAGGTATGAAGAGATCAACATGAATACACCATAACTTCTGGGAAAACAAGCTTAAGGATATACTCTCCTAACAATGATTAGAACTTTGATAGCCATTTAGAAAAGGTAGTATATACAAATAGAAAAAAATTGTCTCCAAGTTGTTTGTCATTGTTGTTGATAACTCAGCAACAACTTTCTAGCTGTCCTTGGGCAATGAAATATTAGGGAGTCACAGAAATAGCGATTTGGAAAAATCCTAATGATCTACCTTTTTTTTCTGATTTTAAATTTAAATGTGATGTCTTGATTACCAGTACCAGGAATTATGGGTAAATCCTATTAACCTTACAAATTCAAAACTGTAATTGTAAAGAAGAATATAGTCCTCAATGGTAAAGATTCATGAATTTGTACATGACAGACATTTTATATGCTATTACACACTTTATAATTATCAATAATATTTTATTTTTCCAAATACATGTAAAGTAGGTTTTTAACTTTCAATTTTGTTAGACTTTGTGTTCCAAATGTTTTCCTCTCCCTCTCTCACCTTCCCTTCCCCAAGACAGCAAGCAATCTGATAGGTTAAATATATGCAATTCTTTTAAACATAAGGTGGAAATACTATGCTTTGATCCACATTCAGTCTTCGTAGTTCTCTCTCTGGTTGTGAATGAAATTTTCCATCCTAAGTCTGTTGGAATTGTCTTGAATCACCATATTTTTGAGAAGAGCCAAATCTATCATAGTTGATCGTGATATAATCTTGTTACTGTGTACAATGTTGTCTTGATCCTGTTCCTCTCATTCAGCATCAGTTCATGTAAATCTTTACAATCTTTTCTGAAATCAGCCTGTTCATCATTTCTTATTGATCGATAAGATTCCATTCTATTCCATTCATATACCATAACTTATTCAGCCATTCCCCAGCAGATGGGCATCCACTCCATTCCCATTTTATTGCCAGCTAGTACACACTTTAAAAATGCCTTCTTAAAGAAAATGTTTGTGATCACCAAGGTAGTAAGTGAATGATAGATAAAGCTAGATATTCCACAACAGAATTTATAGACCTCAGCTTCCATTTCTCAGCTCCTTCCAGAAAGTCATTCACCAGGAATTAATATATGGTCTTTTTGTCTTCAAAATGGTAGACATACAAACAGAAAGAAGGTACATGCTTTATGATGGAATATAGAAGTGTTTTGCATGATTGCATATGTATAACCTAGATCAAATTTCCATCTCTGTGGGGAGAGAGGAAAAGGGAAGGAGAGAGAGAATTTGGAACTCAGTTTAAAGTTTTAAGAAATAAATGCTAAAAAATTATTTTTACATGTAACTGGGGAAAAGTAAAATTTTAAATATATTTTTAAAAAAGAAGGTGCATGCTCTGGAATGACAAATCCTCTTTAGAGTAGAGGAGAAAATATTAGTACATCATCTTGTCCTTTTGCCTTGCTGTGTATTTACAGTGGTACACAAGAGCTCAGATCCTATCTTTCAGCACTATTTAGTGGTTATAAAAATCTTTCTGAAATTTCCTTGTGACTGTTTTGGAGTCTATTTTAGCAGTACAATTTATCCTAAAAGTACATACAGTTCAAAGATGCATTCACTGTTATAACATTTAGTTTTCTTAAATAAAAATAAAAATAAATAAAGGGCAGCTAGGTGGCACAGTGGATAGAGCACCAGCCCTGCAGTCAGGAGGACCTGAGTTCAAATTTGACCTCAGATACTTAACACTTCCTAGCTGTGTGATCCCAGGGTCACACCCCCAAGTCACAACCCCAATTGCCTCAGCAAAACAAATAGATAGAAAAAAAAATTTTTAAATAAATAGATAGCTAAATAAGTTAATTAATTAAATAAATTTAAATATTAACAAAAGCAAGGGGACGTATCATATATGCTGGTTTTGGTTTTCCGATATTATGTCCCTTGCTGATGAGACAGGTACTTTAATATTTAATTTAACTTAAAAAAATATTAAAAGAAAACTTTCAGTCAATTCTTTGTTTTGAAGCAACAACCAAATAAAATTATCTGTCCCTTTTCACTTGGCATTGGCCAAGCACAGGATTATGGTCTGGAACTTATAAATGAGCTGGCCTCATAGAAGAGCAAAGCCTTCTGACTAGCTAATAAAAGGTGTGGGAGAAGTTAGATGAAGTCATCATTGTTCTCATTGAAAGGTTAAAGACCACTGATTTTGGCTATAGTCATTCCAGATCTTTTTTTCCAAATTTCCTGGCAATTTATGCAGAAGCAAAAATGCTAAAATTTGTTCATGCTTACTGATCCAGTTTCTCTCTCTCTCTCTCTCTCTCTCTCTCTCTCTCTCTCTCTCTCTCT
>JAJPUD010001244.1:419489-432632 GCA_023553655.1 Myrmecobius fasciatus
TCTCTCTCTCTCTCTCTCTCTCTCTCTCTCTCTCTCTCTCTCTCTCTCTCTCTCTCATTGTTTTTGTTTTTTGGCAATGGTGACTTGCCTAGGGTCACATAGCTAGTTACTGTCTGAGGATCCACTTGCACTCCAAACTCTAGGGTCAGTGCTCTATTCACTATGTCCCCTAGCTGCCTCTAGCAGTCTCTGTCAAACGGGTTTCAGACTCATTTAGACAAGCCTTCCAAAACTTCATGTATTGGAATGTCACACATCAATGAAAAAGAGTCTCCCGGCAGTACTTACAGAGGATAAAAGCAGGTAATCACAAGAGGTCAGCAATCTTAAAGATGAAGGGCATCTGAATATCCTACAACTGTATGGTTTTAGTTTTCAAAGGAATAATCACTAAATTTATTAAAGAGTACAATTTAGTTCACTTTCTGATTACAGAAATATTATTTAATTAAATAATTGGTTTTTATTATTTAATAATTAATATTACAAATATTCTCAGTCCTTTTGAACTTGATTGTTTTCAAACTGTTTTCTGATAGCACTTCCAACTTTCCGACATCTGTTGCACTGTTTACTAACCCCAAATTGACTCTTTGACAAATGATACATCTTTGAATACTTTTATTAGGGAGAGGAACAACACTGACTGTGCCTTCAAGATAATTGTCCCTATAATTGTAATAGCATAAATCAACCTCTGCATTCAGATCAAGGAGGATATAACCTAATTTTTCATGCATCATACCGGATGATATATAATACTTCTATACTTTTTCAAAATTATAATGCAAGAAACTTGTAACCACAGCACCTATATAAAAAACACCACAGACCAACACAGACTCAAAATGTTAAATGTGGAACAAAATTTATTGCCATATAATAATACTAGTTTAGTTGAATGTAATTGAAAAACATCACATTTGGCTACCAGTTTTGGCATTCTATGCTCTTGCATTTAGAAATCAGCTTAGAATTACCATTTTTAATTTTATATGCACAAATATCTAGCATTAGCAATTACTATGTATAACACAGATCAACTGTTTGTAAATGATAATTGTCTCCACATGGGCAGGATAGTGATCCACTGGATAAAGCCCTGGGTTTGGAATCAAAAAGATTCTTCTTCTTGAACTAACATCTGGCCCTCAGCCATTTATTTACTGTGTGATCCTGGGCAAGTCACTTAACATTATTTGCCTCACTTCCTCATTGGAAAAATCTGCTATATGGGGAAATGGCAAATTTCCCCATATAGCAATCTATTGCTATAGTAACTTTGCAAAAAAAAACCCCAAAAAACCTAAAACCAAATCACAGAGTTAGTCATGACTAAAATGACTCAATAAAAACTGTCCCTAAATAATTTAAATATTTTGTAAATTCAGTTTTAAAATTAGTTCCAAACATGACTCCAACTACTTTTCCAAATCTACAAGAATACCATTCTCTGTGAAGTTAAGCTTGAGAATCATCAGAAATCTCAATGAATTCCAGGCCCTTTGGGAATTCCTACCTTTGGTAAGAAAGATAAGGGGCATTCACAACTTTACAGGCATTGGCAATCTCTGTCTTGCTCTTATCTCTCTTTTTTCTTTCTTTCTTTTTTTCTTTTTTGCTCTTCTCTTATCTTAAGGAGGTCTTTAAAAAAAATCCAAATCCAAAACTTCCTTAAAACTTCATTTCTACTTTCTGTAATGTGGGGGCTTCCTCAGCCTTTTTCCATTTGGACCATGCTGGAGATTATTATGTTAGCTCACAAATATAAAGACCTTATCAGCCCCCATTTAAGTAACAAATTATTAATTCTACAGAATCACATTTTAAAAAAATATTATATTTTCAACATCTTTATATAGTTCTTATTTTCAACTTTCAATCCTTTATGATCAGGGTAAATGACTTAAAAAACACTTTTTTTTAAGTTACTATATTTGATTAACCCAGGCTAATTAATTATTGCATATGATAGAATTGAATTCTCCTTTATATTGATTTAACAATTTCACTTTCCACTTTGCTTTCTAATATTGATTTTTCAAACTTATGTTTTTCTGCCTTTTTTTGTTTCAGATTGTGTTTTCAGAACTAATTTTTTTCTCTATTGAAACTTTCTTGCAAATTAAGCAAAACTTAATTCTGTAGCTCAGATCCACTCTTATACTCAGTCTTCAAGTAATCTGAGGTGAAATATCTAGGTTTACTGGCATTTTCTTCCTTGTTGCCATGTAAAACATTTCTCATTTGGTTTCTTCTTTAAGAATTTGCAAATGCATGATTTATTCTGATTTCTTTTAGGTGATGTTTCTTCTAATTCATTTGGCAATCTGCCAAATCATCAGAGATGCTCAGAGATTTAGCAAATCAAACTCTTGCTAGAAAATGTAATTCTGCCTTTTTCCCCTCAGATTTGTATTTCCCTGAGGCAATTTCTTTTCTCAAAGTGATTTAAAAACAGCCTCCTCTCCAAGTTATAGAGAAAAAATTAAGACAATACGTATATAGTGGGCTAGACCAGGTTGAAGATAACCAATAAGCCTATTAACATTTGAAGACTAGAATGAGCAGATAAGAACAATTTACTCCAACAGCAATAAAAATGTCTGAAGCAGGTGCTGGAGAACATTTAGAACCTAGTGAGATACTGATGACCCTAAAGTCATCCAATGCATTTGGGCCATAGCCAATCACCCTGACTTTTGTTTTGACACCAGATTTTGATGACTCAGTAAGACAGTAAGACTTTTTACAACTCTGCCTAACTTAAATCCAATTTACCCACAAGCAAAGACATCACCCATTATTCACTATTTTATTTCAGCATGATGATGTCAATCTTTTTTTGAAAATAAGGATCACCACCAATATTCCATAAATTCTCTCTCTCTCTCTCTCTCTCTCTCTCTCTCTCTTTCTCTATGTACTGAACAGGCCATATACAGGTTATTTAATTGTTGTTTCCTAGATTAGAATATGAATTTCCTGAGGTCAGAGACTATTTTTGTTTAGAGCAGTTAAGTTAAAGCTCAAAAAAGATATTAAGAGAACTAGGTCTGGTTTTGAACTAATTGTGAAAGGAGGTCATGTTAAGAGTTGGAGAAATTTTACCTATCAAGAACAATTCAGGGAAGACTTACATGAACTGATGCATAGAGAAGTGAACAGAAGCAGTAGAATGTTGTACACAGTAATAGCAATATTTAATGAAGAATTGTGACTGACAGTTATTCTCAACAAAACAGTAATCTAAAATAATCCCAAAGGACTAATAATGAAGCATATTATCTGCCTCCAGAGAAAGAAATGATGTTGTTTAAATGCATAATGAAGCATGATATTTTTCATTTTTTTTTAAATTTTTGTGCAAGTTTTCTTGTACAAAATAACTAATACGGAAATGTTTTACATGATTGCATATGTATAACATTTGATTACTATCTCAGAGAATGGGGAGGAAGAGAGAGAGAGAATTTGGAACTCAAAACTTTTAAGTAAAAATACTAAAAAAAGAAAGAAAACACTCCCACAGAACCTTAGACTGTTATCTTCTATCCTAATATTTTAATGTGAGCATTACATCTCAGAAATCAGCAAATGCCACAAATCAGGGTTTGTTTTGTTGTTTACTTGATTGCCTACTTAAGAAAACGATAGAGAAAACATGAATAATTCCGATTAACTGTATATATGTGTTTTTCAGAGAACATGAATGTGGGAACATGTAGGTCAGATAACATAAGACAAGTCTATGCTTTCTTTTTCAAAAAAACATGCAATTTTAAATGGATAGGAACCTTACATCATCTAGTATTTGTACAAAGATCTGTGTAGATTTTCTACATAATCCTTCCCTTTCAGGAAGATCCCTGTAGTGACTCACTTTTCCCAGCTCCCCTTCCACATAGTGACTTTCCCCATATCACAGATCAGCATAAGAAATTAAATGGGAATTTGGGGGGAGTTTGGTGGAAGTCATAATAACATTGGCAGATGATACAGAAAAAGTTTAGAAACCCAGAACAGCATAAAAAATATAGTATTTTAGAGTATAACATTTTATTTTTTAATACCATAATAATTTAGATTTATCTGGTACAAAAGCCAAAAATTTTTGTGCAGATTTTCCAGATCTCAGGGTGCCATGTCTCTTACCATCCACCTCTCAGATGTGGAAAGGATAACTGTAATTATTTTCTTGCTTGATGACTGTGGACTTTTCAAAGTCAGGCAGTTAACGAGCCCAAATTTGAGTTCAAGAGACTTTGCCTAAACTGGCTTAGGAGTGGATATTCTTTGCAGTTGTTGTTGGGGGTTGGGGGGAGAGACTGCATTTATTGGATGACCTCAATAAACAAAGACGTGTTTGGATTAGGTCCTTGACAGCTGGGTGGATAATATTCTAAATATCCTTCATAGCTAGACACTTGAGCTACCTAGTTCATTGCTCCCTTTTCTTTGACAGAAGTTTTCTTGGGCTTTTTGCCCTCCTTACTAAACAGCTGGCTTTTACATCCAGCTGTTTGACTCTTAAAAAGGGAAATTATTTGGGTTGCAGGAACTTCAGATTACCAACAAAAGAGTCACACAGAATAAATCCAGTGTTTGTGATTCTGCTTTGGACAAACACACAAGTGACTGAATATAGGCCATCTGTAATGATCCTTACTAAGTGGCTGAAAGGGTAGTTGAGAGGTTAAGTCTTATTTAAATTGAATCTAATCCAGTTAAGCAAATTTCAAAGCAGGGGCTCATCCTGGGCTTGGAATTCTATTTTATATGGAGCTTCCTATACTGGCCCTGTGGATGAGATGAGGGAACCAACATGTAGTAGTGGCAAAAAGCACTAAATTTGGAATCAGAAAGAGCAAAGTTCAGATCCTACCTTATACAATTGATAAGTTATATGATCCATAGTAAGTCACTTAAACTCAGTGCCTCTGTTTCCTTAGTTGTAAAGAAGAGGGTACTGGAGTTGATGGCCTTGAAGTTCCTTTCTAATCTAAATCTTTCATCCTATTACTGAGTTCACTGGTGGCTAACACTCTTTTGTCGGTACATTCTATAATGGGGAGATTTCAAGATCTCCCCAGTCAACACTGTTTAACTTTTTTTTTTGTCCTAGCCTATAATCTCATTTTAAAAAGTATAAAATATTTTTATTCTATTTTATTTATAATTTAAGTTTTTATTTAGTAATTATTTTATTGTTTGTAAAATATTTTATTTCTCCCCACTTAACATTTCATTTTTTCAATTACATGTAAAAATGGTTTTCAATATTCATTTCTGTAAGATTTTGAGCTTCAAAATTTTCCACCTCCTTCCCTTCCTTCCCTTTCCCCTTCCCAAGATAGCAAGCAATCTGATACAGGTTATAGATATACAATCATATAAAAAAAAAATTCCATGTTTGCCATGTTGTGAATGAAAAGTCAGAACAAATGAGGAAAATGACGAAAAAGAAAAAAAACAAAAAGTGAAAACATATACTTTCATCTGTATTCAGTCTCTATGCTATTTTTCTGGATGTAAATGGCATTTTCCATCCCAAATCTATTGGAACTATCTTAGATCACTGTATTGCTGGGAAAAGCTAAGTCTATCATAGTTGATTATCATACAATCTTGCTGTTACTATATACAATGCTCTCTCGATTCTGCTCACAATTCAATTAGCATCAATTCATGTAAATCTTTCCAGGTTTTTCAGCCTGCTCATCATTCCTTCAGAATAATTCAATATGCCACAACTTATTTAGCCATTCCCCAATTGATGAACATTCCCTTAGTTTCCAGCTTTTTTTTATTACAAATATTTTTGCACATGTGGGTACTTTACCCTTTTTTATGATCTCTTGGAATAGAGACTCTGTAGTAACATTGCTGGATTTTCAAAGGTTATACACTCCTCAATTACATGTTAAAACAATTTCTTAGAATTAAAAAAAAATTCTGAGTTTCAAACTCTATGATTTCCTTTTGATATAGGAATTCAGTAAGGGAATTTTCTTTACCAATTCAAATCAGTACTTGCTTTGCTATTTATAGTCCTAGGGAGCTCTTTAAGGACAATAAAAGGCTGAAGTGATTTGCTGCAACTCAATGCAGCCTGTGCATGCTAACACCATTTTAAAAATAGCATTACTAATAATATACATTATGATTGAACCCTACTGTATTGTTTCACAACACTTCTATAACTGCATTTGGCTGATCACATATTATTTTCTATATTAGTTGAACTGACTGATTTTCTAGAGAGACCAAGTAGCATGTTAGCAAGGGTATGGCTAAAAATGATTTCAGAAGACAAAAAAAAACAAAAAACAAAAAACAACAACAACCCCAAACCCAGTAATTAATGATAACCAACAAGCATTTTGCTCACTTGTGATCAATCTTATGTCAGACATTAAACAAATTTTTCTGTAAAGATGGTGGGGATAGAGGGTAGAGGAGGAAGATGAAGATGGGGGAAGGATCATAGCATCATAGATTTAGTGTTGAAAGGGAAGCCAATTTAATCTCATCCTCTTATTTTGTAGATAAGGAAATAAGCCCAAGGATATCAAGTGACTTGTTAGATAGTAAGGGTTAGAGGTAAAAATTGAACCTAGATCATCCCATTTTTGATTAATCAGCATCAGGATTAAAGGAATATTTAGTACATTTTTCATTCCTGGTTGAAAAAAAGTAGGAAGAGGCTAGATTTTTGAAGAATTTTAAATGTCTGAAGAGTTTATAATTTGTTCCTAGTGATAATAGGTATCATTAGAGTTTATTAAACAGAGAGATATGTGGTCAGAATTGTACTTTAGAAAAATCATGTTGATGACTATGCAGAGGATGAATTAGAGGAGGGGGAGACTTGAGGCAGAGTGACCAATTAGGAGGCTGTTCTAATAGTCCACTGGTCATATGAATATAGAAAAGGGGGCAAATAGTGGGAGATTTCATGGAGGTAGATTTGGCAACTGATTGGATATGTGGGGTATGTGGGAGTGAATTTTGAATATGTTATCAATGATACCATTATCAGAAATTGAGATGGGAGTGGAGGAGAAGATAATAAATTTTGGTCAAGTAGAATCTGGGATGTCCATGAGATATCCAGTAAAAAATGCAGTAGGTAGTTGATGATATGGAACTAGAGTTTAGGAAAAAAAGAGAGCAGAGCAAGATATTTAGATGTGGGATTCATTAGCAGAGATGATAATTAAATCCATGGGCACTCATCACCAAAATCATCAAATGAGAGTGGCAAGAGAAGGAGTTCCCATGATAGACCCTTGGGATACCTCCACAGGTAAAGAAATATGGTATAAATGATTTTAGCAAAGGATACTATGGAGTAGGAAGAAAATCAAGAGAAATTAGTATTACAGAAACCCAGAAATAAGAGATTATTCGGGGGGGGGGAAGCAGTCAACAAAACAGTGCAGAGAAGTTACTTGATAAAAATTGATTTAAAAAAAAAAACAACTCAGTAGATTTTTTACAAGATTATTAACAAATTTTAGAGAGCAGTTTTGAGTGAACGAGGTTTGAAGCCCAGTTACAGAGGGGTTAAAAAAGAGAGAGAAAGTGATGCTAGACAATTTTTTCTAAGAATTTGTCTGTGAAAAGGACATGAGAAATAAACCAATAGCTTGATGAGATAATAGGGTCTAGTGAGGGATCTTAAGGAGAGATTTGGGAGTGTTTGTAGGTGGCTGAAAGAAGCTAATAGATGAAGAGTGACCGAAGATTGTAGAAATCAATGAACATGATTCAGGAATCAGAAATCTAGATAAGGTCATCCCTAACATGATCTATAGGACCTATTTTTGTTTCTGGTCAGCTTTTTTATTAGGCATTCAAACCAACTATCCTATAAAGAAAAGGTGTAGATGATAAGAGAGGAAATTGCTGGGGAAGTAAGTGGAATAGAATCAATGTACTCATAGGGGTTCTTTTGCAAATGAATAGAATTTGAATAGGTGGCAAGAAGTGAGGACATAAAAGGAAGGGAATGACTTAAGAAAAGTTTTGGAGATTAAAATAATTCACCTTTATGCAGCTTTTGATAAAGCTCCTTCCTTAGTCCAACTCTACGAAATAAGTGTTTGAAGTCTTGTCTCTGTTTCCAGATCAAATGATTTTTTGAAGAAAAAAACTTCTAACTCTTGTTTCATGAACTAAGTTTATTCAGAGTTGCCACATCTCTAATTCTCTAATAAATCATCAACGAACATCTGACCTCATTTGCTTCCTTTTAATTTGGGCAAGCACTCAAATGTTAGAACATTTCTTCTCTTCTTTATGCACTGACCCAGATTTTCATTCTGTGGAATTTGGGATTAAAAAATAAAAATACAAAACCTGCTTCCCAAACTACCATAAACAGTTTACTTAAATAGTTACTATTTTATAAAATTAGAATATAATATAGAATGTGTTTTGTCAATTGTCCAGATATTTACTTTGGCCACTACCAATTTTTTTTTTTTTTATAATACTTGTAGATTTCTAACAAAAAGATTCTGTGCCCAAGAAGGTCAACTGTCAAGTTGAATTCTAAACCAAACAGTCGGAAGTTGTTGCAGAGGAATTGGATCAGTGTTAAAAGAGTATTTATTAATGCTGAATTAGCTCACATTTCTCTAGTTATTTACAAAACAGATCTGAGGTAGAAGAGTATAGTGATCTTATTTTATTGATCAAAAAAGAGGTCTCAGAGAAATTGTTATTACCCAAAGGTCATACCACTAGTAAATCGTGGGATCAGGCATTCAAGACTCAGATCTCCTGGATCCAGGACTCTTTCCCACCTCACACAGGCTCCTTCATTTACATTATCTTTCTTTATTCTTTTTTCCTGCTGCAGACCTTTTTATTGTTCCATCCATGCATATACTGAGATGTATACTAAGTCATGACAAGAAAAGGGGAGGGGAATTCCTAGCCAAAAGAATTCTGCCTTGAAAATACCCATAAAACTATCCCTGGTGAGAATGTCATAATTATCCCACATGGTTATTTGTGAAAATACCAGTGACCAAGAATAGGACAGTAAAAGGAGAAAATCTGGTAATTTATTTTAAATGGGGAAATTTAATATTTTGGGGGGTTATTTTTTATTATATCTGTTTATTTGCAAAACATATGTATGGGTAATTTTTCAACATTGACCCTTATAAAGCTTTCTGTTACAAATTTTCCCCCCTCGGCCCCACCTCTCCCCTAGATGGCAGGAAGTCCACTACATGTTAATCATGTTAAAATACTTGAGAAATCGAATATGTGTATACATATTTTTACAGGTATCTTGCTGTGCAAGAAAAGTCGGATCTACAAGAAAAAAAAATCTGAGAAGGAAAACACAATGCAAGCAAACATCCATAGAGAGCATGAAAATGTTATGTTGTGGTCCACATTTCACATCCCTCTCTCTGGGTGTATATGGCTTTCTTCACTGAACAATTGGAACTGGTTTGAAACATTTCATTGTTGAAGAGAGCCATGTCTATCAGAATTGATCATCATATAGTCTTGTTGTTGCCGTGTATAATGATCTCCTGGTTCTGTTCACTTCGCTCAGCATCAGTTCATCCAAGTTTCTCCAGGCCTCTCTGAAATCATCCTGCTGGTCGTTTCTCACAGAACAATAATATTCCATAATATTCAAATACCACAATTTATTCAGCCATTCTCCAGTTGATGGGCATCCATTCAGTTTCCAGTTTCTAGCCACTACAAAAAGGGCTGCCACAAACATTCTTGCACATGTGGGGCCCTTTCCTTCCTTTAAGATCTCTTTGGGATATAAGCCCAATGGAAACATTGCTGAGTCAAAGGGTATGCACAGTTTGATAACTTTGAGCATGGCTCCAAATTGCTCTCCAGAATGGTTGGATCCATTCACAGTTCCACCAACAATGTATCAGTGTTTGGGGGGTTATTTAATATTTAATTGGGGGTTCACAGATCCTCAAGGGGACCATGGATAGATTTCAAGGATTCTATTAACTTAGATAGGGGGAAAATTTACATCTTAAATATTAACTAAAATTTAGCATTTCTTTCTTTTCTTTTTTCCTCTATAGTATTTTATTTTTCCAAATACATGTAAAAGTGGTTTTCAGCATTTATTTTTCTTTCCTCTCAGCTACCTCCTTCCCAAAGACAACAAGCAATCTGATACAGGTTAAATATGTGCAGTTCTTTTAAATATATTTCCATATTTGTCATATTGTGCAAGAAAAGTCAGACCAAAAGGGAAAAAAAAAAAACACAGAAAAAAACAAACAGAAAGGTGAAAATACTATGCTTCAATCCACCATAGTTCTCTCTCTGGATTGGATATTTTCCATCCCAACTCTATTGGAATTTCCTGGAATCACTCATTGTTGAGAAGAGCCAAGTCCATCATACTTGGATCATCACAATCTTGCTGTTACTGTGTACATTGTCTGCTCCCTTCACTCAGCATCAGTTTGTGTAAGTCTTTCTAGGTTTTTATGAAATCAACCTGCTCATCACTTCTTATTTAGCTTATTTAACTATTCCCATTTTTTAACTATAGAGTATCCACTCAATTTCCAGTTCCTTAGCATTTCTTTTAATAATTTGACATCATCATTCAGAGAAGGGGTCCAGGACTCCAAATGGTTGCGAAATCCTACTTTAGAGAGAGCTAACCCAGAAGATTATTTTGAAATTGAAGAGAATAGTATTGATAGCCAGGCTATTGGGATGTGATTCTAATCTGAAAGAATATTAATTGATATGAACAGGTTTACTTATTTTCTGTGTATGACCTTGAAACTTATAAGCAAGGGGAGGTTTAAGGGTAAGTCAATTTGAAACTCCCCTTCATTTTGGGGGGACTTTAGACTCCCTAAAGAGATCCCACTGATGACCTCTGAAATACCTCTGGACTGACTTATGTCTGAGTTTAGTTTAAGACTTTGATCTCTGACAAATTGTAAACTTGTAGGCTTATACATAAAAAAGTACGATGTTGAGGTTCTTAATAAGTATTAAATCATTCAATCATTGTCACTCTCTTAAATACCATATAAAGTATCAAGAAAATTGGCAGATTGGGCCACTTTTAACTGAAAAGGCTTTCCATACCCTTCCCTTTCCATCCAACTAAAATAGGAAACTTCTGGCCCTCCTGGAAGAAAAAAACCAAAAAAAACATCTGCAGGGCAGCTGTATCTCCATGATGAAAAGCCTCACTTATTCTTGCCAGTGGCAATAGTTTAACTTGCCCTTTTTCTCCCTCACCTCATCTGCCATTTAGTTTGTATGCCAAAGTGTTGCTTCCTGGCTCTTTATATGCTGAGAAAAGGTTGAAGGAATGGCTTTTTCTAAGTGACCTTGAGCAAGCTACTTATCTGGGTCTCTGTATCCTCCTGTGAAACACAAGGGGAATTGGGGTGGATTGCAGATCACCTGCAAAAGATCCTGAATGCAAAGTCCTGGAACCTAAGGCTCTCTTCTTCATCCCGCTTTGAGGATTTGGGAAAGTAATTCAGTTCAGATCCAGGCTGCCTGTGTTCTGTTGTAGCAGCACAGATGCTGATGGAAAATAAGCAGGTGTGCAGAAGTGAGAAAGAAGGGTGTGATTGCCAATTTTGTTAGATTTTATTTAGGCTCATCAATGGAGAAGGGAAATTTTCTGCTATTTGGGTTTCCACAGGAACCATCAAGAGTTCTGCCCTGCAGCCCCCCTCCCTTGTGATTATATTCACAAATAATGTGAATATAATCTGACAGTCATATCATTTGAATCTGTCAGATGCACGAAATAATTGGTATATACAGGGAGAAACAGAGTGGCCCAATGGAGAGTGGGTAAAATTTAAGAGTCCCCCTTATCATTTGGATAAGTTATGTAACATTTTTAAAAGCCTCAGTTTCTTCATCTGCAAAATGAGCAGATTGGACTAGATTTTGAAAAGGACACCTCAAGATGCTGTACATAGAATGACTTTTTTCTTACCTCTGCTTTGTCTAAGAAACTTCCTGATACCATCTTTGTCATGATAGAAAGGGTCTTTAATTTGTACTTAATGAGAGTTCATCTCTTAAAATTTTGAACAATTTGAAACATCAGCAGAAGTTTTCAAATGAGCATTTTCTACTATCTGTGAATTTTGTTTCCTCTTACAGAAAACCTCCTGATTTCTCCACAGTTCATAATTCCTGGCCTAGTACTTTGTATATATTTTGTACTTTATTTTCTATTTACTTGTTACTTCTCTGTAATAGACCTTGGGTGCAGGAAGACTCCTCTTGTTTGTTAGTCTTACTCAAATTAAGAATAATGGAATAAGAATTAATAATAATGGTTTGTCATTATATATATATATATACATATATATATATACATATATACTTACATGTATCCATATACATATGTAGACATATATGTCTTTCCAGCTTTTTCCAAGTCTTTCCAGATTTCCCTGAACTTAACCCTTTAATATTTTTTATAGCACAAAAATGTTTTATCTACCATAATTTGTTTAGCCATCCTCTAATAGACACTTAATTTATGTGTTCAGTCATTTTTTAAATTGTGTCCTCCTTGTCATGATTCAAGTGTCCGAGGACATATTTGAAGTCATGAAGACACAAGATATTGTCTCCAGGCTCAGCATTCTGTCTACTACACCACTTAGCTGCCCTTAATTTATAGTTGTTACTTAGCTTACAATTCTTTTGCTAAAACAAAAAATGTCACTTAATATTTCATACATACATATCTTTTCCATCTCTCTTTGATCTTTTTGGAATATCAGTCTACTAGTGTTATCATGGATCCAAAGACATAGTTAAATGACTTTTAGAGTATAGCTCCAAAATG
Organism: Myrmecobius fasciatus; assembly: GCA_023553655.1. Lineage (NCBI taxonomy): Eukaryota > Metazoa > Chordata > Mammalia > Dasyuromorphia > Myrmecobiidae > Myrmecobius > Myrmecobius fasciatus. The sequence goes on from JAJPUD010001244.1 coordinate 432,352, forward strand.
CTTACCAGAATGTCTGGACCAATTCATAACTATCAGTAATGTGCTATTCTCCCACAAGCTTTTCAACAACTTTTATTTTTTCTTTTCATTTATTTATTTATTCATCCCCATTAATGCTAGCTCCTTCCTCCTATTGATTATCTCCAATTTATCCTGTATTTAGCTTGTTCATTAGTGTTATTTTTGGGTTAACTCTGGCATTAGATTGTGAATTCCTTAAGAGTAGGAATTGTGTGTGTGTGTGTGTGTGTGTGTGTGTGTGTGTGTGTGTGTGTGTGTGT
>JAJPUD010001244.1:433007-462213 GCA_023553655.1 Myrmecobius fasciatus
ATTCCTCTATTTTTACTTAGTCTCTCATGAATCCAAACAGGAAAAAGTCAAATTCATTCTCTTCTTTTTCATTTCTTCCCTTGGATATTCCTTTCCTCTCTTCTTTCCTCTTAAGACTATTAAAATAGAACAAAACTTCACCCTTCTGTTTGCTTTAATTAACTCACTTTTTACTCATAAAGGTATTAAGGAGGGCCATTTGGCTTTTCTATCCTTTTATAACATAAGTATTTCATCATCGTTTAGCCACTTCAAATTACTCAAATGTACTTACCTTTCCAAGTTTCTTTGGCTGTATTTCAAATCTTTTAAAACTCTGAGGTATCACCTTGCACCTATCGGATTGGCTAATATGATAAAAAAAGGCAAATAAGAAATGTTGGAGAGAATGCAGGAAAATTGGAACACTAAAGCAGTATCGGTGGAGTTGTGAATCAATTCAAACTGTTCTGGGGAATAATTTGGAACTATGCCCCAAAGGTTATAAAACTGTGCATGCCATTTGACCCAGCAATAGCACTACTAGGTTTGTATCCTGAAGAGATCAAAAAAAGGGAAAAATATTTTTATCAGCTCTTTTTGTGGTGGCAAAGAATCAGAAATTGAGGGGGTGCTCATCAATTAAGGAATGGCTAAACAAATTGTAGTACATGATAGTGATGGAATATTATTGTGCTAAAAGAAATGATGAACAGGAAAACCTGGAAAGACTTACATAAATGCATAAAGAAATATGTGAATAAAAGACTTACACTGATGCAAAGGGAAACGAGCAGAACCATGAGAACCTTGTACACAGAAACAGCAATATAATATAATAATCATCAGTGAATGAATGGCTTTGCTATTCTTAGCAATATAATGATCCAAGATCTTTCCAAAGGATTCAGAATGAAAAAATGCTATCTACCTCCAGAGAAAGAACTGAGTGTAGAGAAGTTATATTTGTAAAGTTTTCTTTTTGTCTTTTTCACAATATAGCTAATATGGAAATATGTTTTGCATGACTGAATATGTAAAATCTTTATCAAATTGCTTACCTTCTCAGTGAGGGGGGAGGGAAGCGATGAAGACAATTTGTAACTCAAAATTTTTAAAAATAATGTTAATTGTTTTTAGATATAGTTGGAAAATTTTGAAATATTCTTTAAATAAATCTGGATTTTAGATATAAAAAGTTTTTTAGTTATATAAGTTCATTTTTGGTGGGTTTTTTTGAAGAAAGTGATTAATATGTACTATTTTCATTCTTTAATCAAGATTGTTTTTCATCTACGACTTTTTGAATTATGATAACACTTCAAAATTTTGTCATGGCTTTTTGTTTTCTATGTTAGTTGTACTTGATAATAAATGTGTTACATCTCAGTTTCAAGTTTCAGAACTTTCTAATATATTTTTTTGCCTCATGGAATCATCTAGTTCTATTTGCCCTATTCTATTTTTCAGGAAGCCTTCTACTATTTCAGTTTACTATTCTAAATTATTCTTTCTATTTAGCATGTAATTTCATATTACACCTCTTTTCCAAGTACTCTTAATTTTTAGGACTAAGCCATTTTTTTCTTTGAGACTTTGTAGTTCTTATGGAGTTACTCTCTTCTGAATTAACCTTCTAGATGTCTCTTAGCCTACAATAACTTTTCTTTTCTTTTTTTTTTTTTGCTGAGGCAGTTGGGGTTAAGTGACTTGCCTAGGGTCACACAGCTAGGGAATGTTAAGATGTTAAGTGTCTGAGACCAGTTTTGAACTCAGGTCGTCCTGACTTCAGGCCTACAATAACTTTTCATAGGATTTAGTGCCTTCTGTTTATTCTTATCTACTGCCTTAATTTCTAATTTGAGACTTTGTGTCAGTTCCAAATTTGACCTACTCAATCACTCTTAAATAAGGTGGTCAGACTTTATTTACTTTTATTTATTTTGTCTAGGTTCCTGATGCTAGCTTCCATCTCCTCTTAGAACCTCTCTGCCCAAAATGTTTTCAAGCTTTAGGTCCCCTTGGATTTTTCCAGGTTAGACCACTGTAGTCTAATTTTAAGGTTTTCTGAAGCTTTTCAAATAATAGTATTGTGTATTTCCAGCCCCTTTGGGGCATCAAAGTAAGACTGCTACTGGTTCCCATCCAAACATATGGTCAGAGTACTTATGAATTTCTGAGCTCCTTTCCCCAAGTCTTTTTGCTAGCAGAATCTCTTATTCAGTAACAATTAATTTCTAGATTGCTTTTTTTGTGTATTTATGTGTATATGTACACACATAAACATATATGTACATATATGTATATACACATACATACATGAAAATATAAATATATGGGAGAGCTGGACTCCCGTATATTCAGCTACCATCTTACCTGCAAGTCCTCACTTTACTGTGTGTGTGTGTGTGTGTGTGTGTGTGTGTGTGTGTGTATGACAAGTAAAAAATATACTATGACAAGTAAAAAAATGTGTGATTAATAATAATAGTGAATAGTATATTATGAAAAAGATATTTATTCTTGTTGCTTACTAATGATCAATGCTAGATAACCAGGGAGAGCCTGAGCAAAATTTACTGATTTTACTCTTTAAGTTATGGTCTCTAAGAGTAGAACATCAAAGGCAAATGTAAGTACTAAATGGAGCAGGAAGTAGTAAAATGCAAAGAAAAAAAAAAAGGAAGCTATTAGATTTCAAATCCCCTATCAACTCAGCAGCAATAATACAGTAAATTGTGGAAGACTTTTTTTTTAAATTTGATTTCAAAATGTTGCTTTTTTTCAGTGCCCATTACACCCTTTTGCAAGTAAGAAACAAGCACAAATTTTAAAAATGATGAACAGGATGGTTTCAGAAAAGCCTAGGAAGACATCCATGAATTAATGCAAAATGTCTCTGTAGTAAAGCAATATTGTATGGTGAACAACTGTGAATGACTTAATTCTTAGCAATATAATGATCCCAGACAGCCTCAAAAGACTCATGATGGGGGCAGCTAGGTGACTCCATGGATAGGGCACCAGCCCTGAAGTCAGGAGGACCTGAGTTCAAATCTGGTCTCAAACACTTAACACTTCGTAGCTATGTGACCCTGTGCAAGTCACTTAGCCCCAAGACTTATGATGAAACATGTTATCCATTTCCAGAGAAAAAATTGATTGTGCCTGACTATAGACTGAAACATACATTCTCTCTCTTTTCCTTCCTTCCTTTTCTTTTTTCTTCTTTTTTTCTTTTCCTTTTTTGTTTGAATTTTCTTCCACAAAATGACTAATATGGATGGATTTTACATAATTACTTAAAAATAATCAGATTCTTACCTTTTCAGGGAAGGGGGGAAGGAAGGGAAGGATAGAATTTGTAACACAAAACTTAAAAAGAATATTATTGCTTTTTTTACATGTAATTGGGAGGGAAATAAAATATTTTTAAAGATATGTAAAATGCTTTACAAATCTTAAAGTGCTATAAAAATGCTGTTAATCAATCAATTAGTTAAATCCTTCCCAATGGGAAAGGAAAAGAAACAGACACAGAGAGTCAGGTCTCCTTAATCCAAGTCAAGCAGAGGTACTACAATTAGTCCCAGTTCTTAGGGAATGTTCTGCCCTGATGCTAACCCACATGAAGGACTCAATCAGGATTGCTTCTACAACTTGCTGACCAGACACTGGAGTGCCCAACTCACTTGCTGGTTTTATAAAGCAAATATTTTGGTTATGTCCGGGCTTACATTAATTTAATGATTCTGGATGATTGATTGATTCAATAGATATGTTCTCACCCAATAAAGGTATAGCATTCTGTTTAGGTACATTAAATAGGATGGAGTGATTGACTGAGAGAATTCACTTTCATTATCTTGCTGAGTAATTTTTGTTGACTTATCTGGATGCTTGCCACAGTTTTCTGTTACATTACTTCCTGAGATCTGGATCTTACAGAAAAATAGCAATAGAATTAGAATTAAGCTAAGTCTTGAAATTTTCAATGGTTTGACCTATCATATAACAACACTATTTTTACTTTGGTTCACTGTATGACATTACCTTCTCCTTGAATTTATATTTGGACAGTAATCATTCTTTAACATTTAGGCAGTTTTTTTTTGTTTGTTTGTTTTTTGTTTTTTTTCTTTAGGGATCACAGCTTATCAGAGCAGTGCAGTGGATTATAAAAAAAAAACCCTTCCTGGTGCATGATGTTAAGGCAGGTTTTCCCTTTAGGCATCTCTTAGCAAATTATCCAATCATGAAAATCACTGATTATCATTGCTTCTTTGTTTTATCTTATTTCACTTAATTTCTAGAGTTTTTTTTTTTTTTAATAGTCACATAGGTTTAGAGCTGGAAGCACATCTAGTCCAACTGTGGGTCCCAACCCCACATGGGGATCATGTAACTGAATGTGAAAAATTTATCAATAGTAAAAGGTTTCTGAATGCTCTATGTTCTGTAGCATCAAATATTCTGCCAAGATTTAATTCTTTATGTAAAATAAACAAGCACATCCATCTTATTAGTTCACAAATTTTTTATCTTTAATAAATGATAACATGTATACCAAATAATTTTTAATTCTTTATGATTTATTGTCAGCAAATGTTTGATTTGTATGTCTATTTTATATATCTATATACCTGGGATCATATAAAAATTTCTCATGTGAAAAGGGATAATGAGAAAGGGAAAAATTTGGAACAAAAAAATTTTTGCAAAGGTCAAAGTAGAAAAATTACTTATATGTTCTCTAAATAAAAAACTTTAATTAAAAAAAAAAAAAAGAGCATGTGTTCAAGAGAACCATGAAGGATTGTAGTTCTAGGTGAAAGCCACAAAAACAAAAGAGCAAGTGCTAGTGACATCTCTGTAGTTCTGTGTTTCTGTCACTTAATCTCCTTCACTCTTGATTTCTTAGTCTCTAAAATGAGGGACAACCTGTATCCTTTATATTGAGGATTCTTACCCTTTTTGGTGTATCTTAGACCTTTCCTCAAAATGTTTTCAATGAATAAAATAAATAATATTTATTTTAAATTTAATTTTTAATTTAAATATTTAAAAAAATAAAATAAATAAAATTATAAAAGAAACTTATTATATTGAATAGTTCTCAATTTTTAAAAAATTTGCATTATTAACATTTTCTTGATGACATTCTTAAGGCTGGACAATGCAAGCCCTGAGGCCCTACTCTCTCATGTATTCTGATTTTCATCTATATCCTCATCTTCTCCAAAAGATATTTGCTTCAGTTATTGTCTGTTAATCTTCCTTTTCCTTTTTTTCCTCTTCCCCTCTTCCTCTTTTTTCTCCTCTTTTCTTTCTCCTCTCTCTTGCTCTCTGCTCCCCTCCTCTTCTCTCCCTCTTTTCCCCTCCCATTTCTCTTTTCCTCTCTTTTCTCTCTCCTTCTCTCCCTCTCTCATTTCTCTTCCCTTCTCCTTTTCTCTCCTCTCCCTTCCTTTCTTAACCTTCTCCTCTCCTCTGCTTTCTCTTCCTCTTATCCTTTTCCCCTCTAGCCTCTACAAAGATCTCTCCTGGACACTCTCCCCTCTCTAGCTTTTCATTCATTCTTTTGTTTCTCTTCCTCCCTGTTTCTCAGTTGTCCTATGCCATTTGTCATCCAGATAACATACCCCCAACTGTGAGTGTCCCTCTAAAATTCTGTCCTGGCTTTTCTCCTCTTTCTACACATTCTTTTGGCGACCTCACCAACTGCTAAGGGTTCATCTATAATCACAACTCCTAGATCTGCCAACTGTTCTTTGTATCTCCCAAACTTACCCCTCTCATTTTTTCCCCACTTCTGTCAGGAACTACTGTCTTTATGGTCAGTCAAGTTCATAACCTTGATACTATTCTCAAATTCTCACTTTTACTCACCATCTTTTGTTGTTAAGTAGTTTTTTAGTCATGTTTGTCAGTGAACCCGTTTCGGGTTTTCATGACATAGATACTGCTTGCCATTTTCTTCTTCAGGTTATTTTACAGATAAGGAAACTGAGGCAAGCAGGGTTAAGTGACTTGCCCAGGGTCACACAGCTAATATGTATCTGAAGCAAGGATTGAACTCAGGAAGATGAGTCTTAGTAACTCCATGCCCAGTGCTCTATCCTCTGTGTAACTTAGCTGCCTTTCAAATTGTCATGAATATGCTTTTTTAGAGAAGAGACATCCACATTCAATAGAAGGTAAGCTCCTTGAGGATAGGAACTAATATTGTTTCATCCAGTCAGTTGCTCTACAATATCTTTATAATCTGTCCCCTTCTCTCCACTTATACAGCACCTGAACAGTAGTTCAACCTTTATCACCTCTTAATGCAACATCCTTCAAATACAATTCCTTAAAGTCTCTCCTCTCCAATTCATCCTGTATACAGCTCCCCTGTAGAGGTCTGACCAAGGGACTCAGCTCCCCTGTTACCTCTGGGATAAACTCCAAACTCTGGCATTTGAAGCCTTCACAGTCTGGCTCCATCCTACCTTTCTAGGCCCATTATGCAATACTTCCTTTCACCCACTTTTCAGTTCAGCCAAAAAGACCTTGTTGTGATTCTTTACACACGACACTCCCATCTCCTTTCTCACTTTAACTCCTTTGAATTTCATTTACTGCAAAACTCAGTTCAGATGCATAGAAGAGCCCTTTCTTGATTCTCCCCAAATTACCTTATGTTTATTTGTATGTATTTCATAAGAACTTGTGTATATATGTTGTCTCCCCCAAGATAATAGCTAGTCTTTATATGGCACCAGTTTGCAAAATGCTTTGCAGTTATCACAACAATTCTGGGAGACTAGCACTGCTATTATCCTCTTTTTACAGATGAGAAAACAAAGGTTTACATACAGAAAGTGCCTTGTCTGGGGTCTCATAAGCTAGTAAATTTCTAAGGTTGGATTTTGAACTTGGGTCTTCTTGAGTCCCCAGTCCAGGGCTTTATTCACTTTACCACTTAGCAGTCCCTTTAAGTTAAGGGAATGTAAGCCCTTTGAGGGCATGGATTGGTTTACTTTTACTTTTGTATCTCCAGCACCTAGTACATAAGAGGCACTTGATAAATGATTATTTGTTAGTTGATTGGTTATTCCCCTTAATATTCAAGGATGGTCTTTCTTCTGTGGTATTAACAATCTTTAACTTTTTAACATTTTCTCTAAAAAAAGAAATATTTGGGGGGCAGATAGGTGATACAGTGATAGAATACCCGTTCTAGAGTCGAGTACCTGAATTCAAACCTCAGATACTTACTAGCTGCATGATCTTGGATAAGTCATTTAATCCTGATTGCCTCAACCCCCTCCCAAAAAAACAAAACAACAATCTTTTGGAAGCTTCTAGGAATATCAGAAGTCATCTTCAGTTGTCTTTTTATGGCATTTTCAAAAAGGAAAAATTTGTTTTCATCATTGTCATATCTTTTGTATATCTCATATCTTCAGTATCTTTTCAAATAATCTTCTGGATATTTTTCCTTGTATTCAATCAGATGTCGAGTGTCCAAGGTGACCACTCACCCCTTCTTCCTTATCTGACTTCTCTCTTTTACTGTGCCAAGTGTATTGAAATCCTCAATTTCTAAACTTACAATTGCACTTTCATCTACATTTATTGTTGTTTTTTCCTTCCCAAACATAGCCTATCATTTGCTCGTTCTTTTCTGTTAGACCTGGAAACGTAGTGGCTTAATAGATTTGGAGTGGGACCCAGAATCATGGAGATGATGATGCTTACTAGCTATGTTACCTTGGACACATAACCTCTTTCAGCCTCAATTTTCTGACTTGTAAAATGAAGATAGTAATAACATCTACAATGCAAAATGATGATAAAATAATAAATGAAATGTGTTGACAACTTTACAAACCTTAAAGCTGTCTATAAATATTAGTATTAATTTAATAGTAGTGATTATTATGATGCATAAATATTAAGTTGTTAATGATAAAAATCTCCTCTATGAAATGGAAATTCTTCCATTGGCTTTACATATTTTAAAATTAAAAATACCAGAAAATTTGAATAAATATGGTTTATGAGTGTTGAAATGATCTGTCTTTCTTTTCTGTATGTCACTTAAAGACTATCTCCACTGGACTGTTGTAGTCGTTTTCTAGTTCCTGTATCATGCATTTCTCTTTTCCATTTTATCTTCCTCATAATTCCATTGATATACTTCAAGCATAGGTCTAATCATGTTAGACCTTCTCAAGAAGGTCTCCTCCTCAAGAAACTTCAGGGGCTCCCTTTCACTTCTAAGATCAAATACAAACTTCTGGCATTTAAGACCCTTTCTAGGTTCTAGTCTACCTTATCAAAGGTAGGAAAGCCTACTTCTAGGCTTAATGAATATCATTCCACTTCACATATTCTGTGGTAACCAAACTTGTTTTCCATCTTCCATTGCTATGCCTTCACATAGGCTGATCATCATATACTCCATCTTCTCAACCATGAACTTAGATTTTCTGTCTTTCTTCAAGGTTCAGTTCAAATGATAACTATTACACCAAGCCCTTCCTGCTTCCCTAATTATTAGTGTCCCCCATCAAAATTGTTTTTATTTGTTTTTACTTTGTAGGTATTGTCATTGATTTGCTGAGGGCAGAGACTAATTTATTTTTGTCTCTGTATCCCCAGGAGCTTGTCTTTTTCTTAAAGTTATTTGTCTTTTAAAATGTTTTAAAATGTTCTCTTTGTTCTGCTTGTTCTGCTCTTTTCACTCTGGATCAATTCTTCAGATTTCTCTCAATCTCTTTATCCCTTTTGTCATTTATGATTTAAAAATATTCTATTAGCTTCATTTACCATTTGTTCAAACACCCCCATTTGTAAGGCATTTTACATAATTTGAACCTCTCAATAATTCTGTGTATCATATTAATTAATTTTCCCATCTTATAGATGAAGAGACTGAGAGTGTCTGAGGCAGGATTGGAATTCAAGGCTTTCTGACTCCAAGTCTAGTATTCAATCTACTTCACCACCAAGCTGTCCACATATGTCCAAGCATAGCTTGACTACTGTTGTCTCTAGTAGTGGAGGATTCCATTAATAATTGGTGTTTATATAATAAAATTTAGAAAGAGCATAACTCAATTTATTTACTATTATATATACCACTCAAGGGAGCAGTCAAAGAAAGAAGTGGATGTAATAGCTCCCTCTGCAGAAGAGCTTAGTGAAAGATGTATTACATTTATATATCCAGTGAATTCTGCATGAGTGATTTTTCAAATCTGTATCTTTTTTTCTTAATTAAAGTGGCCCAAACAATGACCAAGTAGGGCTTGGCCTGAGTTCTATTGTCGGTCAGTCAGTCAGTGAGAGCCAGAGGTATCACCTCCTTGATGTCATGGTACTCTTTGAAAACAAAGACAATAACAATTCAAGTAGTACTTTAGTAGGTTGTGATCACAGATTTTAAGGAACACTTTATTTTGATAAGGCAATATCTCTGAATGCAGATCTCAACTTGTAGAGACAACTATGTAATTAGAGTAGAAGCCATATTCTTGGTTGAAGGAATTTCCCTACTGGTAATGCTTACTGTCAATGAAATCATGTGTAGGGAGTCTAGGAGAGGAAGAGGAGTATATTCTAGGCATGGAAGACTGTGCAAAAATATAGAGATAGGAGCTAGAATGTACCATGCTTCCAGTTCAATTCAACCAACATCTACTATGTGCAAAGTTGCAATGCCAGATTCTGGGAATACAAAGATGAAAAAAATGATCTGTGCCCTCAGAGAGACTAGAACAGATAAGAGGGATGATACAAACACAAAAATATGAAATAAAATACAAAGGAGAAGGTCCAAAAGTGGGAATTTGGGGCATTTCATCTCTACTGAATCTCTTCCTCATCTTTCTCACATGAACCCTTCCTCTTGGTCCACCTTGAGTTTGGTTTTCCCCCCTCAGATACATCCTTCTTCTATTCACTTGTTGATGACAAAAAAAAAATTGAAAAGGGATAAAAGAAGAGATATTGAAACAGACTATCACCATTTGCTAATAAAGTTTAACCAATGTAAATCAAAGTGGGAGAGAGGAACAACCCTAGAAACTATATTGAATAGAAAATATTTGATTTCTTTGCCAAGTGGAGAGAAAGATGGCTGGGAAAAGTAATACTAATTCAGAATGTAATTGTGCTTAGAACATCTGAATGGTACAGCATGCTAGTAGTTGATGAAAAGCAAGAAACAATGGAGAGAAAGAAAAGAAAGATTGGTGAGAGACTGAATTAAGTGATTCTTCAGGGCATTTAAAGATGAAACTGGAAATATGAAAAGGCATAAGAAAAAATTGAAAAAGACCATAAACATTTCTATAATATTGCTTTTCCATCAATAAAAGTAGATCCATCACAGTTGGACTTTACCATATCATTCCTCAAAAAAAGAGGTAGAGATGACATCAAAGAAAACAAAGGTAGGGAAAGCTGCTACTCTGCTACGGGGTGTAATCTTAAGGATGTTGAAAAATTAATTTTCAAGATGTCTGAAAGATGGGAAGATAGTAAATGCTTAGAAGCATCCTCAAAGATCCATGTCAGCTGTATATCAGTAATATTATGAACCTGTAAACGTGCTCTATCTTTATGTGCATCAGATAATCTTTTTCTTTAATTTTTTCTGGCAATTGACAGAGCAGTCACTGTGGTTATTAACTCCTGGCAGCCAATCATCTCTGGGGTGATTCTTCCATTGCAGAATATTTCTTCAAGTCTAAGGAATGCAGTTTGAATTAAAAACATATGCCCTTCATTTATTAAACCACATAGATGAGAACCTATGAGAGATGGAAAAGTCAGGAAATATATGTATATAGTGTTATTTGTTTTCTAGGTGTGGCAAGAACTCTTGCAGCTCTCAATCTGTTATCAGTATAATAATAACATTTGCACATTCTTACTTCTTCATATTACAAACTTTTGGGGGGACATATTATTCAATCATGTCCAACTTTTCATCATCTTGTGGGAATTGGCTCACCAGGCCTTTGGGGACAAAGTATTCTATAAACATTTTGAAATGCTTAAGTAAGTGTTCAAGGCATTAAAAAAAGAAATTTTATGTCAATGTCTCATAAATAGTCTCTTCAGAGGAAAAGATCCTTATGAGACAATAAAAATTGAGTAACTTTTAGGTCTGGAAAAATCACCCTCGTTTATCATTTTGGATGTTTGGAATTCTTAGGGTCACAAAGTTGTTTTTTTTTTCAGATGGGGAAAAGATAACCTATAAATTGGTAGTATAGCCTCATTGGCTAATTGTACAAGAAACCATCCTCTATAATTTTTTGATATAGAGAGTGAGATAGCACTACAAAGACATAACTTCTGTCATCACATCAAATGCTATCCAGGTATCTTAGTTCATCTCCTCCCTTCTCACCTTCTGACTAAAGTATTGTGTAGTAACTGTCTCTCTTGTTGTAAAATACTGATAGTAATGGTGAAGAGATACTCTAATAGTAGAGGTAATCGAAAGCATAATAACTGACTACTATTCTTTTCTCAGTCATTTGAAATGTGGAACGTTCTTTTCCCTGAGAATCTAAATGCTGTTTAATTTAATTTCTCAGGATATCCCATATCAGTCCATTTAAACCGTAATGTAGCTGAACTATTACTTCAAAGAACATAGACCAATTCTGTTACACATTGGACAATTCACTCAAGTGAGTCTCTTAAGTCTCAGTTTGCTCATCTATAAAATGAAGTGGTTGGAAATAATTTCTAAAGTCCCTTCCAATTCAATCATAGATCTTGACTGCTGTTTTTAACATTTCAAAGGCTAAATTATCTCTATGAAAGCAATATTTACAGCATTGTTTCTATGTGAAAATTATAGGATTATAGATAACATGACTTCAGAGATCATCTAGTTTCAAGCTTCTTAAACTTTTTCCACTTACTACCCCTTTTCTCCTAAGAAATTTTTACATGACCTCAGGTATATAGGTGTATAAGATAGGTATACAAATCAAACATTTACTGATAACAAATTATTATTTCACAACCCTCACATTGAGACCTTCTATGGAATTGCTGGCAGTTTACAAAGCTGGCATTTAGTCTTATTCCTCCTCAGTAAAGTGAATCTCTGAAAATTTAGTGACTTTGCCCAAGGTCACATAGATAGTAAGTATAATTAGGATTCAAATCAGTCTTCCAATTTCAAGAACAACAATCTTTCTACTGCACCATATGAGTCCTTTGCTAGTTGCTGAGATTTGCCAGCATCTAGATGAAAAAGCATTTGAGGACCTACCATAACAATGAGGTATTTGAAAGAGAATCTTAGTCATGGAAACTTTAGCTAATTAATGTAATGATTTATAGTTATCCCTTCCACATTGTGACTGTGATATATCATATAAATGATTATTTGGGGGAAATTTTATGGAAGCTGCAGATGGCAGGCAAAGGTCAGCAGATAACACAGAAAAAAATTAGAAACAGAAATGTATAAATTATATGGATGATATTGTATAATATCAACATATTTTCTCTTTTAATACCATAATTATTCAGATTTCAATTCTAGTACAAAAGGAGGGCCAAAAAAGTTTTACTAGATTGTGGGGTGCTATCTCCCAATCCCCATGATATGGAAAGGATAGTTCAGTCAAAAGAGAGAGCATGACATGATTAAAAGTGCTAAATTTCCAGTTAGGAAACCTAGATTAAAACTCTGCTTCAGATACTTACTGAGTCTCATTTTACTAGAGGTGACCCATTTTACTTGAGCCTCAGTTTCCTCAAGTGCAAAATGGGGATAATAATGTATGTAGCACCTCACAGAGCTTTTATGAAGCTTAAATAGTAATAATAATAATCACAACTAACATTTACATGTCACTTCAAGGTTTGCAAAACATTTTGCACATGTAAAATTTCACTTTATTCTCACAACAACCCTGGAAAGTAGTTGTTATTATTAAAACTGAGGTACAATATTGTCTGAACCAGCAATATCACTATTAGGTCTGTATACCAAAGAGACTATGAAAAAGGGAAAAGGGACCCACATGTATAAAAATTTTTATATATAAAAAAATGTATAGCAGCTCTTTTTGTGGTTACAAATAATTAGAAATTGAGAAGATGATCATCACTTGGGGAATGGCTGAACAAGTTGTAGTGTATGAATGTAATAGCATGCTATTATGCTATACAAAACAATGAGCAGGCTGATTTCAGAAAAGCCTGGAAAGACTTAACATAAGCTGACGCTCAGTGAAATGAACAGAACCAATAGAACATTGTACACAGTAACAGCAAGATTATGTGATGATCAATGATGATAGATTTAGTCCTTTTTAGCAATACAGTGATCTAAAACAATTTCAATAGACTTGGGATGGAAAAATGGCATTTGTATCCAGAGAGAGAGTTGTGGAGACTGAATGCAGATCAAAGCATACAATTTTCACTATTCACTATTTTTTTGTTTGCTGTTTGTTTTTGTTCTTTTTTTTTTTTACAACATAACTAATATGAAAATATTATCATATCATATCATAAAAATATCATAAAATGATTATGTATGTATTATAAACTATATCAAATTGCTGTCTTGGCTGGGTGAGAGGTAAGGGAGGGAGAGAGAAAAAATTGGAACTCAAAATCTTACAAAAATGTTGAAAACTATATGTTAACTGGGAAAATAAAATGCTATTGGGGGTTGGGGATGGGGAGGAAATGATGAGCAGGAAGATTTCAGAAAAACCTGAACTTAGATGAACTGGTGCTGACTGAAGTGAGCAGAAACAGGAAAACATTATGCACATTAACAACAACATTGTGTGAAGATCAATTGTGTTGAATTTAGTTCTTCTCACCAATGCAATGATAATCTAAGACAATTCTAAAGAATTTATAATGAAAAATACTATCCATATCCAGAGAAATAATTGTGGAATCTAAATGCAGATTAAAGCATACTGTTTTCATTTTTTCTGTTTTTTCTGTTTTTCATGGTTTTTCCCTTTTGTTCTGATTTTTCTTTCACAACATGACTAATGTGGAAATAGAATTAACATGATTGTACATGTATAATCTATATCAGATTGCTTACTGTTTGGGGGAGGCTGAAGAAAATGGTGGGAGGGAGAAAAATTTGGAACTCATCATATTATAAAAGTGAATGTTGAGGCAGCTAGGTGGCACAGTGGATAGAGCACCGGCTCTGAAATCAGGAGGACCTGAGTTCAAACCTGGCCTCAGACACTTAATACTTCATAGTTGTGTGACCCTGGTCAAGTCACTTAACCCCAATTGCCTCAGCAAAAAAGAAAAAAAAATAGAAAGGAAGTTTATTAAGCTTGTAGAATTAAAGTGAACATTGAAAGCTATCTCTACATGTAATATAAAATTCTATTTAATTGGGAAAAAACTAAAAATGGAAAATCATCACCTGTTCCTAATTAAAAATACAAAACAACTGAGGTACAGGTGGATTAAGAGACTTGCTCAGTGTCATATAGTTAATGACTGAAGCAAAATTTGAATGCAAGTCTTTTTTGATTGCCAAATATAGCACTCTATCCACTGTGCCTTCTAGTTCAGACTATATACACAAAGTATTTTGTAAACTTTAAGATTCTATAAAATATTGTTGTCAATATCTACATTCAAAATATGCAAAATGAAAACACTTTTGCCAAAAATATTTTGTGTTTTGGTTGAACATAGTTCAGTAACATATTTTGTTTGGTTTCCAAATGAAAATTCTTATTTCTTTTATTTTTAGGTAAATGGAAGATCTGGAGAATAATTTATTACAGACAAGAAAAGCACATAGAATAGAACAAATGGTAGCAAAATGGCTCAGACGATCTCGGGATAATTCACCCAGGTAAGGCTCAACTGAAATTTTGCTTTATAATTTTTTTGCTCAGATCTAGTATCACATTGTATCAAGCCATCTGAAGGTTTTTCTGTTTCTATAAGATTTCATTTTTTTATCTCACTTCTTGTATCTCTTCAAGTTAGTCAATAAGCATTAAGTGCCTACTATATGCTAGGCACTGTGCTAAACACTAGGAATAGAAAAAGAGTCAAAAGACAGTCAAGGACCTTACAATCTAACAGGAAGGACAATATGCAAAGAAATATGTACCCCAAAAGCTATATACAGAATAAACAGTAAATGATCAACAGAGGGAAAACATGAGAATTACAAGGGATTAGAAAGGTTTCATGTAGAAGGTGGAATTTTAATAGGACTTGAAGGAATACAGGGAAGTCAGGAGATGAAGATGAGAAGGAGCATTCTAAGCATGAGGGACTGTCATGGGAGTGAGGGGAGAGAACAAAGAAAATGCCCAGAGCTAAGAGATGAATAGAATATCTTGTTCTGAGAATAACCCTTGGTTTCATTGTGATTGGAAAGATAGATTAGATGGGATTGATGAGGAGTTCCTATTTTTTGTTGTAGAGTAAATAGAAAGTCACAGGACTTAATTGCAAATGAGAAGTCACATGATCAAATCTGAATTGAAAAAAATTATTTTGGCTAGAATGGAGAGGATGGTCTGAATGGAGTAACTTGAGGCAGAAAGACCAATGAGAAGGTTATTGCAAAGATGGCAATCATATGAGTTGAGAGAGGGATTAATTGTAAAAGATATTATAGAAGGAGAAAAAGTAAGATTCAGCAAACTGAATGAGCAAAAAATTATACATTTATGTGGTGTTTTAAGGTTTGCAAAGTCCTTCATATTTATTATACTGATTGATGCCTATAAAACCCAGTGAAATAGATGTTATTATTGTCCTCATTTTACAGTAAACTGTTGCTGAATTTGTGATTTGCATGATATCATACATGTCTGAAATAGGATTTGAAGTCTTCCTATTTCAACTACAGTGCTCTCTCCATGATGGCTGTGGTGTCAGGGAGAGTGAAGAGTGGAGGATAATGACAAAATTATGAACCTAAGGAAGCTAGAAGAAAGGTATTATCTTAAAAAACAATAACAACAACAACAGCAGCAACAACAAACTAGGGACTAGGAAAGGGGAGAGCTGAGGGAGAAAAGATAATTAGTTTAGTTTTGCAGTTTGAGATGTTTCCAAGACACTATGAAATGCCTAGCACACAATAAGTATTTAATAAATGTTTATTCTGATCGACTCATTGGTATTGTGAGCTCAGGGAAGAGACTTGGGCTAAATGTATTGATCTGTGGTTATCTATATGGCCATGATAGTTAAATCCAAAAGAACTGGTGAAGTTACTCAGAGTATATAGAAAAGGGCTAAGACAAAACCTTGGAAAACCCAAAGTTAGGAGGAAAGGAGACTAAGAGACAGGTGGGGAATCTGGAGAGAACAGAGTATCCACACAGAGAAGGTGGTCAGCAGTTAAGCAACAGAGAGGTATAAAGAGTTGAAAAGATTGTCAGAACTAGACTCGTGGCAGTGGAAAAGAGGGGATAACAGATACAAGAGATATTCTGTCCATGAAAGACTTACATGAACTGATGCAAGATGAAGTGAGAACAACCAGGGTAATATTGTACATTAGCAACAGTAATATTGTATGATGATCAACTCTGAATGATTTAGTTCCCAGAAATATAGTGATCCAAGATAATTCCAAAGAACTCATGATGGAAAATGTTATCTGTGGACAAAGATAGAACAAATGGATTCTAAATGCAGATTGAAACATTCTATTTTCACTTTATTTTGGTGGGTGTTTTTTTCCTTTTGCAAACTAATTTTTTTGTTTTTTTCTTTCAAATTGTTTCAATTTCAATTTTTTTTCTTTCAAAACATGACTAATATGGAAATAGATTTTACATGATTGCACATATATAACATATCAAGTTGTTTACCCTCTTAGGGAGTGGCAAGGGAGAGGAAGGAAGGAGAAAAATTGGAACTCAATTTTTATTAAAAAATACATGTTAAAATTGTTTTTACATGTGTTTGGAAAAAAATAAAATGCTATCTGTTGGGGGTGGGGAAGAATAACAAAAAAGAGATTCTATAGGTAGAATTTGCAGGGCTTGACAACTCATAGGATGTGGTAGAAGAGGTAAAAGAAAAAAATACCCACTCTAGACTTAGAGCCTGGGTGGACAGAAACTAGGAAGGGTAGGTTAGGAGGAAGGGTAGGTTTTAGATGAAAGATGAAAGCATGATTATGTGTCCAAACAATTTGCTATTTAACATCCTTCTCATGAATGTGCTGACTTTTGACAGCTCTTTTCTTTCTCCTGGACCCTTTTACTGATTTAAACAGTTTTCTACATCCAAAAATACAAGTAGATAGAAGCTGATCTAATTTTACTGATGCGAAACTTTTGAATGCATTCAATTTTGAATAGTGTTAATTTCCCTACTCAGATTTTCTGCCTAGTTTGCCAAAGAGAGAAACACAGCTTGTTCAAGTATTTCTGAAGTACCCATTTTTTTCTGAGGGAATTGAAAACTATGATCTCGTTTTCAAATTACTAAAGAAAAAAAATAAAGCCCTGTTCTCTTTCAGAAAAATAAAAGTGACATTGTAGAAGGATGGGGCTTGGAGATGGTTAATGTGGTGGTTAGAAATGGAGATCAGCTGCATACTGTGCCCACACCTTTTGTAATGTGTACTGAGTACCAATAATTCCCTTAAGTGGCTCCATGTATGACTTCCTTTCAATAACCCTGTGTATGACTTTCCTTCATTCAGAATCTAGAGTGTTTTGAATTGGAAGAGGACCATGAAGGGAATAAATAGTCTGATGCTAATTACCTCTGAGGGAGTTGTTTGTGTGTAGTGGAGGAAGAGGAGAAAGAACACGACTATATTCTTACAGCTTAATCTTTCCATAATATTAGGAAGCTAATAAAAATTAAGTCAAGTCTCCAACTGGGTTCACTTTGGTAAAATTCCAAACGGAATGAATTTCTGCTCACTTCTTTGCCTCTGTGTAATTCCCTGCTATACTGGCTCCTTCACAAACAATAAATACACAAGCAAAAACATCTAAGATCTCTAGGGCATCCAATAAATTCAAGCGACTTAAAATAGAAATTGTAAAGGGAACTTTAGAGAATAGAGATGTCTTTTGGGATCTGCTTGTGCCTATTTTGAGAGGAAGAGAATAAATGGGAGACCTTACTTCATAGTCTGATACTTATTCTCCTTGAAAAATGAAAAAATAATAATATTGTACTTAGTGTTTAAGCACATTATCTACCAAAAATAATGTAATATCCCAGGTCCAAGTAGAGAAATGTCCAAACTGTCATGATCCTTCCCCACCCATCCCCACCCCTTATATTCAGACATCTCTCTATTCAGATTTGTGGTAACAGTTATAGGAATCTTGAACAAGGGGAAAAAAGATCATAATATGTTAAATAGAGTTTTGGGCTAATGTTACAACAGTTACTACTTAGTTCCTTCCTTGACCCCTACTCTCTCATTCTCCTGGAGTAAACTGAAGGAACCTCCTCTCTGTGATCCATATCTTAACCATGAATAGAAAAAGGGACAGTGTCTTTAGCTGGGTCATGGCACTAACCTCAGAGGTGGAGGGACAAGAAACTGCTCTTGACAGGGCCTTCTTTGTCTTCTTTCTGGGACTATGTAGCTTCTCCCCAAATCAAGTCAGTAAACTTTATTAAGACATTAAAGGGGATCAGGTTTCTTGCAAAAGTTCCCCTGAAACTTTGTAGGAAGCCAAGAGACAGAGAAGAAGCAAGAGAGAAATACAGACATGAGGGAAATCTCTGTGAAAAAGCATGGAGCTAAGAGAGAGGATTGTAGATCACAACATAGCATTTTCACTCTTTTTGTTGTTATTTGCTTGCATTTTATTTTCTTTCTCATTTTTTCCTTTTTGATCTGATTTTTCTTGTGCAGCAAGATAATTGTATAAATATGTATACATGTTTGGATTTAACATATATTTTAACATGTTTAACATATATTGGATTACTTGCCATTTAGGGGAGGATGTGGGGGAAAAGGAGGGGAAAATTTGGAACACAAGGTTCTGTAAGGGTCAATGTTGAAAAATTATCCATGCATATGTTTTGAAAATAAAAAGCTTTAATAAATTTTTTTTTAAAAAGGAATGTAAGTAATAGGAAAAAAAAAATAAGAAAAAGCATGGAGTTAAGAGACCGAGAGTCTTGTTGAGGACAGCAAAGAGATCATTTTCATTAGATCACAGGGTAGGTAGAAGAGAGTAAGATGTAGAAAGAAAGGAAGGGGTCTTGTTGTGAAGGGCTTTAAACACCAAATGGAGGGTTCTATATTTCATCCTGAAGGAAACAGGAAGCCACTGGGAGTTTATTTAGGACAAAGTTATATGGTCAGATCTGTGCTTTGCTAAAATGAAAAGTCTGTATAGGGTTTTAGGCTGGATAGAATATTATTCCTTAACATTTTCAGCTAAACCAAAAAAGATGTTTTAAATATGCTTCTACACCTACTCACAAATGCCTCCAGCTGTCCCATACGGTCTGCTTATCATCCTGAGCACATTTCTCCAAAGCTCAGTTTCCCAGTCTCTAGATACTTTTTGCAAAATGCCAACCAGAGCTCCTTTCTTTCTTGACTTCCACTTATTCACTAGGCTCAGCTTCTCCTTTCACCAAACTCCTAAATGGCCAACTTCTTTATATTGTAGTTGTCCTGGAGTTCTGCCCAGAACTCTCAAGAGTCTCTGAGTGTCTCCTAGGACAGAAAGAAAACAACAGTGTCTTTGAAATCACATTTCCCAAAAGCTAGTTCCTAAGAGCCCGTCTCAGTGCAGACTTAAAAAGGTTTAGAATACCAAAGTCAGTAAGGAAGAAGATGTACTCTCCCTTAAATGCATCTTATGTTGCCAGGGGGAAAAGCCTGAAGGCCTCTAGTCATACTCTAGTATTGAAGAGAAAGAAGGGAGGGGGACCCTGTTCATCCAGGCACATGGTTCTGATCTAGCCCTTGAGTTCTACATTCTACACGTCAAAGACTTGGCACAGAGGTGTGGTTGTGAGAGGCTTGCTCACAGATCTGGATGATGGCTCATGCTTCCTAACTAGGATCTTAATTGATGTGCCTTGGAGCAATGGTATCTTAGAACAAAATGCAGCTCAAGGGAATGGACCAAAAGTGACTTGAACAAGCTTTAGTGAAGGGAGATACAGAATGAAGATATGATATGGGAAGATGGACACAGGGCTGTTCAATGGAGCCCTGGATGGAGTAAGGTAAAACAGAGTTAGTTTTTATAGGGTTCTCATTTCTTTGCTCCTTTTGCTCAAATGCAAGGAGTTTAAATATCCACTAATTTCCAATTCTCCCATGTTTTCCCATGTTCCCTGAGTCAGCATCAGTCCTAAACCTTGACCTACAACCCAAGTCTACCCTTTTATTTCCTGCCCTTAGGGAACATGAGGAAACATGGGATCATTGTAAATTGGCAATGCTCCCTTTGCTCAACTATTACTACAGCTCTTACTTGGACAGAGTAACTCAGGTTTTTTAATTCCTCTTCTTCATTTAGCAAGTCAAGGAGGCTACCATATTATTTATCTCCTTTCTGTATACCTACTGAAAGATTGTTTTACAAAAGACTGCTTCAACAAGAACAGTTTTAAAATTAAAGCCAAAACTATCCTCAGTATTGCTTGAGGAGAAAGAATTAAATGTAAGTTGTATTTAGATAATATCTAAATTTCCTTTCAGCTTCATAGTCTATGGCCCTAAGAATGAGGAATCACTTGAGATCAACTGGGAATCATTATTTTTTCAGAAAGATAATTTACTGGGTTGAAAATACAGTTAGAGGGGGCAGCTAAGTGGCGAAGTGAATGGAGCACCAGCCCCAAAATCAGGAGGACCTGAGTTCAAATTTGGCCTCAGCTAGTCAACATTTTCTAGCTATGTGACCCTGGGCAAGTCACTTAATCCCAATTTCCTCAGGAAAAAAATACAGTTAGAGAAGCTAATAGGTGAGTTAATGACCAGACCTTGTCAATATGGCAACTGGATAGAGCAGTGGATAGAGTTCTGGGTCTGAAGTCAGGAAGATTCCTCTTCCTGAATTCAAACCTGGCCTTAGATACTTACTAGCTGTGTGACTCTGAGCAAGTCATTTAATGTTATTTGCCTCAGTTTCCTCATCTGTCAAATGAGCTGGAGAAGAAAATGGCAAACTGCTCCAGTTTTTGTCTCCCCCCCAAAAAAATGGGGTCATGAAGAGTCCAGCACAACTGAACAACAAAAGCAGTCAATATGAAACATCTCTATCTCCTCACTAAATAGGAAAAAAATTAGTATTTGTATAAAGTGAAATTTGTAGTCATATTCCCAAATGGCTTGAGATAAAGCTTCCAAGTCTTCTGTCAGAGAGCATCTGAAGCTTAGATGGCTTTCCTTTTTTTTTTCTCTCCAACTTTCTCCTCTCATTGCTTTGTGGAATCAATGTTCAATTACCCCCTTTACAATTCAACCCCTGATTTGTATCAAAACCTGGGACCCTAATTATCCCACTTACATCACAGGATTTTGCATATGTATTCATTCATTCATATTCAAGAGCCTAGAGTTTCTCTTTCTAGTTCTTTCATTTAATAGGTGAAAAGACCCTCAGAAATGGAAATTATTTGCCTACAGATGGAAATTATTTGCCTAGTCTTCACAGCTGCTAAGTGGCAGAGCTGTAGTCCTTAATAGACTCTTAATCTAGTGTATTTTCTCTTGTGCCAAGCTCTTCTGACTCCAGATCAATGTGATATGAATTATAGATAATGTTGATATCTAGGTATTTTTGCATTCCCAGTGACAGACTGAGTAAAAATCCAAAATGAAATCTTACTGACATACACATTTATTATATTAGGTTACTCATTAAATCTAATTAATAAGATTGACCATTATTTCAGGATAATATAACAGTGATTCAATTTTTTTTTTTAATTTCCTTCTAAGAAATCCTAGGTAACATGAAGGCCTTTGGGCCAAGTTGCCTTCTATGGTTCATGGTCAGGTGCAGAAGATCTTAGAGATGGAAAGGGATCTCAGAAGCTGTCTAGAGCAATTCCCTCATTTTACCAATGAGAAAATTTGAGTCCCAGGGAGGATATGCCAAATATCACCCAGATCGTAAACATTGCATTGAAATCCTCTAATTGCAGAGCTAGTATTCATTCCATGCTATCATCCTACCTCTCAGAAGGTTCCTGGGACCCTGAATGGGAGCAGAACCAAGAAAATGCTATATACAGTATGCTATGTACAATATTGACTGTTTTAAGAACAACTTTTGGGGAACTGTTATACCCAAATTATCTATTAAGTACCCAAGAAAGAAGAAACAATTTGCATCCAGAGAAAGAACTAATAAACAGAAGTATGAATAGAAAGGTATGTATAGATACACAAATACACACATAAACATTTTTGTCTAATGGTGAAGGGGGAGGGAAGAAAAAGTTATATGGTATTATTATATATTTAAAAGGAATAGCAAGTTTTATATAATCTGCAGTTTTACGTGCAATTTTTTAAATACTCTACTGTGTTGTGAAAATATTTTATTTCTTAAAATTAAAAATAAAATATATTTTTTAAAAGGAGCACATGAATTCAAGGAATGAGTAGATAAACTTATCATACCTGGCTTGTTGGATATTTTGGACTGGATGTCCTATAATAATCCTCATGAGATTTGGCCACCAGATGTTGAGAAGAAGGCATTTTGGACCCCCAAATTATATTGAAGTCTTGAGCTGGTGTTGTGGGTTGCCTCAAAAAAATTTGTAGGCTTAAACCTCTAAATCCAGGGGGAAAGATTTTATTATGCTTTAAGAGTCTAAAGGGACAGCTAGGTGGCACAGTGGATAGAGCACTAGCCCTGAAGTCAGGAGGACCTGAGTTCAAATCTTGTCTCAGACACTTAACATTCCCTAGCTGTGTGATCCTGGGCAAGTCACTTAACCTTAAATGCCTCAGCAAAAGGCAAAAAAAAAAAAAGAGTAATCTAAATCCATATGAGGTTTTTAGCAAGGAAAAGGGATTTTTAGCAATTAACAAGGAAAAGAAGAGAGAATTTGAGTTCCCTAGGGGAACTCACAATTAACCAGGGCAGGGGAGGGGAAGACCTCATTAGATGAAGTCCCCATTAAGATGTGGCATGTGAGGAAATTATTACACTATTGACTGGCTGGCTCAATATGGTAAGGTGGAACTTAACCATAAGATTAGGTCTTTTATAGGGGAAATAAACTGTATTGTGTGTGAGAGGGGTGGGGGTGGAGAATATCATAACTTGGCTTTCTGATTGGATTCAGTAACTGGAGTTATGAAGGTTTGGTAAACTCAAAGAATTTAACCAGGAGTGGGTCTATAATAAAAATAAAAATAAAAAATAAAAATCCACTTAAAAGCTTGAGCCAAATCATCCTATCAATGCTTTCTGCTTGCCTTAGAGAGTAGCTAGACTTTCAGACTGGTTAAAGTAATTCAGGCTCTCAGCCAAGGCTTACCAAGCTCCCAAGGACCTCAAACTTAAGCTATCCAAAAGAATTCTTATCCACCCTCTTCCAAGTCTTCTCTTATTTCAATCATCCTGGTATAAAACCTCAGCTCCTTATCCACCACACATAGCCAGTCACTTGTTAAATCTTGTCATTCCATGACTCACAATATCTCTCATCCCATTCTCTCCAGTCATAAAACCAGCATCCTACTTTCTGCCCTCATCACTTCTCAGAATAACTATTGCTATAGCTTTTTAAATTAGTCTTTTCTAGTCTAATTCATCCACCATATAACTATCAAAGTGATCTTCCTAAAGAAAATATCTGACCATGTCCTCCCTCTCCCTCCCCCTGCAATTTCATAAATTCGTAGGACTCAACATGACTAATATGATAATGTGTTTTGCATGATTGAACAGATATAACCTATATCGAATTGCTTACAGTCTTAGAGAATAGCGAAGTGAGAAAGGGAGAGAAAAAATTGAAATTCAAAATTTTTTGATTCAGTGGTAGAGTACTGGCCCTGGAGTTAAGAAGACTGAGTTCAAATGTGACCTCAGATGTTTACTAGGTATGTGACTGGGCAAGTTACTCTACCCTGTTTGTCTCAATTTCCTCATCTGTAAAATGAACTGCAGAAAGAAATGGCAAATCACTCTAGTATCTTTGCCAAAAAAATGGAGTCAAGAAGAGTCAGAAGTGACTGAACAATAAGATGATAGAAAAATAATTTAAATTTATTTGAATTAATAGTAATTTCATTAAAATAATGACCAACTTAAGCACATCTTCCTCAGTTGATTAATACAAAAGTAAAAGTAAAAAAGTAGCCAGTTATGGAGCTGTTTTAGGACAAAATAGGTCATTTCTTTTAAAAGCTTATCCCTTGACTGAATGTGGATCACAATAGAGTATTTTCACCTTTGTTGTTGTTGTTTGCTTGTGTGTTTCCCCTTTTGATCTGATTTTCCTTGTGCAGCATGATAAATGTGGAAATAGATTTAGAAGAATTGCACATGTTTAACCTATATTGGATCACTTGCTGCCTAGGGAAAAGGGAAGGTGGGAAGGGAGGAAGAAAAAATTGGAACACAAGGTTTTGCAAGTGTGAATGTTAAAAAGTATTTTTGAATGTATTTTGAAAAACAAAAAGCTATTACTGTAAATATATATATACAGAATATATTCAAGCTAATCTGAGAATGAAAGAAAAAAGCTTGGCCCTTTAAATCTTATGTACTAGGAGAAAACCCATTCAGATATATGATGTTTTTAAATTATCCCTGCTAATTTTCTTTGACTCTTTCTTTCCATCTCTTTGAAGATTTCTAGCTATAATTTGAATTACTGTCCTGTAGGAGAAAAACACCCCTGAAAAAAAAAAAAAGTCTGCAGATCCCAAAGACAGCATTAAAAAAGGGAAAAGGGCCTACATGTGCAAAAATATATTTATAACAACTCTTTTTGTGGTGGCAAAGAATTGGAGACTGAGGAGATGCCCATCAACTGAGGAGTGGTTGAACAAGTTGCGATATATAATCTTAACAGAATTTTATTGTCTTGGTCACTAAACTTTGAATAGCCGGAGCCACACAAAGCAGGTCTAGGGACAGGTATTAGAAATCAAGTAGCAGGTTAATTAATTGCTTTCTGAATGGGGAATACAATTTGCAAACTGGAAATTCTTCTGGAGAGGAGACCTCTTCTGTTGCAGGAGATTTCATACACAAATCATAAATGGAGAGAGAAGAGGAAGGTAGGTTACAATACAATCATTTTAAATATCTCATCCATTTGCATTGTTGGTGGAACTGTGAATGGATCCAACCATTCTGGAGAGCAATTTGGAGCTATGCTCAAAAAGTTATCAAACTGTGCATACCCTTTGACCCAGCAGCGTTTCTATTGGGCTTATATCCCAAAGAAATCATAAAAGAAGGAAAGGGCCCCACATGTGCAAGAATGTTTGTGGCAGCTCTTTTTGTGGTGGCTAGAAACTGGAAACTGAGTAGATGCCCATCAATTGGAGAGTGGCTGAATAAATTATGGTATATGAATGTCATGGAATATTATTGCTCTGTAAGAAACGACCAACAGGATGATTTCAGAGAGGCCTGGAGGGACTTGCATGAACTGATGCTGAGTGAGATGAGCAGAACCAGGAGATCGTTGTACACGGCAACAACAGTACTATATGAGGATCAGTTCTAAGGGACATGACTCTCTTCAACAATGAAATGCTTCAAACCAATTCCAATTGTTCAGTGAAGAAGGCCATATACACCCAGAGAGAGGGATGTGAAATGTGGACCACAACATAACATTTTCATGTTCTCTATTGATGTTTGCTTGCATTGTATTTCCTTTATCGGATTATTCTCTCTTATAGATAGGATTTCTCCTGAACAAAAAAATGATGTGTGGCAATAACTATACATATATTTGATTTAAGTATTCTAACATAATTATCATGTAGTGGATATCCTGCTATCTAGGGGAGGGGTGGGGAGTAGGGGGGAAAAATTTGTAACAGAAAGCTTTGTAAGGGTTAATGTTTAGGAATTACCCATACATATGTTTTGCAAATAAAAAGTATTAATAATATATATATATATCATCCATTCCTGATGACTGGGAGTGAGAGGCACAGTGGAGGTGCTGAGTATAACTGGCCAAGATGAGAGTAGCTTAGCTAATGAAGCTCCTGTAAAATGGGTACCTCTGTCACTATGTATTTCTTTAGGAACTCCCCATAATGGAATGATTTTTTTCCTAAGAGAATTTTTGCTAATCCAGAGGCTGTGGCAATATTTGCATCTCTCAGAAAAACACAGATCATACTTGTAACCATAGGCAAGGTAACAAATGAATAAAGTTGATCTTCCATCTGGGAGAAGAAATTGCCATGATCTGGCTTCAGAGGCATTGTGCTTGAGACAGATGGCACACATCTCATAGGGAGTGACAGCAGGTCTGTGGAAACTCCTCTATCAATCTTTTCAGACTAATTCTACCAATTTGTCAGGTTCCCAATGGCTGAATGAATGAAGCTGTTCCATCATTATGGGAAGGGATAAATTCTTAAGAAGTACAAATACTTTTGGACCAACCCACAGTCCCATAGTCTAAATAAGTTTGCATCCATCCTTTTAAATTTTTTCTTGCTTTGTGATAAGCATTTTTTCTGACTGGCTATCTCTTCTTTAGTTGGACTAAACTAACAGAATGAGATGGATATACTAAGGCATGTCATATCTATGGGGAAAAGTGAAAATTACATAGGGACTTCTGCTATGGAAGCTGTGCCCTCAGGAATTTAGTGAGTTAAAGATAAGATTTCAGCTGTTTGTCAGCCAAATCATTTCTACAGGCATGAATGCTCTTTTCTCATTTGTGCCCTGAAATTTTAATTACTGTCACTGCCTGGGGAAGCAGTAAACAATTTAATATATAGGAAATGTGTTTCAGAGTTTTAGTGGGCCATCCTGAGGAGGTGAGGAAGCCCCGATGCTTCCATAGAATCCCCCCAAATACATATCTACTATCAGTGAAGATCTTAATCCTTTTCCCTCTTCCTAATTCACAAGCCCTGGCTATTGCCTCAAATTTGGCATCAGATAGAAATGAAGTTTGAACCTCTTAGCAGTAGTGATGACATAACCAGTAACCAAATCTTCTGCATTTCTAAGGCCAGATCCTTTCAAAGTCTGTTCTTTAAAAAAAAAAGAAAGAAAGAAAGAAAGGAAGGAAGGAAGGAAGGAAGGAAGAAAGAAAGAAAGAAAGAAAGAAAGAAAGAAAGAAAGAAAGAAAGAAAGAAAGAAAGAAAGAAAGAAAGAAAGAAAGAAAGAAAGAAAGAAAGAAAGAAAGAAAGAAAGAAAGAAAGAAAGGAAAAGGAACCTTGACACAATAATGTAAGAAATTGTTCTGGAGTGATAGAACATAAGAGGAAAGTAGAAATAGAAAAAAAAATCCATTGATCACCACCTCAAAGAGATCCTACATGGAAAACACAGAGGTATATTATTGCTAATTTTCCAAACTTCCAGAGAAAATTTTACAAGAAACAAACAAAAAACTTAACTAATTCAAATATGCTGGAACTACAATTAGGATTGTACAGGATTTATCAGCAGCTACAATAAAAGACCACAGGTCCTAGAATAATATATATCGACAATCAAAAAAACTAGGCTTGTGGCCAAAAATATATCTAGCCATAATATTTAATGGAAAAAAAAAAGGGTATTCAATGAACTTGCACATTTTCAGGACTTGGTCTCAACTAAACCTGAACTAAACAGAAAATTTAACATGTCTTTGAGTCAATATTAAAGATCAATTTCAAGAGATTCAATATGGACAAATTGTTTTTTACATGGAAATGTACACCATATGTTTAAGATTGACATCAGTAATTAGGTAGCCCCTAAAGAAAGATTGGGGCAGAGCTGAGTATAATTTGACTCTATAAAGCAAAATAGTCTAGGAAAAGGTAAAAATAGTAATCATGCTATATAAATGAAGTTCACAGAAATAACCAACATAGAGGCATTAGAGGCATTTATAATTCTGAAAACCTGCTCTCAATGTGAACAGGTTAAATGAGGAACATTACTTATATATACCATGAAAGATACAGCACCCTCCAAAGTCTATAGAAATAAAAAGTCTATAGAAAGGAATAAACAAGGAGGGAATAACATAAGGCGAAGTAAAGAAGAGTGTATGGATTTATGGCAGTGGGACAAGATTAATGGGAAAGGATAAAGAGTGAGGGAAAGGTGGGGGGAGAAAATAATGGAGGGATCCATGGATATGGGGGGAAGATTAAGTAATAACATGGCAAGGCAAGTTAAGGAGGATAATTAAAGGAGAAGAGTTATCAGGAATAGGAAATAAGAGATAACACTATTGCAAGGATCAGGAGTAGAATTTATTAGGGAAAAAAAGGCTAGTAATCATTGCAGTCATACAAAGTCAAACTTAAATATCCAATCAAGAGAAATCTACATTATATGTCAGCCATATTAATAGATGTATGATTTCATATGTATAAATGCATATGCATATATGTGTGTGCATGTATGCATGTAGGTATGTTTATGTGGGCATGTAGTTATATGTGGTTATGGGGTGTGTATATATATACACAAGTATATATATCTATATCAGTGCTTACTATACCTGCTTGGAAGTAAGATAGGGACAAAAGGGGGAAAAAGGAATAAAGTAAAAAGTATACAACAGAACAAAAGAATAACCCACAAGGAAGCAAAGTAAAGATGGACAGTCATAAATACATAATCTCTTCTATTATTAAATAAGTTTTCTTTAAAAAATTTTTTTTTCATTTTATTAAAGCTTTTTGTTTGTAAAACATATGTATGGGTAATTTTTCAGCATTGACCCTTGCAAAGCTTTCTGTTACAAAATTTTTCCCCCTAACCCCCACCTCTCCCCTAGATGGCAGGAAGTCCACTACATGTCAATTATGTTAAAATACTTGACAAATAGAATATATGTGTACATATTTCCACACTTATCTTGCTGTGCAAGAAAAATTATATCTACAAGAAAAAAATCTGAGAAAGGAAACACAATGCAAGCAAACATCAATAGAGAGCATGAAAATGTTGTGTTGTGGTCCACATTTCACATCCCTCTCTCTCTGGGTGTATATGGTTTTCTTCTTTGCTAAACAATTGGAACTGGTTTGAAACATTTCATTGTT
>JAJPUD010001245.1:4500-36552 GCA_023553655.1 Myrmecobius fasciatus
AGAAGAAGAAAGGAAAAGGGAAGAAAAGAAGGAAGAAG
Source organism: Myrmecobius fasciatus (assembly GCA_023553655.1). Taxonomy (NCBI): domain Eukaryota; kingdom Metazoa; phylum Chordata; class Mammalia; order Dasyuromorphia; family Myrmecobiidae; genus Myrmecobius; species Myrmecobius fasciatus. The sequence goes on from JAJPUD010001245.1 coordinate 4,539, forward strand.
GAGGAGAGATGTAAGAGAGAAGAAAAGGAAGGGAAATGGAGAGAGAAGAAAGGGGAAAGGGAAAGGGAAGGATAGAGGAGAATAGGAAGAGGAGAAAAAGAGTGAAGAAAAGAGGAAGCAAGGAGAGGGGAGGAGAAGGAGAGGGAAGAAGAAGGGGAAAAAGAGAAGAGAAGGGAGAGGAAAAAGAGAAAGGAGAAGGAGGGAGACAGAAGAAGTGAGAAGAAGAGAGGGAAGGAGAGTGATAAAAGGAAGAAGAGAAAGAAGGAAAAAAGGAAAGGAGAAAGGGAAAGGGAAGAGAGGAGAAGAAGAAGAGGGGGCAAAGGGAAGAGAAGAGAGAAGAAAAAAGATGAAGGGGAAAGGAGAAGGAAAAAGAAAGAGGAAGGGAAAAAGGGGGGAAGAAAGAGGCAAAGAGAATAGATCAGAAGTTCATAGATGGAAAGATTCTTACAGGGCAATGAATCCAGCCCCCTTATTTTACAGATGTGTCCTAGAGAAGTTACAAGATTTACATAGGGTATTAAAGGAAGGGGAGAAAAGGAGTAATTGAAATTAGGAGAAAAGGGAAGAGGAAAAGAAAAAGGGAAAAAAAGAACAGAGAAAAGGGAGGAAGGAGATCAAATAAGAGAAGGGAAAGAGAGAGAAGGGACATGAGAGAAGGAAAAAAGAAATGGCAAGAGAAGAAAGGAAGGAAGTGAACACTAGAAGGGGAAAGAGGAAAAATGGGTGAGAGAGTTCTAAGTTAGAGGAAAGAAGAGGAGGAATAACCAAAGATAGTCTGGAGGTGAAAGGCTGGGTCGGACTTCTCTCCATGAGAAGGGTCAGTGTTCTCCATCCTTTACCCTCCCAATGCCATGACCTCTGCTGCCTATGACTTAGTCTAAGGCATTTCAACTAAGCCTCCATTTCCCTTCCTCCCTCCCTCCGTTTCCCACAGGTCCTTCTCCCCAAGAATGACTGAGGTTATCTGCCTCCTGCTTTAACCAAGCCACCGGCAGCACTTTTCCCAGATGGCACAGAACGAGCACCTACCACTCTACAAAGTCCAGTCTACATATCCCCCATTTTCTTAGGAGCTAGATTTTGTCCTCCCCTGTCCAGGATCCCCGAATGCTTCTGTGCCCAGCCCTGGGCCATCGAGGTAGAGTGAGAGGTGCCATGATTACAAATTCTAGCTGTGCCCTTCCAACATACTGTCTGCAGAGGCAGCTTATGCTTAATAAATTCAAGGACACCAAAATGCTTTTTATCAAGATAAAGCAAAAGATACCTGTAGTGGGATTTCTGATACATCAATCTTGTGGATAACCCCAGTGGAAATCTTGGTCAGCTTTACCTCCACCTCATCAAAAATGGCTAGCTGCCCTGCAATCTGCTCCGCTTCTGGAGCTATGATGTCCAGCACGAGAGGCTGCAACTCCTCAAATGTCTGCTCCAGGGGGTAATGCACAGTCTGCTCACACATGTCTTCACCCCCAAGGAAGGCTTCAGGCTTGGGTGGGAGCTCATCCTTGGACAACCCGTCGGGCTTCAATGGAGCGTCAGCTGCAGTAACTTCAGGTGGCAGTGGGGCCTCTGGCTCACCAGGGATATCTGAAGGAAATGGCTCCTCCAGTGTAAGTGGGGCCTCAGCCTTGGGAGGTTCTTCGGGCAGGAAGGGAACCTCAGGTTCCAGGACAGGGACCTCGGGCTGACAGGGTGCCTCAAGCTTGTTGGGTTCCTCTGATAACGAGACTTCCAATACTGGGACTTCAGGAGGTAACTCCAAGTGGGTATCAGCTACCTGGAAGTCCTCACCCTTGAGGATGGCTTCAGCCTTGGACAGAGACAGCGTCTCAGCCCTGAGCAGCTCCTCAGCTTTGGCCAGTGCTTCAGCTTTGGCTTGGGCCTCAGCTCTGGATTGGGCCTCAGCCTTCAGGGCAGCCTCTGGAAAATGAAAATTTTGTTATCTTTTTGTAAGGGGTAAAGGGAGTGCTGAGTTCAGGTGACTTCCCCAAAGCCAGAATCATTCCAGTAAGAGGAAGTTTGTCCCAAATTATCCCAAAGCACACTCCCTAAGGGGCTGATTTACATTCAAGGCTGAGTGGGCAGGCTTCAGCCCAAGAGTTTCCTCCTAAGTTCCCCCATGACACATGTATAGTCTAGCCTTTGTGTTTTGTTCATGTCATTTCCCCAAGTAGAATATCCAGTCTTTTCACTCTTACCCTTCTCCCCTCATCCAAATCCTTCCCATCCTTTCAGAGTCAGCTAGATACCCACTTTCAGACAGCTTTTCCTGACCAACTCAGTGAAATGAGATCACTCTGCCCATGTCATGGCATCTGTGATATTATTGTAGGTACCAAGTTGCCCGAGTTTATATCCACCTCCAAATTATGGTCTTAGAAAGTTGCCTGGGGGCACAGAGAAATTAAATATCCTGCCCAGGGTCTTAGGGTCAACCCTATGTCAGAAGTCAGTCAGATCCAAGTATTCTTGACTCTGACTCAGGGCCTCTAGGGACACGTAATAAGGACTCAATAATGCTATTCCAGGAATGATGATCACAAAGATAATTCACTTCCTAACATGCTTTATGTTTATAATTTTACAGATAAGAAAAAAAGGCTAGAGGTTAAATAATTTGCCCCAAATCAGGCTGGTAATAAGCCAGGACTCAGATCTAATGTCTCACAAAATCACAGAAGAGCAGGGTAGTATCAGGGAGAGGGTGCCAGAAGATCTGGGTTCAAAAGCTGCCTCAGTCACTGAAGCACTTTGTGATCTTCCATCCCTCTGTGATTCTGTTTGCATATCTATAAAATGAGGAAGGGGGTAGGGGAATGGGCTGGATATCTTTCAAGTTTCTTCTAGTTCTAAATTTGTGTTCCTGTGATCCCATGATATCCTAAAATGGAAAGAGCATCCTACCCAAGATGACTTCTGCAGCATAACAAATGGTTCCTCAGTCTTTGCTTGGAGATTTCCAGGGAGGGAAACCTCACTAGCTCTAGGCATTTTGTCTACTATAATCTACAAAACTCAGAAACCCTAGGTTTCATAAATGTAAATATAAATCATGTATGTTCCAGGTGTCAGAGAAAATGCCCCACTCTAATCAAATTCGTGGGCCCTCTCTCTGGCCATTCTTCCATTCTCTTATTCTACCCTGGAGCACAGTTACTAGGGCCTAGCACACTAAACCATGCACACATTAAATACCCAATCAACATTTACTGAATTGAATTTTTGATGTTAAGTCTTATTCCCCTCCCCCATGACATTATTGATAGGAGCTAAGTATTAATTAACCTTTTTAAAAAAATTCTCAGTGCATAGCATTTGGTCTTCTACAAAGTAAATGTTACTGTACATTGTTAAGAGATAGTAGACTACATGAGGCATATATATATATATATTTTTTTCTTTAAAAAAATCTTTTCAGTTCCAATTTCTTTCCCCCCACCCATTGAGAAGGCAAGAAATTAGACATATGAAGCCATGCAAAACTAAATATATATATATATATATATATTCAAACACAGTTCATGGGCTCATTTGTTTTGCTTGATTGCAACTATTCATTATCAAGGAAAATTCTACTGGGGCAGAGAATTCATTGAGAAGTAACACTGACAAGAAAAGAGCATCCAGAATAAATTTATGTCCAAAGAAGATCTGGAACTCTTAACTGAACACCAGATAGATAATTTTGATTATATTAAGTTAAAAAGTTTCTGTACAAACAAAACTAATGCAGACAAGATTAGGAGGGAAGCATCAAATTGGGAAATCATCTTTACATTTAAGGGTTCTGATAAAGGTCTCATCTCTAAGATATATAGAGAATTGTCTCACATTTATAAAAATTCAAGCCATTCTCCAATTGATAAATGGTCAAAGGATATGAACAGACAATTTTCAGAGGATGAAATTAAAACTATTTATAATCATATGAAAAGGTGCTCCAAATCATTATTGATCAGAGAAATGCAAATTAAGACAACTCTGAGGTACCACTACACACCTGTCAGATTGGCTAAAATGACAGGAAAAGATAATGATGAATGTTGGAGGGGATGTGAGAGGACTGGGACACTGATGCATTGTTGGTGGAACTGTGAACGAATCCAACCATTCTGGAGAGCAATTTGGAGCTATGCTCAAAAAGTTATCAAACTGTGCATACCCTTTGACCCAGCAGTGTTTCTATTGGGCCTATATCCCAAAGAAATCATAAAAGAAGGAAAGGGCCCCACATGTGCAAGAATGTTTGTGGCAGCTCTTTTTGTGGTGGCTAGAAACTGGAAACTGAATGGATGCCCATCAATTGGAGAGTGGCTGAATAAATTATGGTATATGAATGTTATGGAATATTATTGCTCTGTAAGAAATGACCAACAGGACGATTTCAGAGAGGCCTGGAGAGACTTGCATGAACTGATGCTGAGTGAGATGAGCAGAACCAGGAGATCGTTGTACACGGCAACAACAGTACTATATGAGGATCAGTTCTAATGGACATGACTCTCTTCAACAATGAAATGCTTCAAACCAATTACAATTTTTCAGTGAAGAAAGCCATATACACCCAGGGAGAGGGATGTGAAATGTGGACCACAACATAACATTTTCATGTTCTCTATTGAAGTTTGCTTGCATTGTGTTTCCTTTATCGGATTATTCTCTCTTATAGATACGATTTCTACTGAACAAAAAAATGATGTGTGGCAATAAGTATACATATATTCGATTTAAGTATTCTAACATAATTATCATGTAGTAGATATCCTGCTATCTAGGGGAGGGGTGGGGAGTAGGGGGGAACAATTTGTAACAGAAAGCTTTGTAAGGGTTAATGTTTAGGAATTACCCATACATATGTTTTGCAAATAAAAAGTATTAATAAAAAAATAAAAAAACCCAAACAAACACGTAGTCTTACAAAATATATTTTCATATTAGTCATGATGTAAAAGAAAATACATTCCAAAAAATAAACAAAATAAAATTAAAAAAAAAAGAAAAGAGCATCCAAAAAAAAAAAAAGGAGACAGGCAGAATTTTAAAACAATGCAATGTCATATCCTTTATGAAGGAACAGAAGCCTCCTGGCCCACCATTAGGAGGACAAGCCCTTTAGAGTGTTTCCCTAGCCCTAGAGATGTACCACATCAAATCATCCTGGTCTGCTTTTCCATGGGATCAATGGCAGATCTGTACTGACAGACACCATATGTAGTCATAAAAACAGAAAAGATCACCAGATTCTGTGAGACTCAAATCCAAGACTTAAACTCTTGAAAATTAAGCTTAAGCCACTGAACCAAATGGTTCATAAGACAGACATGGGTAACCAGTGTGGTAGAGTGGAAACAGTCATGGAGCTGGAATTGGAGGTCATGGTTCAAATCCCACTTCTGATGCTTACTATCAAGTCACTTCTCATTATACCTCAGTTTTCTTCTCTGTAAAATGAGGGAGTTGAACGAGATGACCTCTGAAGTCCCTTCCAGATCACTGATGCTTTGAGATTCCAAGGAGCCCCAAACTTTTTTTTATCATCACTTCCACACTACTTCCCCTTGGGCAGTACCCACCAGCCTCTCTCCTGAGGTTTTCTTCCAAAGTGGACAGCTTCACATCATAAGAATTACGCATGGCAGTGATGTCCTCTTCCAGCTTGGCTCTTGACTCCTGCTCTGCTTCATAATCAGCCTTTAGCCGGGCCAGCCGTTCCTCATATTCCTACAAGACAGGGTAGCATGCCCACAATCAGAGGATCAGAAGATTAAGAGCTGAGAGGGACCTCAGAAATCATTTAGACCAGTCCATTCAATTACAAGGCAACTGCTAGTGCAGTGGGTAAAGTACTAGGCAAAAATTGTCAGAAAAACCTAAGTTCGAATCTGGCCTTAGTCACTTACAAGTTGTGTGACTCTGGGTAAGTCATTTCACCTCTGTCTGGCTCCGTTTCCTCATCGGCAAATGGGGATGATATTAATAACACCTCTCTTTCAGAGCTGTTGTTAAGATCAAATGAAATAATATGTGTAAGACACTTAGCACAGTGCTTGGCATAATTGTGGGTGCCATATAAATAATTATCCCCTTCCCTTCTTTTTCCTTATGAATGAGACTTGTCCAAGATCATAGAAAAAGTAAGTAAAGTAAGATAAATATCCTATCAGAGCAAGGATTCAAATTCAAGTTGACTGTTCTTTTCACTATCCTAGGCTTCCCTAAGGCTCAACCAGGAACAAACAGACCTGGTGGGATACCTGTTATCATTTATGGAAGGGACTCCATGTCTAGTTTCACTGGATTCTGGTAGGAGTCAGAAAGATCTGACAGACTGGGTTCGTAAATTATTTCTTTTTTAATTTTTAATTTATATGTATACTTTTTGTTTTAATATCACCTTAATCTAAACAGATTTTTTCCTACCTTATAAATCATCCCTTGTAACAAAGAATAAAAAGTTGAGGGGGGGCAAGAAACACTACTTTGTCAGTGGCATCTTCTATTAAGAACAGAGCAAGACAGACACATTTTCTCATTACTTTTTTGAGGCTGAGCTTGGTAATCATAATCACAATGATAATAAATTACTTTTACTTAAATAATTTCTCATTTAGAGGCCCTGGTAATGACTGTCTCTTCAGAGTCAGTAGGCCCAGGCTGGAGGCCTTTTCTCATAATGACATAGATTTTGAGAACTCAAGGTACCATCCACACTGAGATGAGGTTTTGAAGAAGGACTTTATATAAAGAGGAATAGTTATTATCATTATTTTGCACAAGGGGAAACTGAGGTTCACAGAGACAAAAGTAAATTGCTCAAAGCTAGCCAGTGAATTAAACAAGCAGAGCTGTTTTAGAATCCAAGTCTCCTGGCTTCTTCCCTCACTAAAGAAAGAATCCAGAACTTTGAATAGTCTTGTCATAGTCTTTCAAATAGTCTAGGCACAGTCAACCAAGACCTCAGAGACACTTCTGTCATTTCCTACAATGAGGCATTGGACAAGTCATTTAATTTCTTAGGGAATCAGTTTCCTCATTTGTAAAAGGAAGGAATTGGATTAGATTAACTCTGAAGTCCCAGGATCAGAGGACCCTATGATCCCAGGACTTCTGGGTCTCCCATTATGTCTGGCACAGGATTAACAACAACAACAATAATAATAATCACTTTAATAAGCGTTTTGGGGTTTACAAGAATCATTTGATTCTTACAACCAAAAGAAGTAGATGCTACTATTATCTTCATTTTACTGAGGAAACGGAAGCAAACAGAGTGGGTAAGCTTGTTTTTTCTTGTTTCTAAAAGTAACTTCCCAGAAATTGTTGAGGAAAATGCCCAGGTTCCCAGACCTTGTGGGAACAAGCCCTGCCAATCATTCCCCAAAAAACAGACCTTCGGGGTGCCACAGAGTGCCATGGAGTAGAGGGAGATGAAAATCAAAGCCAAGATCAGACCTCATGGAAAGACTGCAACCACAGAGCTTGCAACACAAAGGTAGGCCACATGGCAAGGTGGGAAAAGCACTGGATTTGACAGCAGTGGGTTTGAGTTCAAATTCCTCTTCTGAATCTTACAATCTCTATGACCCTTATAGAGGAAGTCACTTCACCTTGCTGGGCCCCAGATGGGGAATTAGTTGCCTCATTTCTTAGGCCCAAGCCCTTCCTAGTTCTTACCTCCCGAATCAATTGCTTCTCTGCTTCAGTATCTGGCTGAGGAGGTGGAGGGGGTGGTGGCTTCTCCTCAGTTTGCTCAGCTTTAGCAAGCATCTGGTTCGACAATAAGGCTGGCAGCAAGGAAATCACAGGGGTCAATATGTAATCCAAAGCACACAAGTAATTTATAAATCATGCTTAGAAATGAATTTTTATAATCCCATTGATAACAAACTATTATAAAAGTTTTCATTTAAATACATCACAAAATTATATTAAGTATATTTATTTGGAGCTTAGAGCAGACTTTAGGGAAGCCATTGGTATAGAATGTCAAACTCAAATAAAACCAGATCCCTGCAAGCAGTCATATTGACTTAGAAAAGCACAAATTAACATTATGCAGGTTGTATCCAATTTTTATTTATTTTCTTAAACATTTTCCAAAATGCTATGATTCAGCAGGATGTCTTGTTCAAGTTTGACAACACAGGTACTGGGCATTCCTGAAGAGGAAATTCTCTCCACCAATGCTTATCAACAGCTGCTCTATAAATGATTTTCCTTAAGCAGGACATATCTGAACGTAGGATTCTCCTGTTCAACCAACTCTAGTGGTTTCCTACTGCCTTTAGGATCAAATACAAATGCTTCTGTTTAGTTTTCGAAGCTCTAAATGACCTCCCCGCAACCAATCTCTCCAAGTTTCAGTGCATCTCACTCCTTGACATTTCATGATCCAGTTCTTCTTTCTGTTCCTCAAATAAGACCTCTTATAATAGAACCCAGGTCCCCTGGGTAGTGCTTCCTTCACTGCCATGTCTGAAACCTTCTCTCTGCTCACCTCTCCTTTTCTTCCAACCTTAGAAGGGCCAGAATTTAAGGATACCTTGAAGGAACAAATTGCAGTGACTGACACCATAGTACATTTTTGTTTTTTATCAGTAAGTCAAAGATAATAGAGTAGGATGAAAATTTGTATTTCAAAGAAAAATTATAAAATCTATAACTATTTGTATTTATTATTTGCACAGATAAGAAAATGCATAATTATTTTTATACAAATTTATTTAAATATTTCAAATAAATCTATTAAAATTTAAAATTTTAAAATTCATAGTGCAAGCAATTGTAATTGACTCACTTCATTGATCCTAGAGAAACTCCAACACTATCTTTTTACATGAATCTTCTCCTAATTTCTCTAATTCCTGGCATTGTTCTCCCTTTCTGATTACTTTATACTTTACTACTTTGTCTATATTTGTATTTTTTCCACTTTATATTGATGCTGTCTATATTTTATATGCAATTCTCTTCTCTACAAGTTCACTGCAAGTAGGAATCTTTAGTCTTTGTACTATCAAGATATAAAGAGACACCCTGTTTTCCAGAGCTAAGGCTTGGAATAACAACAGTCCTTTGTGCTCACCCTCCAGATGATCTCACCCTTTGGCAAAATCACATAATTACTATATTGCTTTGATCAGCCCCAGGTATTCTCTGAGCTTGGAAAAGCTCTGCTATATCCATGTTCTGTTCATAAAACCCTGCTATATATCAAACTTGTCTCGTTGCTGCTACCCCTCATTGACAGATTCATAGGTATAAGTATTGAGATCTCCCAACACTGTCTGGGTTTCCCTGACGCTAGGGACAGGGTCCCAGCACATGTGTCTAATCTGTCTTCTTGCTTGCAAGCCATTTCTCTCAGCTTGAAATCAAACTTCTGATTACAGATTCTCCTGTCTTTAGCCTGCTCTGTTTGGCTCTAGCCATCCACAGATTAGAGGCCAATTTGGTCTAATTGACGATACTTATATCCTCAGTATCTGGCACATACTAGGCATTTAATGCATGTTGATTGGTTGATCTAACAACCACTTCTAGGATATTGGGTCTCAAACTTTTTGCTCTCAGGACCCATTTACATTCTTAAAATTGATCATCTATCCTCAAAAGAGCTTTTGTTCTGTGGTTTACACGAAGGGGCATGCTGGAGCCAGTTTATCTCAGCCTGAGAAAGCTGATTGTTAAATTTTCTGTGTGAGCATTTATACCTGGGAAATAGATGAGTACTATGAGTCAGAGCCTGATTTATTATTTTATTGATTGTCTAGATTTAAGAAAGTGATGGAAAAATGTTAATTTGCAGATTAAACTTAAAAGTGTATCCTAAACATATCTTCTCCCTAGATTTCTCTCTAATTGTGAATCTGGGAATATGATGAGAAAACAGCTCTAAATGAATGGAGGCTCTCTGGCTCAGTACCCCTAAGTTGGAAGACTGTGCCTAGAGCTGGGCAGGATTGCTGGGAGCCGTGGCCATTCGCACCCCATATTCCCATGGTCCCCAGTGACAGCAGAACAGTTTGGTAGTGGAGATGATGAGCGAGGCAGTCTAATGAGCATGTCGGGGGAGTGGGTGAGTCACCCCAGCTGATAAGAAATTTCGTGCTGCTGCCATGGGGACCGGCAAAGGAGGTGGGCAGAGTATGAGTGGGGGCAGTTCTCGGAAGAGACCCAAGAGACCGGCCCCCTGACTGGCGGCCACCATCAAGACCCTCCCACCCCCTCCTCCAACCTCGCCCTGGACCAGCTTCAAAGCTGGACTATGTGTAAAAGAATTCAATGAAAAGCACCCCCAGAGTAGTCAAGTGAGCTAAGAGACACAAAGGTGGAGACATGCACACACACATGCATTACACGTGTGTGAATGAGTGTGAGGGGGTGTAACTATTATGTGTATGTAAACATATACATATGTGCACATTACATGTATGTATTGCACATGGGTGTGGATTGTGGGGTGGGCTGTGTGTTTGGTGTGTGATGTGTGCATAGAAACACACATGTCACAAGCACACAGCAATATGTATTGTGTTTGATTATGACATGCATATAAACACACGTGTTATGCACACATGCATACATATACTGCATGTGTGTGTGAATGTGTGCTGGGTTGCATTTGGTATGTGATGTGTGCATATGTAAGCATATGTCATATGTACATGTACAGGCAGGTATTACACATGTGTATTGCATGGTAGATGCACTGTGTTTGATGCATGTTATATTATATAAACATACACCATGCATACATATGTACACACCTGTATTATCAGTGTGTGTATGCATGTGTATGATGGGTGCACTGTTTGAAGTATGTCTATAACCATGGGTGTAGCATGTGTATACACATATGTAACCCATGTGCTGCATAGTGAGTGTGCTGTGTTTGATGTATGGCATGTATGTAGACACATGTTACATATGCATATGAGCACATATACTGCATTGTGTGAGTGTTTCATTACGATGTGTGTATAAACGTGTTACATGTACATATACATGCATGTATCACACGTGTGTGTTGCATGGTGGGTGCATGGTTTGATATATAGGCATGTGCCATGCATGCATGTGTGCACACCTGTATTCACAGGTGTATGCATGTGTACGATGGATGCAGAATTTGATGTGTGTGTAAACATGAATTGGCATGTGCATACACACATGTACCACACATGTGTGCTGCATGGTGACTGTATTGTGTTTGATGTATGGTGTGTGTATACAAATACACACACACTACACATACCTGTATATACATCTGTATTATGCAAGTGTGTATGATGGATGCCATGTGTGTTTGATGTGTGTATATACACACACATGTATATCTCATAAAACACATATGCACACAGATGTAAAAAATGCTATATAAATGCCAGCTGTTATAATTATAATTGAGCTTTTTGAGTCCTAGATTTCCCAGTATCCCACAAAGGGGCCAAGAATTGTATTAGGGAAGGTGTGCCTCTCCTGAGGAAATCACCAATTCTTGAAGGATTTCAGCATATTTTACATTAGGCTTAACTCTGGAGACCCTGGGCAACCTCACAGTGGAGGAAGCGCTTGTCAGGAAGTCCCGGGTTTGAATACCACCTCAGCTCTCTACCAGGAGGCTCGGAGCAAGTCATTGTCTGAGGGGCTAAGTTACAGAGCAGCAGGTTCATTAGTCAAGGGAAATTTCTCACTGGGAGCTTTCCATGTTTATAACAAAATATCAGGCCTGTCTGAAAAAAATTGGCACGGGATCATTCTTATGAGTCTCATGAAGGCAACTCCATCTTGCAAGAACAGAAGGATTTAAGAAACCCCATGGTGGGCAAACATCCTGCCCCATCCCCCTGTAACCAAGGCAGCGAGGGACCGTTTGGGGGCGGGCATCCTCCCCAAACACCCAAAAGTTCAGCAGTGGTCCTGCGGAATCCAAGGTTATCTCAGGCCCCCTCCACGGGAAGCCTTTCGTGCCTTCCTCCTGAGATCCTCTTAAATCTACTTCTCAACATGTAGTGTGCCTCTGGTAGAATGAAAGCTCCTTGAGGACAGGGTCTGCTTATCATCCTGGCTTTGGCACCTCCCAAGTGCCCAGCACGGGGTCTAGCACACAACAGACACTTAAGAGATATCTGTTTAATTGGATCGAGTTCCTCTTTCAACCTGGTTGAGATTCAACTCCACAAATCCAACAAGTATAATAGTGCCTACTATGTGCATGGGGATACAAAGATAAAAACAAATCACCCTGAATTATTGCAACAGTTTCCCAAGTATTCTTTCTACCTCAATCCTCTCTCTACTCGAAAACATCGTGGACCAGACATTCCCAAAGCACGGACCTCCCCATGTTACTTCCCTGCCCCACAAACTACAAGAGCTCCTCGTGGCCTCTAGAATAAAACCATTTTTAATTTTAAAGTGCATCACAATCTGGCTCCACGCTAGTTTTTCAGGCTTATTCCACATTACTCCCTTACTCTAAGAAGGAGTGACATGATCAGATGTCTTAAAAGATTCTTCTCTCCTCAAGAATCTTCTGAAGCTCCCTATCCCCTTCATGTATAAAGTCCTTTTCCTTTCTAATCAGTCACCTTCTTTATGAGTGGAAAGATGGATTAGACCATGGCAGAGACTGGAACAAGAGAGATCCATTAGGAAGGTACCCCAATAGTCCAGGTGAGAAGCGACAAGGGCCGGTATGCCCTGGCAGGTACCCACCTGGAGCCTGGGAACTCACCCCCGTGCAGCTCAGCCGGAGAGCCCCGGCGCCCCTGGGGCCTACCTGTCAAGTTCTTCGAGTTCACCGTTTGAGCTAAGATGGCCTTCAGCTTCTTGATCTCCTCCTGGTACTCCCTCAGGAGGGCGTCCTTGGGATCCTCATTGATGCGAGGCTTGTTCTTGATGTTCTTGGCTCGGTTCGCGTACCGCAGGGTGCTGAGGGTCTCATCGTAGTTGTTGTCAGCCGGGGAGAGGCAGGCCACCATGAGGGTCTTAGTGTTGCCCCCCAGGGAGTCCTGCAGCAGCCGGGTCAGCTTCGAGTCCCGATAGGGGATGTGTTTGCAGCGGCCGTCCACCAGGGCCGAGATGACGTTGCCCAAAGCCGACAGGGAGAGGTTGATTTTTGTGGCCTCCTTGAGCCGCTCCCCGGTGGCCCCCGTTTTTGACTGCCTTTCGCTGCCTGCCAGGTCAACTAGGTTCAACTTCCCTGCCCGCAGGTGGTCTTTGCCTCGCTCATCTGTAGAGGGAAGAAACAAATGGGGGCCAGGGAAGGAGAGAGGGAGAGGGGATGGGCTCTTTAGAAACCCCCCTCCCCGGTCAGCCAAGACTTTGTCTAAGAAACAACATAATTTAGGAGCCTTAGGATCTAGAAGGCCTGGACTCAGATCCAGTCCCATCAGCCTGGGCAAGTCATTCAAATCCTCTGGACCACAATTCCTTTACTTGTAAAACAAGAGACTGATGTGAGGTCCCTTCCAGCTCTAGATCTGTGCTCTGATGAGACCCCCAGCAAGCCTCTTTCTTTCCCTGTGTCTCACCTTCCTCAGTTATAAAATACAGTTGAACACGATGGTTTCTAAGGTCCTTTCTTGCTCTAACGCTTTGATGCTGTACCTGGAATCCCGGACTCTTTCCTCTCCACAATCTTTCCTACCTGATTGGTTCCCAAGTCCTATAAATTTCACCTTTTGAAACCATCCCTCTCCCTCTAGGCCCACCTCAGCACAGGTGGCCTCTGACTACTCCTCTCCCGGACTCTTCCAACACCTTCCTAACAAGTTCTCCCACTCCCATTCCTTCCCCCCCCCCAAGCCCATCCTGCAAATCCTGGGGAAATCACCTTTCTTACACAAATACAACCCTGTCCCTTTTTCCTTTGCTCGCAAATCTTCAGTGGCTCCCCAGCAAGTAAAATTCCCTAGAGCTAAAATTCAAGGATCCCCATAATAGAGGACGAGAGAATCTCTGAAGTGAGCTGGGAAGGACCCAGACACTAATCTGACCCTTACCTGAACAATATGCCAGGACAAGAAGCCAGAGAGCCTTTGCTGAGCATCGTGCTCCCCTTTGGGGTGGCTCTAATTGATAACAAGCCTAATATGACTATCCCCAGCTCCTCATTCTGACCTCTGGAGCCAGCGAGGACAAGACTCAATATCCTTTCAATATATAATCTTTTTCAGACACTTTAAGACAGCTTTCAGCCCAAGTCTCTTCTTCCTCAGGCTAAATATACCCAATTCCTTCAGATGAGCCTTGGACACAAGACCCTTAACCATCCCAGCCTATCATCCTTTGAAGGATGCTCTCCAGTTTATCTACATCCTCAATAAGCTGAGGTGCCCAGAACTGAACAGAGCACCTCAAATGTACCCTGATCAGAGGAAAGGACAGGACTCTCATCTCCCTCTTTCTGGATACTAGGCCTGTCTTACAGCAGTTCGAGATCCCATTAGCTTTCTTGGTGGCCACATCACACCGCTGACTCGTACTGAATATGTGAGTCCACTAAAACTTCCAGATCCTCCCCAAAGAACTTGATATCAAACTCTGACTCTTCACCTTGAACTTGAAAAGTTGACTTTATAAATCTACTTTGGATCCAATGTAAGATTTACATTTTTCTCTAACCCATTTCATCTTGAGAGGATACATGGCATAATATCTGGAGAGCTGGCCTTGGAGCCTGGAAATTCTACATTTCTTTGTTTATTTTTTTTTATTTTTTGGTCCTTGTTCTTTTTAAAAATTTCAATAGTATTTTATTTCCCCAAATACATGTAAAGATAGTTTTCAACATTCATTTTTCTAAGACTTTCGTGTTTCAAATTTCTCTCCCTCCCTTCCTTACTTCCCTCCTCCCCAAGACAACAAGCAAACTAATGAGTTAAATATATGCGATTTTTTTAAACATATGGAAAATCCCATGTTTAAATCCTTACTCTGATATAACCTAGCTATAAGACCAAGGGCCAAGTCATCTAACTCCCCTTCTTCCAACCAATCCTTTAAAGCTATAAGTACCAGAAGAATAGCTGATCTAGATTGCTAGAAGGCGTTTCCATACTGGGAATACTCCACACTAATAAAATCACAGGGTTAGATCCCCTCCCCTCATTTTTAAAAATTATATTACATTCAGCCCAATGTTCTAGCCAGTGAAGTTCTCTCAAAATCCTCTCTGACTCAATATATTAGCTCTCCCTCCAAACTTTATGCCATCTTTCTTTCCTAGTTCATATCACTCTCTTAGACATAATTTAGACTGTTATCAACTTTCTCTCCTCTATGTGTTCTCAGTGCCTTTGTTCACCCCACTCCTGATTAGCTAGAATGCTTTTCCCCTCCTTTTTACTTAAAGAATTGCTGTTTATCCTTTAAAATCCCATTCAAATGTTACTTCCTCCAGGAAGCCTTTCTTGATTCTTCCCAGTTAATAATAAACGTACCTCTTGAACCTTACTGGGCATTTTGTCCACAACTCTCTAGAGCACTTTTAATGTAATATTATAGGAATCCACATTTGAATCTTATCCCTATACTAACTGTACGCTCTTCGAGGGCAGGGACTGAGCTAAGTTTACATCTCTCCCAAAAATCTGACATATTTGCTTAATAAATGCTTACTGAATGAAGAAATGTTTGAAGATTTACTTGGTGGCTAAAACCTAAAGAACTAGGCAGCAAGCCTAGGCCTGAACTTTTGAAAAAGTAGTTTTTTTCTTAAGCCCAGAGAACTTTTCAGAACTCCTACAAGTTCTATGATGGATCATGGTGGAGGGAAGACGGAGAAAAGCAGGAGAAAAGAAAGGAAAGTTTCTTTGGTGGCAGACCTGGGACTAGGAACTTTTTTTATCTAGGACAAGGACCTAGATATCCTCAAATGACTCAATGAAATCTAGCTATTACGCCCCCCCAAAAAACAAAAGAATTACTCATCTTAAGCAAACCCTAATAATAACTACTGTGTCTCCATAGCACCATCTGATAACTTCCTATTTTAACTAATTATTCTTGCTAATGAGGAGCCAAGTGTTGTTGTTTGCATGTATTGTCAACATCCTCCAAACTCAATGCTCTCAAAATGACACCCTCTAAATTTAGCACTCTGGGGCAAAGCCTCAGTGTTCTACCTTAGTTAGAGCTCTGCCTAGTGGTGACAGGAGCAAGGGGCTGCCCTCACAATGTAGATACTCTGCCTAGAAGGCAAGCATTTGGTAGGTTGATTACTGCTTGGGTTACTTCATAAAATGGTTTCAAACTAGAGTGGGCAGGGTGGAAGCAGATTTGATGGAAGAGTTCTTTTCTTTTCTTTTTTCTTTCTTTTTTTTTTTTGCTGAGGCAATTGGGGTTAAGTGACTTGCCCAGGGTCACACAGCTGTTACATGTCTGAGACCAGATTTGAACTCAGGTCTTCCTGACTTCAGGGCTGGTGCTCTATCCACTGCGCCACCTAGCTGCCCCTGGAAGAGTTCTTTTAATCTTGGAAGATTTTACGTCAAGCCAAATGAATGCATGTGATAATGGGAGGGGAAGAAAGAGGGAAGGAGAGGGCTGAGAGACAAAGTTCCTAGTAGTACTTGAGTAGTCCCAAACAGCCCAATAAAATATAGATAATCCAAAAAATTGCTCATCTTAAGTAAGCCCCTAGAAGTGCCCTAAAAATGACAAGCAATTATCACAACAGATAGAGCACTGGACTATATAATCCTTGACAAGCCACTTAATATCAAGAGGCCTCCTTCAATGTTTTCATCTGTAAAATGGGACTAATAATAGCACCTGACTTGAAGAGTTGAATATAAGTGAGGTAATATTTGTAAAGCACACCATGGACACCTAATAAGTACTTTTCCCCTTCCTCACCGTTTAAGCACTTCGGGCTTTACAAAGCATCTTTCTCACAGTCCTAAGAAGTAGAGAAGTTAAGGCAGGTTATGATCACTTTAGAGATGAAGATACTTTTGCTGCAAAATTATTTGACTACCAGCACACTACAAGGAAGGGTAGGAGTAAGAATTTGAACCAGGTCTCCTGACTCCAGGACCGTGCTTTCTCTGTAATATTGTAGCACACTTCTACCAAGCTACCCCTAAGACTGTATGGAAAGAAGGCCCTTTTCATTGGTAGAACTAAACTTTGCTAGAGAGTGGTAGGAATTAGACTCAGAACAGGAAAGGACTTTGGATTCTATGATGACTCCTTCTTTACCAAAGGTTCCTGGGGGGAATTTACTTCAGGACATGTCAAGGTACTCCAGGCCATACGGTCATGAGACCATTGACCTAGAGCTGAAAGGGGTTTCTTAGAGGTCATCTAATCCAGCCCCTTCAATTTACAGACAAGGAAACTGAGGCTGAGAAATTAACTGACTTGCCCAGAGTCACTAAGCTAACGTGTCTGAGGAAGAATCTGAACTCAAATCTCCTCCATTCAGCATTGTTTAGAGCCCAGTGCCTCACAGGAGCTGGGGAAGGATTTATGGATAGTTCTTCACTTTCTAAAGGACCTTCCCATTGCCCCTATCCTCCCATTGGGCCTTATTGAGATCTGTTGGGACCATTGCCATGTCCATCTAATGGGTCTTTCCACTTAAGATTTTCTTCCTCTCTGATTCACCCTTCATACCACAGGCCAATCCTTTTGAACAGAGCCTGTTCCCTAAGCTCTCCTGGGTAAAATTCCAGCTCCTCTGTTGCCACTCCCAGCAGGTTAGAAAGCAGGAAGATACTGTCCTTTGGCCTTTCTTTGTATCCCCAGCACTTGATTTAATGCCTGACACATAGTAGGTGCTTAATAAATGCTTACAAACCCCACAATTTGGCACCAACTTCCATTTACAAACATCTCATATTATATCTTTCTATCATTTATACTCTGTAGCTAAATGGACTATTTATTCCCCATATGTGCCCTAACCTTTCCTGCCTTGAAGCATTTGGTATTCTCTGCCTGGAAAGCCCACCTCCCCATGGATCTGTTGAATTCCTACTCATCCAGGGCACCATCTCTGCTCATCCAGTCATAATAACCTTTCTCCCTGCTACATAAACCTAAGGTTCCCAAGAACTTTATAAAACATTTTATATTTGTGCATCATGTCTCCCTGATATTCATTAAGCTCTTGGGGGAATAAGGTTTATGGCATATTTAATCTTTGAATCGACACCCATCCCATCACATCACTTACCCCAGTGCACAATATACAAAATGTTTAATCCAACTCAAAGCATTTATTAAGCTTCTACTCTGTAAGAGAAACTATGCTAGTTCCTGGAGATACAAAGACAAAAAAAATAAAAAAACAAAAACAAAAGAAAACAAAACCCTAGTGCCTGCCCTCAAAGAGCTTACATTCTTCTGGAAGGAAATAGCATGGATACAGATAAGCAAATATAAAGCTAATAGAAGGAAGTCCTTTTAGCAGGGCAAGCACACTGCTGGGAAATCCTACAAGAGAAAACAGTGGGAAGAAAGCTAAAGGCACTGGGACAAGGAGGAGAGGACACTTGAGTTTGTTGGATGAGGCTCAGCATGAGCAGTTTTTGGAGGAACCTGGGTCTATCTCGGCTCTGGTGCTTTACCAGCTCTATGTTTCCCATAAAGCCACGTTAGCTGGGCTGGGTTTGAATCCCAGAGCGACCACTCATTCCCTAAGTAACCTTTGCCATTCTGTGCATCAGTTCCCCATCAGTAAATGAAGGGGGTAGACTAGATGGCCTCAGAGACTCCTAAATCTTATGGCTTATCTTTCAGGAACAGTGCATGTTTCACAACACTTCTCTGGGCCTCAGTTTCCCCCTCTACCTAGAAAAGGATTGAACTAGAAAGCCCCTGGGGGTCCCCTTCCCACCAGACTGCCCCCACCTACCCACAGCATAAATCTCGATGCTGATGATGAAGATGGAATGGGAACGCGAGGAGTCCTTGTTCATAAGAGTGTAGCCCACCGAGCGATTCTTCCAGCCCGTCTCCATGATGCGCTCACACTGGGCCACGCTGTGGACTGTGTGCATGGACAGCCCCTTCACATACACGCCTTTCTCTGGGTGCTCCTTCAGCTGCCGGAGATAGCACAGCCTGGGTCACAGGGGAGCCTGTAGAACCTCCCACCCACCTGCTCCTAACCTTAACCACGGGAGATTTTCTGCCATGTGCCCATAATACCATCCTTCCTGGGGCTCCCCTCCTTGGCTGGAGCAGCCACCCCTAAATGGGACAGGATGGGACCTCAGGGGCCATCTAGTCCAATTCACACACCCCAACAAAGAGTACCCATTACAACCCATCAGATGTGGTAACTCAGCCTCTGCTTGAAAACCTCTAAGAAGGGGGGAACTCACCACTCCCTCCCAAGGCAGCCCTTTCTACCTCTGGACAGCTCTCATAATTAGAAAGTTTTTTTCTTTTTTCCCAATCATTCATTGAAATTTAGTGGCCTTTTCTTATCCTTTTTTAAAATTTCTTCTAACTGCACAAGTTTAACATATATTGGATTACTTGCCATCTAGGGGTGAGGAGGAAAAGGAAGAAAGGGAGAAAAAAATTTGGAACATAAAGCTTTGCAAGGGTGAGTGTTGAAAACTATCTTTTCATATATTTAGAAAAATAAAAAGCTATTATAAAAACAAATACAAAATAAAGATTATTAGAAAATGTCAAAAAAATAGAAGAAATGTTTAAAGCTTTTTATTTTCAAAACTCATGCATAGATAGTTTTCAACATTCACCCTTGGAAAACTTTGTGTTCCAAATTTTTTTCTCCCTCCCCAAATCAGTAAGCAATCTAATATAGGTTAAACATGTAATGCTTATGCTTATTGACTTTTCTACACTTTATATGATTTATCATCTAGAAAGTTTTTTCCATGGAGTCCTAGTTCTACTCTCTGAGGTTAAACAGAATGAGTCCAAATTCTTCTTTCACACGACTGCCCATCAAGGATTTAAAAACTGTTATCCTGTCTTCCTCATCCTCTCAAGCCTTGGTTTCTCTTGGTCCATCTCCATTTTCTTAAGCCAGTCCCTCTATGGCATGGACACAAAGCCCTTCACCACCCCTACTGCTCACCTGTGAAAGTTCTTCAGCTTATCCACCTCCTTTCTAAAATGTAGCTCAAAACCAAACACAATACTCCAGTGGTAGAAATCACAGAAGAAATATTATCCCTTTACCCCTAAAAGCCATGTTTCTCTTAATGTAGGTCCAAGATTATTCTTCCTCATGTTGCTGCCATATATAACATCTTATTGACTCATTTGTGCTTGTTGCCTACTAAGAGCCTTAGATTTTTTCTTTAAGACAAAATGCTATGTTTGTGGCAGCCCTTTTTGTAGTGCTAAGAAACTGGAAACTGGATGCCCATCAATTGGAGAATGGCTGAATAAGTTATGGTATATTAATGTTATGGAATATTACTATTATACAAGAAACAATCAGCAGGAAGATTTCAGAGAGACCTGGAGAGACTTACGTGAACTGATGCTAAGTGAAGTGAGCAGAATCAGGAGATCATTATACACGGCAACAAGATTATATAGTGATCAATTCTGATGGACGTGGCTCTCTTCAACAATGATGTGATTCAGACCAGTTTCAAAGATCTTGTGATGAAGAGAGCCATTTACACCCAGAGACAGACTGTGGGAACTGAGTGTGGATCACAACATAGCATATTCATTCATTTTGTTGTTTGCTTTCTCATTTTTTCCTTTTTTATTTGATTTTTTCTTGTGCAGCAAGATAACTGTATTAATATGTATGCACATATTGGATTTAACATATTTTTTTTTAACCATGTTTAATATATATTGGATTACTTGCCATCTAAAGGAGGGAGTGAGGGGAAGGGGGGGGAAATTGGAATACAAGGTTTTGCAAGGGTGGATGTTGAAAAATTATCCATGCATATGATTTAAAATAAAAAACTTTAATAAAAAAAGACAAACTGCTGTCTAACCATTCCTCTTGTATATGTGAAGTTGATTTTTTGAACCCCAAGAGCTGAGTTTACATTTATCCCTACTGAATTTCATCTTATTAGTTTAAGGTCAATGCTCTATCCTGTTAATGGTGTTCTGGAGTCTTGTCATAAAGTATGTGAGCTATCCCTCCCAGTTTCATACCACCTCAATATTTGCCCAGCTGTCCAACAAACTCCTTCTCAAGCTGGAAGAGAAAGGACTATCCTGTGACTCTGGGACTGTGGCACTCCAGTCTGAATCCCTTTAACACAGCTCCCTATGCTCTTCTAAGTTGGATGTTTTCTTGAGTGGCAGATTTAGTCCTTAACTCTCTGGTAATGAGCTGCTAGTGTGAGAGGCTCTTTCCATCCAAAACACCAGTCATTCCCTGTTCACAGAGCCTGCCTTCCTAGTCTAATGGAGAGCAGCATCCCAGATAGCTGGCGGCAAACACATTAAATCATCAGATTGCCAGCCCGTTTCCCAAGCTGCAGAGCTGTTTAGCTTCAAACTAAAAGCTGTGAAATACAATATTTTCTAAGTGTGAAAAAACCCAACCCAGACCCTGCATCACTCTAGCGGATATCTAAAGGATCAGAGCAAGAGTACATTGTCTGCCAAGAGGTCCCAATTGGCTGGCTACCTACTCCCTCCACTGGCAGCTTGGAAGTCATTACAATGTCAAAAACCAGTACACTTCTCACCCACTGCAGCTACAATGTGACCAGAATCTAAAGAAGGCTAGCTGCATACAAGAGGAGAACCAGCTGCTCCATCCCTCCACTGGGGAGCAAAATAGATAAAATATCCTAAAGGTACTGTCTCAGAAAGTATGTAACCAGTACTTGCACAGAGTACAATGTTACTGAAGAGTCCTTAAAACAGAGAATATCAGAGCTGAAAGGGACTCCAGAACAGAGAATGTCAGAATTGGATGGACCTTAGAATATAGGATGTCAGAAGTAGGAAGGCCCTTAGAACACAGAACATCAGAGCTGGGAGGGCTCTTAGAACACAGGATATCAGAGCTGAAGGGGCCTCGGAGCATAGAATATCTGGCCTGGAGTGACAACCTAGAAATAGAGACTTTTGAAATCAACTAGCTTGATCACCTCATCTTGTACATGCTCTCTTTCCATTACCACTTCTGTCAACCAAGACACCAAAAGACAGCTTTGTTTGATCACCAAAGAGGCTCACTACTGCTAAGAAGAATGTCTAGTGAGGAATCTAAATGAGCGTTCCCTAGAGATTTCTCTAGATTTGCTGTTAATACAGTGCTGATGCACCAAACCCTAAGGCGCTGAAATGTTAAATGATGAGCATCACTTTCATGAATTCAGAATGAAAAAACGAGTGGCTGAAAAATACCTCTTCTCCTGAACAAGATACTGTAATGTGCAGGGATATAGACCATCTATAGAACTGACCTGATTACACACACACACACACACACACACACACACACACTATATATATATATATATAGAGAGAGAGAGCACATACAGAAACTAGACAAAGAACTGGGTCCAGAATTGAATGGAAGAAGAGTGGGCCAGATGATCTTTGGGAATTGTTGAGTATTTTTAAGAAAGCCAAACATCCCCCTGACACAAACTTCTCCCATGGTTTAATAACATTATTTTCCCAATGATGATACAGGTCACACTCTGAGGCAAGAAAAACCAAAGTCTGAAGAATTAGAGCTGCTGGTCACCTAACTAGGCATGGAGAGATACCTGGGAGGTATGAGTTATTCAGTCATTTTTCAGTCATGCTTGACTCTTCATAAATCCTTTGGGGTTTTCTTGGCAGAGATACTGGCGTGGTTTGCCATTTCCTTCTCCTAAGCATGAGTAGACTATAACATATTGCTAATGAATTAACATATTAACCACACAGGAAAAGTGCTTTAAAACTGAGGTGTCAAACTCGCTGAAATGATTAGCAAAAATAAATAAAAATGGAATTTTAATTTGTGGTTTTCTAAATCAATACATAGCTTGCAGGGATGTTTCTATTTGAATTTGATTGGTAAGTTGTTTGTTGGTTGTTGCCCTTCATTCTCAAAGAGAAGCAAAATGACACCACTCTGTTAGAGCCGAGTTACACTGTGTCTGACTGTGGCTGATCAGACCCATATGAGCTCAAAGTGCTTTGTCACAGGTCGGACACAAATAGTCCTTATGAACATTTAGGGTAGCTTCTCTAACTTTGAGCATCTTGCATTTCTTCTGGGTTAATTCAATTCTGCTCTGCTCATAGGGCACAGCACCTTCTCTGATGAGGGCACACCATGGTGGGAGGTTCTCTGCCAACATCTCCCACATCTTACAATTGATTCTAAAGTTCTTAAGAGAGACCTCGAAGTGCCCTTGTATTGCTTTTTTCTGGCCACCTTGTAAGTGATCATCAATGACTTAAAGGACAATAATAGTAAAAAATTAGATGCTCTCAAAGTCCTAGTGCAATTACTACTTAAAACTGAATTGAGAAATTTTGAACACCCATGATCAGAAAAAGATATGGGCCAGCAGTGTATCAAGAATGTGGGGATAATTGATGGAGCGCCAATATATTCCACTGCTATACAATGATATCAAGAGATCTAAAGGAAAGTTCCAGCAAAGGAAATGGGCTCAAACCCAATTTGATGGACGAATTTCAGAGATTGGAAAGGAGGATCTTTCTTCCTCTTTCCCCAACTTTTAGCAACAAATATTCTCTAAGTGAACAACATGGTAAGCATTATCATCATGCAGCAAAAAAGGAAAATAGAGTCCAATACATATTCAGTGCTTGAAAGTAGGCTTTATCATAGAACAGATAGGTTACAAGGGGATAGAGATGGTAGAATATGACCACCTCTGACCTTCTTTCTGGGCCTGCCTATGTGTTCTACCTTCTTTTTATCTCCTATGCCAAGGGAGAGCAGACATAATGTGAGACTGGATGGTTCTTACATCTATACAGAAGAAACCCTGACATGTAGTTTATCAGTAGAGACTCCTTTGAAGATTGAGGAGAGTGGCTGGTCTAAGTTTAAGTGAATGAGCTTACCTCCATCTTTCTGAATTCATGAATGGACTTTTGGGTTGCTTGACCTTGGCCTACAATCAACAACCTTGGAATAAAGCTATTAGCTCACAGAAGGCAGCCTGCCAACTAAACTTAACTGGAGAAAGACCTTGAAGAAGCTACTGTTAGAAGAACTGATGGCAAAGCAGTGCCTCTTGTCTTTTTGAAGAGAAATGGAAGTCCCTAAGTCTAAAATGAAGCACATGTTTTCAGACGTAGCCAGTTTATTGATTTGTTTAGCTTTATTGTACTTACTCTTTAGAGGGGAAGATTCTCCTGACAGATTATTGCAAAATGACAATAATATTTAAAAAAGGAAAGAGCCTACATAAAACATAAAAAGTAAGAAAAAGAGGCTACTGTTATCTCAGAGAAAGTGGGAAAGGGCAAAGCTTGCATAATAAAGCTCCTCACTGAAGTTACAAAAGGAAAAAAAAACTTGAACTTTTAACAAGCAAGCTAAGGGGTTTAATGGCAATGAGTTATTTCAGAGAAAACTTTGTTGTTCAGTCATTTCATTTAGTCATGTAGGGCTCTTTGTGACCCCATTTGGGGTTTTCTTTTTTTTCCCTTTATTTATTTTTAATACACATTGCTTCATGAATCATGTTGGAAGAGAAAAATCAGAGCAAAAGGGAAAAATCACGGGAGAGAGAAAAAAAAAAGCAGGAAAAAGAAGTGAACATAACATGTTTGATTTACATTCAGTCTCCTTAGTTTTTTTTTTCTGGATGCAGATGGCATTTTCTATCCAAAATCTATTGGGACTGCTTTGGATCACTGAGAAGAACCAAGTCTTTCATAATTGATCATTGCACATTCTTGTTGTTTTTGTATACAAAGCAGAACACATGTCTGGTTCTGCTTGTTTCACTCAGCATCAGTTCAAGTAAAATTTTCCAAGCCTTTCTATAATCAGTTTGTCCATCATTTTTTATAGAACAATAATATTCCATTACTTTCATATACCACAACTTGTTCAGCCACTCTCCAGTTGTTGAGCATCTACTCATTTTCCAGTTTTTTGCCACCACAATAAGAGCTGCTACAAACATTTTTGCACATTTGGGTCCTTTTCCTTCTTTTATGATTTCCTTGGGATACAGACCCAGTAATGGCACTGCTGGGTCAAAGGGTACACACAGTTTTATAGCCCTTTGGAGATTGCTCTCCAAAATGAATGGATCATTTCACAACTCCACCAACAACATATTAATGTCCCAGTTTTCCCTCATCCCCTCCAACATTTATCATTATTTTTTTGTCATCTTAGCCAATCTGAGAGGTATGAAGTGGTACCTCAGAGTTGTTTTGAGGTGCATTTCTTTAATCAACAGTGATTACTTCCCTGTAACTTCCCCTTTCACTTCCTTGTAACAAAGTTAGCAAAATAAATGAATACAAGGACCATGTCTGAAAATGTATGGCTCATTCCACACCTGTAGTTCACCATTTCTGGGATGAGAAGCAAAAGGCATGCTTCACCAGCAGTCCACTGAAAGGATTCTAAAGTCTTTGAGTGCTATTTTCCTTTATGTCGTGGTCATCAGGTAATCTGTTCTCCAGGTTCTTTTTGCTTTGCTTCCCACAAGTTTCCCTAAATATTTTTGAATTCTTCCTTTTTATCATTTCTTATAGTCAATAATAGTCCATTATATTCACATACCACAATTTGTTTAGCCTCTCCCCAAATGGGATACCTATTAACTTTCCTTCCAATTCTTTGCTCCTACAAAAAAGTGATACTATATATGCTTTTTAATTTAAGGGCCCTTTCCTTTGATTTTTTTTAACCTCTTTGAATCTAAGTATATATAATAATATTGAAGGCATACATACCTGAATTTAGTGACCTTTGTTTTCCAGAATAGCTAGACTAATCCACAACTTTACCTACAGCCTGCTTTTCCCAGCCTCCACAAAATTTACCATTTATAGCTTTCATCATCTTATCTAATGGGCGTAAAATAAAACCTAAAAATTGCTTTAATTCACCCTCCTCTTGTTATAAGTGATTTGGGGAATTCTTTCATTTGATTGTTGATAGCTCATATTTCTTCTTTTGAAAACTGCCTGCAATAAGCGTTTTTTTAGGCAACTACTCTGTTATAGGCACCCAGGTAGGTACTAGGGATAAAATAACAAAAATTGAAATCTGTTTCTGCATCCATGGAGCTTAATCCTACTGGAGAATATAACATTACTACTAAATAATGACAACAATAATAATAGCTAGCACTTATATAGCAACTACTATGTGTCAGGCACTATGCTAAACACTTTACAGTTATTATCTTTCTTGATACTCACAACAACTCTGGGAGGTAGGTGCTATTATTATCCTCATTTTATAGATAGGTAAACTGAGGCAAATATAGTGACTTGCCCAGAGTTTCATAGCTAGTATGCATCTGATGCTGAATTTGAGTTCCAGGTCTAGCACTCTATCCACTATATCTCCTAGCTACCCTTATGGCATATAAACAAATTAGTAAACACACAAAGGCGTATGGAGAAAGTGTATGAATGGGCAGGGAAATGGGTTTAAGGGATGTTGTAGAGGCAGACTCAGCAAGACTTGCAACTGATTGGTTGCAGAGGAGTAAGCAAAAGGGAGGAGGAATCCATAATAACTCTGAAAATCCAAACCTGGGAAACTGGGAAGGGTTATAATGCTTTCAATAGAAATAGGGAACTAGGGAGAATAAACTGGGAATAATTGTATTCTGGACATGTTGAACTTGAGAAAAGTCTGCAAGTGGAGACCTCTATTAGGCAGTTAAAGGCAATAGGTCACTGGAGCTCAGAAGGAAGATTGGGGTTTGGATATATGGAGATCTGGGAGCCATTTGGCATACAGATAATTTAGTTTATGAGAAATGATGAAGATACCAAGTGGGAAAGTCTAGAGAGAGATGAGAGGAGTGTATGAGACAGTCTTGGAAAACATTCATACATAAGATGGTCTGATATGAATGATGATCCAGCATTGAAGACTGAGAAAGAATGGTCAGAAATGGAGGAGGAGAAACAATGTATGTAATATGTATACATATATTGGATTTAACACATATTTTAACATGTTTCACATATATTGGTCTACTTGCCATCTAGGGAAGGGAATAGGGGGAAAGAGGGGAAAATTTGGAACATAAGGTTTTGCAAGGGTCAATGTTGAAAAATTATATTTACATATATTTATTTATACAATTTATACAATTATCTTGCTGCACAAGGCAAATCAGATCAAAAAGGGAAAAAAATGAAAAAGAAACAAAATGCAAGCAAACAACAACAGAAAGAGTGAAAATGCTATGTTGTGGTCCACACTCAGTTCCCACAGTCCAGTGAGGGACTTTAAATGTCAAAAATAGAGTTTGTATTTTAATAATAATAATAATAGCTACGGGATTATTATATATATACTGTACAAGTGTTTTATAAACCTTATTTTATTTGATCTTCATAACAATTCTAGAAGGCAGGGTTAATATTGACTTCATTTTACAGATGAGGTACAGACCTCATTTACAGAAATAAAGGATAGGTCATTTGCCCAAGATCACACAGCCAAACAGTACCTGTGGCTGGATTTGAACTCAGGCTCCTGACTCTAGGGCCTTAGTTCTATTTAAAGAAGTGAATATAAGAAATATTGTAAGGGGCAGCTAGGTGGCGCAGTGGATAGAGCACCAGCCCTGAAGTCAGGAGGACCTGAGTTCAAATCTGGTCTCAGACACGTAACAGCTGTGTGACCCTGGGCAAGTCACTCAACCCCAATTGCCTCAGCAAAAAAAAAAAAAAAGAAAGAAAAGAAAAGAAATATTGTATAGACAGACAACTTTCAGGGATATGGTAAAAGGATTTTAGAGGCAGAAGATTAGGTTTGGAGCTATGTGACCTTGAGCAAATCACTTCCTCTCATTGCAACTCAGTTTCCCCATCTGTAAAATAAAGGACTTGACAAACTGGGGGCTGAGACCCCATTTGGGGTCATGTAATTGAATGTGGGAGTTGTAAAAAATTTGGCAATAGTAAAAGGTATTAAATATTCAAATATTAATTTAATTCTTTATGTAAAAATAAATATACAAATTTGATTTCATCTTTAATAAGTGGTAAATATATATATACACCAAAGAATTATTTTAAAAATAAATTTCTTTATGATTTATTACCCTTAAATATTTGATTTGTACATCTATTTCATATACCTACATAGGCAGGGTCAATTAAAAATTTCTTGGGCAAAAAGGGGTTACAAGTGGAAAAAGTTTAAGAAGCCCAAATCCCATGACCCCAAGATCCAGAATTCTATGAGTCAGTGAGTTATATCTGTGGACCGCATTAACAGGGGCACACAGGAATGCCTTACACCATGGCTAGGATGGAGACAGCTGGCTGAGAAAGATGCTAGTCCACACTTTTTTCTCCAAGAAACTAGATTCACAGGAAAAGCTTGGTTCAGAAAGAGCAAGGACAGCCATGTCCTTTGAGATCCAAGGAGCTGTGACCCGAAGCCTCAGAAGAGAAGGTTCTGTGGTTAGAAAACTGAGTTCATATCTCAGCACTGATGTGACCTCCCCGAGCTAGTCTTATCTTTAAATTTGGAGGAAGGGTTTGAAATAAATGGCCTTTCCAGTTCCTTCCAAATCTTGCATTCTATACTCCAAAAAGAGCACGGCAATAGGGTGCTGGGATTTGAAATTATGGAGATCGGAGCTCAAATCCCACCAGGTGAGTAGTTGAGACTCCGTTCCTCCTTTACAAAATTGGAGTTGTGAGGAGGAGATTGGATTACACAGCTTCTAAGGCCATCTATGATCTTATTAAGAAGCTTAGGATTCAGAGGTTGACCAGTAATCCTCTCAAGCCATCCTCACATACCCTGTCAGCACCAGAATCAGGGGCTGTATTTGCTACTCTTCAATGCCAAGATGAATGGATAGGGTGGGATCCAGGGAATCCACTGCCAACAGGACACAGAATTACCATAAAGAAAAACAGCTCTAAAAATGTAAAAACTCTGCCAACACAATGGCCAGCCAGGATTCCAGAGGAGGCCTGCTGCTGTTTCCTGACACAGAAGGGATAGACTCAAGAGTGAGACACACATTTTTAGACATGGTCCATGTGGAAATGGATTTTCCCTCACTAGGCCTGCTGTTCCAAGGGTTTTGTTTCTCTTTGTTTCGAGGCAGGGATAAGTGGGAGGGAAAAAATTTTTTTAATAAAAAAAATTA
This sequence comes from Myrmecobius fasciatus, assembly GCA_023553655.1. NCBI lineage: Eukaryota > Metazoa > Chordata > Mammalia > Dasyuromorphia > Myrmecobiidae > Myrmecobius > Myrmecobius fasciatus. The sequence continues at coordinate 33,827 of JAJPUD010001245.1, forward strand.
AATTAAAGGAAGGCAACAATAAAAGAGGAAGCAACTAGAATACAACGGCCTCAGATCAGCCCTTGCTGCTTCCTACCAGCTCTATTTTTGTTTTGGGGCAGGGAGAGAGCATTTATTGAGCACCTACTATTTGCCAAGCACTTCTTTTACAAATTAACTCATTCGATTTCCAAGGAGGACTTTCCAGGAGGCTTGATCTCCAGAATCCAGATCCTCAAATATGAATATAAGCCTAAGCTCTGAGACATGACCACAAGCTGACTGAATAGCAATATCAACAGACTGGAAGGTGACCCTCCCAGAGCTGTAAGCCCAGCCCCGCTGGGACTGAGAGGCAACAGTTAGGAGAGATGGGCTCCCCTGAGGAGGAGGGTGGTCTGGTCCGGGAGGCTAAGAGATGGGACTGGACTGTCCAGTATCAGCCAGTCTCTCCTCTGTGCCCCAGCCAGCTGCCATGCTCTGCCCAGCTGCTGCTCCACCAGCTGGCAGCTCACAGTTGTCATGGCAACCCATTATAGGGATGCAGAACAAAGAGCAAGAGTTTCTGGAAGGCAGCTTCCAAGCCTAGAGATCTCCCCCCACACACCCACCCCCAGGGTCTCATGACGCCTTTCCCTGCTCCTCCCATCCCCATCCCTAGAGTATGTTTGTGACAAGAAGGTGGGGGAGTTAGCTAAGAGTGGAGGGGGGCAACGAAGGGGGAAAGGCCATTACCCACAATGCACTGTCACAAGCTTCAGTTGAAGAGGGGAAGATTAATGAGCCCTTGGAAGTTCCCTATCTCCAGAAAGCGACCAGGCCCAGGCGTGTCTTTGGGAAAAGGAACAGTCATTCCTTTCCCGGAGGGGCATTCAATGGCAAATGCCTGTAGGGATTTTGTCCCCCCTCTCTGAAGGGAATAAACCACACTAAAAACCTAGGTTTGTTTTTTTAATAACAAGCCTCCATTATGGCTTGGCCAAAGAAATCTAGAAGGTCAGAGCCGAAGGACCGATAGGGGATAAAATGTCAGAGCTGGGAGGGACCTGAGAACAGTGTCAGAGGTAGAGGGGCCTTTGGAGACCAGTCTGGTCCCCTCCTCCTATAGAGGAGCAGCTAGATGTTCAGAACAAAGCAGAAGGCTCCCACTTAACTCGTGGCAAAGCAGGTGCTGGGTCTGGCTCTCCCAACTCCCTGATCTCCCATTGCCCCAGGACACCTTTCACAAAGATGGGCCTGGCCCAAGCAGGAGGAGGCAGAGGAGATTCCAAGCCTGCGTGCAGTCCCAGTTATACCTGCAGGAACTCTTGGGTTGAAGTTGGATTCAGATACAAGGGATGATCTCTTTTCCTCTATTCCCTTCCCCTTCTTCCTCTGCCCCACGTATGAGGGGACACCAAGGGTCAGGGGAAGGAAAGAGACCCCAAAACACAAGGGGGTCCCTTCTGGCCAAGAGAAGTGGAAAGATCAAGTGTTCTTTGTAGCCCGTTCCCCACCCCCAAGCTCCAGGTTCTCAGGCCCAGCTGGGAAGGAGAGAAGCCAATCCACGGCCTGCATCACAATTTATCTCTATCTCAGCCCCACGAGGCTCAGATGAAATGGAAGGGGCTTCTGAGGCAGCTGGTTAACGGCTGTCTCCCTCAGGGAATGAAGAGGCAGGTCAAAGGGCAGGAAAATAGTCCCCAGCTGCAATGCGAGCAGTGACACAAGCCACCCCCCCCCAACAACCCTCCCTACGCCCCCTCTAGCCGCAAGCTGCCTGCAGTGACTCACAACCTGGGTGGGATAAATCAATGCTGATGGGGAGAGAAACCTCCCTTAGAGATGAATTTTCCAAAAGGACGAAGGAGCCTGTGACTGGAAAGTGTATGACTGGAGGGGCGGGGTGTCAGTGAAGTGTGAAGGCACCTCATTAAATCCTCCTCCCAACTGCCAGGGCTGAATTATGACAGAAGGGGAGAAGTGGAGGAAAGGGGAGAACAAGGGGGCAGGGGAGGAGAGGGGGAGGAGGTGAGGAAAAGAGGGAGGGGGGATAGAGAAGAAAGGAGAAAGGGAGGGAAAGAGGGAGGGGAGTATGAGACACACACAGAGAGATAGAAAGGAGGAGACAGCAGACAGACATGGAGAGAGACAGAGAAACAGAGACAAAGAGAGAGATAGAAATAGACAGAGACAGAGATAGAAACAGACAGAGACAGAGATAGAAACAGACAGAGACAGAGACTGATGGAGAGAAGCAGAGACACAGACACAGAGATAGACAGTCAGAGAGAAACAGACACAGAAACACAGAGACAAAGAGACAGAGAAACTGACAGAGATAGAAACAGAGACAGAGAGACTGATAGAGAGAAGCAGAGACACAGACCCAGAGACACAGAGACAGAGAGACAAAGAAACAAAGGGACAGAGAGACAGACAGAGATAGAAACAGATACAGAGACAGAGATAGAGACAGAGACAGAGATAGAAACAGAGACAGAGAGACTGATGGAGAAAAGCAGAGACACACACAGAGATAGACAGTCAGAGAGAAACAGACACAGAGAGACAGACAGAGATAGAGAAGACAGAAATAGAGAGACAAAGAGAGACAGAGGACTGGGAGAGGAAGGGGGGAATGGGGAGAGAAGAAAGAGCAGAAAGGGAAGAGGGAGGGGAGTATGAGACAGAGACACACAGAGATAGAGAAATGGAGACAGGTAGACAGACATGGAGAGAGACAGAGACACAGAGACAAACAGAGA
>JAJPUD010001245.1:58959-73247 GCA_023553655.1 Myrmecobius fasciatus
GCCCTCCCAGCTCTGACCTCCTGGGTTCTAAGCTCCCTCCCAGCTCTGACCTCCTGGGTTCTAAGGGCCCTCCCTAAGAGTCCTCAGCATCAGGAAGATAATGAGCTCAAATGCAGCTTGGGATGGGCACTAGCAGTGTGACTATGGGCAGGTCACAACAGCTGCCTCAGCCTCCTCAGCTGTAAAATGGGAATAACAGTAGCACCTACCTCAGCAAGGTTGCTGTAAAGATCAGAAAGATAACATATGTATGTAAAAAGAGCCCAGCACATAGTAGGTGCTCATTCCCTCCCCGGTCACTTTTGTACCTACCTTCAAGGCCCATAGCTGCTGCTGGACCATCCACACTTTCTCCTGAAGTCCTAGGTCATCTACCATAAAGGAACCCACATACTGTGATGGAGATGGAAGAAGAGAGAGTCAGAGGAGAGGTCGGTGTCTTACCCTGCTCCCCCAAACCTCCCACCCCGACGGCCCCCCAAAGGACCTTGGGGCCCCAGGAGGGCAGGGAAGACACACAAGCCGCTGTTTCAGCCTCAGCCCTGAACTCCTCTCAGAGACTCCCCTCCTGGCTCTGGCCACCGCAGGCTGGAGGAGGAGTGGCCTGGGATGGACCGAAGGGTGGGAGGACCCAGAGGTCATGTGGACTTAGAGAAGGAGAATGACGTCTGGGGGGGGGGAGGACTCACAGTAAGTGGCAGGGCTGGTGCTCGGGTGGCCCTGGTCCCTAAACTTCCCTGGGGAAGTAGAGGAGGTCTGTGGGCTTCCATGGGGTGGAGGGCAGGCACAGAAGCCTGGGTCTGCCTTCTCCACAGGATTTCTCCTCATCCTCTTCCCCAAGTCCAGAGTCACCAAAATAACCAGTGACCCTCATTCCCCCGACTTTGGTGAAGGCCAGAGCTCATGGCACCAACCCTGGACTCTTCCCCGGCACTGCCCAGAGCAGCAGCTTAACCCCCTTGCCAGGCCCCAGCCTGCAGTGAGAGGTGATCCCGGAGTCAGGTTCCCACTGATGATGCTGAGGCTGGCCCCCACTTGTTTCCTGGGAAACCATGGACAGGAAGTTTTCACGTAATAGCTTCAGGGAGGGACACTGGGGAGGAGGCAGCAGGGTGGACAGAGAGGTCAGGGAGGACTCTTGGGGAATCCCACCATCCCCTGGGGTCTGCAAAATAATTCCCTGTATATATGTGTATGTGTGCGCAATATGCGTAATATGCAACAGTTACATGTGTGTATATGTATGCAATAAGTCTGTGTGTGTGCAGTATGCAATGACTCCATGTATGTGTGTAATGCAACAATTACATATGTGCATATGTATGCAATAAGCAATAAGTCCATGTGTCTACAATATGCAATAATTCCATGTGTGTATACATTTGCAATAATTCTGTTTGTATACAATATGCAATAATTGTTTCTGTATATTTCTGTGTGCAATGTGCAATAATTCCATGTGTGTGTCTGTAATAACTCCATGTATATGTGTACAACATGCAATAATTCTGTGTGTACAATATGTAATAATTCCTTGAGTGTGTATATGTATGCAATATGCAATAATTCTTTGTGTGTATTTGTGTGCAATATACAATAATTCCATGTGTGTGTCTGCAATATAATTCCATGTGTGTGCAATATGCAATAATTCCATGTGTATATTCACTATACAATAATTCCATGTATGTGTGTGCAATAATGCTCAATAATTCCATGTGTGTATATATGTGCAACATGCAATAATTCTTTCTGTGTACACTATGCAATAAGTTCATGTGTTGCAATGTGCAATAATTCCATGTGTGTTGCAATATGTAATAATTCCTTGTGTGTGTGCTATGCAATAATTCTATGTGTGTTGCAATATGCAATAATTCCATATGTGTATACAATATGCAATAATTCCATGGGTGTATATGTATACAATATGCAATAATTCTATGGGTGTTACAATATGCAATAATTCCATGTGTGTTGAAATATGTAATAATTTCATGCATGTATATAATATGCAATAATTCCTTGTGTGTGCGCTATGCAATAATTCTATGTGTGTTGCAATATGCAATAATTCCATGTGTGTATACAATATGCAATAATTCCATGGATGTTGCAATATGCATTAATTCCATGTGTGTGTATATATGTGCAATATTAAAAATTTTTTGTGTGCACTATGCAATAATTCCACGTGTGTTGCAATATACAATAATTCCATGTGTATATATAATATGCAATAATTCCATGGGTGTATATGTATACAATATGCAATAATTCCATGTGTGTTGCAATATGCAATAATTCCATGTATATATATAATATGCAATAATTCCATGGGTGTATATGTATACAATATGCAATAATTCCATGTGTGTTGCAATATGCAATAATTCTATGTGTATATATAATATGCAATAATTCCATGGGTGTATATGTATACAATATACAATAATTCCATGGGTGTTGCAATATGTAATAATTCCTTGTGTGCATACAAATTATGCAATTCTATGTATGTGTGCAATATGCAAAAATTCCTTGTGTATGTATGCAATATGCAATAATTTGTGTGTTTTTGTGTGCAATATGCAATAATCCCATGCATGTGTACAATATGCAAAAATTCCATGTGTATGTATACAATATGCAATAATTCTGTATGTATGTGTGTGCAATGTGTAATAATTTCATGTCTGTGTGTTTGCAATATAATTCCATGTGTGTGTGTACAATATGCAGTATTTCCTTGTGTGTGTATTTGTGTACAATATGCAATAATTCCATGTGTGTGCAATATGCAATAATCCCGTGTGTGTGCGAATAATTCCTAATCAGAGCAGGCCCAGACACTCTTTAAGAACTGCCTCCTACTCCCTGCCCTCTCCCACCCACCCTCCCCAAAGCCTCTGGGGATTAGGCCAAGAGAGCCCCTTTGCCCAGCCAGGCTGCCCATGTCAGGTCACCAGGTATCTCTTCCTTATGTCCCTCCCTCTTCCTCAGCCTCTGGGAGATTCCATTTTGGCTCCACCTACCTGGGCAAATTTGGTAATGCCCCTTGACCTGTGTGGAATGAGGGCAGTGTCGGAGGCCCTCCGGCCAGCGGCCCCCACTTTTTGCATGGCCCCCAGGAACGCCTAGTTCTGAAGGCTCCAGAGGAGAGGAAGCTGCAAAAGCCAAGGGGAACATGGGTTAACTTTTTAAACTTTACCTGGCCCAGAAGCTCCTCGTGATCCCCATTTCTATAGGAAAGGTAAAGTGGGAGCACCACAGACCTGTCAGGGAGGTAGTGCCAGAACTACTACTCTTCCCATTTTATAGATGAGCAGACTGAGACCCAACAAAGATTAAAAGATTTTCTCACAGAGCCAATAAGCATATTGGGAAGACAAATTCGAATCAACAAACTCAAATTCAATTCAACAAGCATTTATTTAGTGTCTACTGTGCACAATACCCTGTGCTGGGTTCCAGAGATACATGATGAAATAAATAATCTCTTCCCCTCTGGAGGTTTGTATTTTAATAAGGCAGTAAAACATGTACAGGAATAACAATAGATCATAGAAATAGAGTGGGAGGAGACCAAGCTCCTCATTTTACAGAAGAGTAAACTGAGGTCCAGGGAATTTAAGTATTTTGCCTAAGGACAGACAGACAGACAGTAAATGAACCCAGTTCCTCCACTACAAAGCAGAATATGAGAACAGAATGAGAGAGAAGGAGGTGGGGCTGGGGCTAAGGGAATGGGGGAAACTGCTTCTCAGGGAAGACTTCCTGAAGGAGGAGGCACCTGAGTTGGATCTTGAAAGGAATATTGACCATGAAAGAAGGGAAAGAGTTAATTCAGACAGGAGTGTGACATCTGGTGACTCTGGTCAAGAATAAGGGATAAAAGGCCAATATTGTTAGAAGGTAGAGCATGGGAATAATGCTAATTGATATCTATGTAGCAAAGCACATGATTTCATTTGAGCCTCACAACCATCTGGAAAAGAAAAAAGTACTATGATCTCCATTTTGTAAATGGGGAAACTGAGGTACAGAACTAAGTGATTCACCCAAGATTACATAGCTAATATCCTTGTTCAATTATTTCTAGTCATGTCTGATTCTTCATGATGCCATTATCTTTTATTTTGGGGGCTTTTTTGTTTTGTTTTGTTTGTTTTTTGGCAAGGTGATCTGGGTCCACAGCTAATAAGTGTCAAGTATCTGCGGCTGGATTTGAATTCAGATCCTCTTGATTCCAGGGCTAGTGCTCTATCCACTGTGCCACCTAGCTGGCCCTCATTGGGATTTTCTTGGCAGAGATACTGGAGCCTTTTGGCTATTTCCTTCTCCAGCCCATTATGCAGATGAGGAAACATCTAGAATATATGGAAGGCCACATTTGAACTCCCAAAGATGAGTCTTTCTGACTCCTGGCCTGACACTCTATATACACCATGTTACCTCGATACCCCTATGTTTGGGATAGGATTTAAGCTAGGTCACCCCAATAAAAGTGGAAGGCATGCTTTGAGCCTTCTCTTTTTAATATGTTCTCCAGTTCATCTTATACATATCTCTGTACATAACTGAACAAAGTATATTATTTATGTTGTCTCCTTTATTAAACTGTCAGCTCCTTGAGAACAAGGATTTTTTTTTTTTTTTTTGCCTTTCTTCACATTCCCCACACTTAACACACTGTCTGTCATTTAGTAGGTGCTTAATAAATACTTACTGACTTGACTTGACTGGAGGCCAATGAGATCCCCTGAAAGTGTCTGAGACAGAAATATGAATGGGGAATTTAAAGTACTATTTATGAAGGTAGGGGTAACAGGGATGGAGACAGCCCAGACCTTTGTACTTCCAGCCTAGAAGTCTATCTGCTGCCCATGAGAATCTTCCTGCCCCAAACTAGGTTTTTCTCCAACCAGAGTTTTTTGTGATAAGAACGGGATGAGAGCTGAGCAAGACTGACTCTTTTTTTTGCTGAGGCAATTGGGATTGTGACTTGCCTAGGGTCACACAGCTAGGAAATTTTAAGTGAGATCAGATTTGAACTCGGGTCCGCCTGACTTCAGGGCTGGTGCTTTATCCACTGCACCACCTAGCTGCCCCTAAGCAAGACTCAAATTCAGGAGCTCCCTCACTCTGTCCAACACAACCCACACTCGTTTGACTAAAACGACCCCTCCCAAAGGGTCCTTTGACCTCCTTCCTGGGGATCAACCCCAACTCCCACCCTGTTCTGCTTGGCCTCAAGTTTGGACTTTGAAGAGCGGGAAGTGCAAAGGGATTGGAGAACCCCAAGTCACCAGCCAGCACCCTCGTTCAAGCCCATCTCAGTAGTTTTTTTTTCCCCCAAGACTATCCACGCCTGAGATTCCCTCTCTCTTTCTCCTAGAATCCTTGATTTCTTCATAGCCTTCCCCGGGCTCCTGAGCTGGGAGAGTCTTCCCCACTAAGGTTACTTTACTCAATATGCATCATTTAAGATCTCTGTGCCTCAGTTTCTTCATCTGCAAAATGAAAGAGGTAGGATCCAGTTCTATGATCCTATATTGTGTCTCTCATGGAAATATCAGTGTTCTTTAGTTTCAGAGAAATCTGGGAAGACTTGTAGGAACTGATGAAGAGTGAAGGGGGCAGAAGCAGGGCAACAATTTATACAGCAACAGCAACATTGTTCAAAACAAGAGCAAACTTTGAAAGTCTTAAGAACTCTGACCAATGTAACAACCAACCACAATTTCAGACAACCAGTGATGACGGCTTCTCTCCAGCCCAAGACAGTGTGGGAATTGGTTTTGATTGACTAAGCATATTTGTCATAAAGGTTTGGGGGTCTTTTGGTCCCGATAAAGGGAGATTAAAATGCTTATTAATTGGGAAAATAATTTTTAAAAGAATAGGAGTTTTTTGTGGGCAGAGAGCAAGAGTTTTTGTCTTTCCTTGTATTTTCAGCACTTAACACAGTTCTTGGTACACAGTAATGGCTTATTAAGTGTTTACTATTGATTGATTGGTAGAAATAGGGCAGGATGTTTCTGAGGTTCTTTGTGCTCTGCGATTCTAAGGAGGGAAAAGCTGACTGGAAAGTGTTACAGTTCCTACCCCGGAGACAGCTGGCACTTATTCACCCCCTGGGGAGGAAGTGGGTGCAGCAGCGACACACCTTTTCCTGTGCCTTTGTCATCAGGTGAGGGCTCAGCCTGAGATGAGCTGGCTCCGTCCTGGGGTAAAGGAGGATAAACCAGCCCACACAAGCCCTAGAAGGAAGCTCCAGAATTCCAGGACTTGGGAAATAGAGCGTGATGTTTATTCCCAAGGAGAGAGGCTGGGGCTGACTTTCACAGTTCACCACAAGTCCAGGGGTCTGTAATTATCAGCCTGGGGAAATGAACTAACTCTCCATCCCAACCTCCACTGGGAAGACTGCCCCAAGAAGGGCCAGAAGCTGATCTAAAGAGCAGGGAATCCTGGGAAGTGGTGACATGATGGCTTCTGGCAGCGGAGGCAAAGGGGACCACAAAGGTTCTACCTGCAGGAGAACCCTTCCCCAAGGAAACTCATAAAAACAATGATTTAGAGCTGAAAGATGATCTTAGAGATCATCAAACTCCTTCCCTTCAGGTTATTTGTATGTGTTTGGTGGCTATTTTTGCATTCTATCATTTGCCACTCACCTGACCAGAAAGAGAATCTTCCCTTCCCCCATTGGAAAACCAATGAAGAAAAAAAAATAACGTAGAGACCCCATCTGATAATGTCTACAATAATCTGTCCTATAGTTTCCCCTATTTCTCAGGGGTGAAGGAGGAAGACTGGTTATCTCTTCTCCAAGATATAATGTCTATGCAGATGATTCCCAGACCTGTATTTCCAGCCCTACCCTCTCCACTGAACTCCAGTCTCATGTCACCAGTTGCCCATTGGATAACCTTGAACTGGATATCCTGGAGGCATCTCATACCCACTGTGTCTAAAACAGAAGTCTCTTGATTTCTGTCCAAACCCTCTCCTCCAAATTTCCTTCTCACCATGGAAGGTACCAACTTCCTTCCATTCACCCAAGCTCCCAACCTTTCTGTCACCCTTGACTCTTCACTCTCATCCCACAGAGCCAATCAATGCCCATTCGTGTTGATTTCTTTCATATCTCCCATATATGTCCTTTCGTCTTCACTCACAGGGATACCATCCTCGTTCAGATCCTCATAGCCTTTCACATGGACTTGCAATAGCCTAGTAATGGCTCTTTCTCCTCCACTAAACTGCCAAATGGATTTTTCTGAAGCACCCAACTGACCATATCAGACTCCCCCTCCAGAAACTCCAGAAGTTCCCCTTTACTTCCAGGATCAAATATTAAATCCTGTTTGGCATTTAGAGCTCTTCATATAAATTTTCTTATTCTCCCTCGGCCCCCTACAACCAAGCACCCCCTTCTATAGAAAACTCTTGATTTCCCAAGTTATTAGTACTTATGCTCCCCCTTATATTTACTCTATATTCTGCATATGTGTGTTTGTTATTGTTTCTTAAGTTAGAATGTAAGTTTCTTGAGGGTAAATGCTGTTTGATTTTTTTTTTTGTCTCTACATCCCCAGTGTCCAGCACAATGAATACTTAATAGATGCTTATCAGCTGATTGAGTTTAAAGGGAAGGAAGCCTCAGCAAAGGGAAATTAGTTCCTAAATTGGACTGGTTCCTAAATTAAGAGCTGAAAGGGACCTTAGAGACAATCTAGTCAAACCCCTTATTGGACAGATGAGGAAATTGAGGCTTGTTCTAAGATTACAGAGGTAGTAATCATTAGAGGCAGGATTTTCACTCAAATCCTATAATTCTGCTCAGATTGCCATTAAGTTCATTTGAGAAAACTCTGGGAAGCGAGTGACTTGCCTTTTTTTTCTCTCTTTATTTTTTTCTTTTTTTGGCCTTTTTCTGATGGAAGGTAAACTTTCTGAGAGCAGGGGCTATTTCATAATCTTCTTTTTGTATCTCCAATGCACAGCATAGGTGCCTGGCACACAGTAAGAGCTTATTAAGTGCGTATGATTTATTGTCCAATGTCACAAAGATATAATAAGGAATTGAAACAACTTTCTTGGTAATAAATAGGCATATACAAGCAAAACAAATCCTCATATTTGCTATGTTCAAAAAAATCTATATGCCTCTATTTTGTGGGTATATATATATATAATTTGTCTATCAGGAGGTGGGGAACATGAGTCCTCTGAAATCATGGTGGGTCACTGAGTTCTTAAATCTTTTAATTTTTACAATGCTGGGGGGCAGCTAGTTGGTGTAGTGGATAGAACACCAACTCTGAAGTTAGGAGGATCTGAGTTCAAATGTGGCCTCACTTGACACTTCCTGGCTGTGTGACCCAGGGCAAGTTAGTCACGTAACCCCAACTGCCTGAGAGGGAAAAAACCCTGATTTTTTACAATGCTGTTGTTACTGTACAAATGTTTTCTTAGAAATTGTCCCTTTCAGAATTAATGAAAAAAAAGTGCTGATGAAGGTGGCCTTGCTGTGCCAGAACTAAAACTATATTATAAAGCAGCGGTCATCAAAACCATTTGGTACTGGCTAAGAAATAGTGTCGTCGATCAGTGGAATAACATAGGATCACAGGACAAACTAGGGATAAGAACTCACTATTTGACAAAAACTGCTGGGAAAATTGGAAACTAGTATGGAAGAAATTAGGGCTCAACCCATACCTAACACCATATACCAAGATAAGATCTAAATGGGTTAATGATTTGGATATAAAGAGTGATATTATAAGCAAATTAGAGGAACATAGGATAGTTTACCTCTCAGACCTGTGGAGAAGGAATAAATTTATGTCCAAAAAGGAAATGGAACTCTTAATTGAACACCAGATAATTTTGACTATATTAACTTAAAAAGTTTTTGTACAAACAAAACTAATGCAGACAAGATTAGGAGGGAAGCAATAAATTGGGAAATCATCTTTACATTTAAGGGTTCTGATAAAGGCCTCATTTCTAAAATATATAGAGAATTGTCTCATATTTATAAGAATTCAAGCCACTCACCAATTGATAGTCAAAGAATATGAACAATTTTCAGAGGATGAAATTAAAACTATTTCTAGTCATATGAAAAGGTGCTCCAAATCACTATTGATCAGAGAAATGCAAATTAAGACAACTTTGAGGTACCACTACACACCTGTCAGACTCGCTAAAATGACAGGAAAAGGCAAATGGAGGGGATGTGGGAAAACTGGGACACTGATACATTGTTGGTGGAACTGTGAATTGATCCAACCATTCTGGAGAGCAATTTGGAACTATGCTCAAAAAGTTATCAAACTGTGCATACCCTTTGACCAGTAATGTTTCTACTGGGCTTATAACCCAAAGAGATCTTAAAGGAAGGAAAGGGCCCCACATGTGCAAGAATGTTTGTGGCAGCCCTTTTTGTAGTGGCTAGAAACTGGAAATTGAAAGGATGCCCATCAACTGGAGAGTGGCTGAATAAATTATGGTATATGAATGTTATGGAATATTATTGTTTGGTGAGAAACGACCAGCAGGATGATTTCAGAGAGGCCTGGAGAGACTTGTATGAACTGATGCTGAGTGAAATGAGCAGAACCAGGAGATCATTATACACGGCAACAACAAGAATATATGATGATCAATTCTGATAGACATGGCTCTCTTCAACAACGAGATGTTTCAAACCAGTTCCAGTTGTTCAGTGTTGAAGAAAGCCAGATACATCCAGGGAGAGGCCAGTGGGAACATAGCATTTTCATGCTCTCTATTGATGTTTGCTTGCATTATATTTTCCTTCTCAGGGCTTTTTTTTCTTATAGATAAGATTTTTCTTGTACAGCAAGATAACTGTATAAATATGTATACACATATTCCATTTGTCAAGTATTTTAACATAATTAACATGTATTAGACTTCCTGCCATCTAGGGGAGGGGGTGGGGAGAAAGAGGGAAAAATTTGTAACAGAAAGCTTTGCAAGGGTCAGTGTTGCAAAATTACCCATGCATATGTTTTGCAAATAAAAAGCTTTAATAAAAAAAAGAAAAAAAAGAAATTGTCCCTTTAATCATTACACATCATAATTTGTCCAGCTATTCCCCAATTGATAGATATCCCTTAGTTATTTGCCACACAAGAAGAGCTGCTAAGAATTTTTTTGTATTTATAGATTCTAACAGGTATATTTTATTTATACTTCTTTGGTATCCTAGGGCACTGGGTATTGCTATGTTAAAAATATGCAGAATTTAATGGTTTGGGGGAGCAGAGTTCCTTTTCAGAATGCCTGAACCAATTCACAGTTCCACCAAGAGTGCATCAATGTGCCTGTTTTCCCATAGGCCCTTTAGCATGTCATTTTCTTTTTTTTGGTCAGCTTTTCTAATCTGGTGGGTTCTAGGTAGAACTTCAGAGTTCCTTTAATTTGTATTTCTCAAATTGTTTAATGATTTGGAGCATTTTTTTCACTTGAGAGCTTAGTTTTCTTCCCCTAAAAACTGCCTATTATAGTCAATGACCATTTATTTAAAATATTTTTTTATTTAAAGATTTTAAATCCCCAGTTAATCTAATTTTAGGTTTATTCCAATTTATATTTTATTTGGGCAAAAAATTCATTTTATATAATAAAATCATTTTTTTACCTTCTCTGATTTTTTTTTTTGGTCATGAACTCTTTACCTACCCATAAATCTGAAAGGTATTATCATTCTTGTTTCTCTCATTCATTTAGGCTATCTTTTTTTTTTTTACTGTACAATACATTTTATTTGATTTTCTTTTTTAAAATAGCATTTTATTTTTCCAAATACATGCAAAGATTTTCAACATTCATTTTTGCAAAACTTTGTGTTCCAATTTTTTTCCCTCCCTTTCTCCTTCTTCACCTTCCCCAAGAGAGCAAGCAATCCTATGATATCATTCTTTATGTCTAAGTTATGTCACCATTAGGAGCTTATCCCAATACAGGGTTAGAGTGCCAGCTTTCAAACCCAAATTCTCCATTTTCCTTTCAGAGTCATATAAGGCTACATCATCTGACTCCTGATCCACAACTCCTTCTCACAATGCTGCATCTCAAAACAAAACCTTTTCAGAGCCAGACACATTTGGCACAACCAGGATTTGGGACCTGGCCTCTTGACTTCCAACAGCAGCTAGAAGGCCCCATAATGCATAGAGCCCCAGGCTTGGGATCACAAAGATTCATCTTCCTGAGTTCAAATCCAGCCTCAGACATTTACTAGCTTTGTGATCCTGGGCAAGTCATTTACCCCTCTTTGTCTCACTTTCCTCATCTATAAAATGGACTGGAGAAGGAAAATAGCAAACCACTCCAATATTTTTGCCAACAAAACCCGATACGGGGACATGAACAGTTGGTCATGACTGAAAAATGACAACTATTGACTTTCAATACAGTATTCTTTACAACAGTCTGGCTGATATCCCTCCCACAATCCCCACCCCTGGCTGAATTTAGAAACAAATGATTTCTTCTCCAAATTTTCCCCCTATTTCTTTCTAAACACATCCCAAACTCTGATTTTCTATGCCAACCCAAGGGGGTACACAATGAGCTCTGTATTCCTCAGCTTGCTCAAGGTCCCTCCCCATCCCTACCTCTTTCTCATTCCAGCTATGATTTCACATATCAGAGAAGCGACTTATTTCCTTGGGAAGCTTAAGGAAGTCAGTCTCATTGCTTTTGTTTTGCTTTCTTTTAGAGACTCAATTGCCCTATCATGACCAAACTGAAAGTGCAGAGGCTAGATTCCATTTATAGCCTATTCTATTTCAGACTTGGGCAAATTAGATTTTTCTGATCATGATCAGGCTTATTATCATCATCCCATCATTCCCTCTTAATCTTGAATTTAGGGCAGATTCCTGATTCCTTTAACTCATTGCAGCTCAGAACTCCTGAAATCAAGCAATTCATTAGCCTCGGACCCCAGGATTAGGAATTACAGATGGCTTCACCAAACCAAGTCAGTCTCATTCCTTTGTAATCTCAATGCAGAATTCCATTTTTGCAAAGATTTCATGGGTTCCCATGAAGTGCCCCTCCTTCTTTCATCCCCTCCAAAAAAAAAACCACTTTCTTTTTCTTTTTTTTTGAACTTTTTAGAAATTTCTACCTCTACCCAGGAAAGGGTATTTATACATTTCCAGCAGGAGCAGTTTGTAATGAATAAACCCACTTCCTCACACTTTAAAGAAGAATCCAAGATGGCAGATTGTAATCATATGGAATGGTTTTGAATCTCAGCTCTGACATTTTACCTTTAAACTTTCCATAATATGGGGATAACTATATATATATATACACACATATATATATATGTATATATATATGTATATGTATACACACACATTTGTCTCACCAGGCTATTCTGAGGAGAGTGATTTATAAACCTTAAAGTAGCCAATATTTATGTGTCATTATTATATTACCTCTTGGTTTCCTCAAATCAGAACAGGAGAAGTAGAAAGATGGAGACAGGCATCCTTCTCTCCCACCAGAAGGACAGGTCAGTAAGAAAATTCCTTCGGGGCCTGAGGAAGAATAGGAAGCTGCTGGGGAATGAAAAATATTTCATTTCTATTCCCAAGACCCCAGGATGGTGGGCACATGTAAAGCATAATATAAGGAGTGTGTATTTTGGGGGGGGATATTGAACCAGGAATCAGAAGATCAGGAATGAAGCTCCAAACTCTGTCCCTGATTGGCTATGCAACCTTGAGAAAATAATTCCACACACACACACACCCCTGGCCACCCCAGACTGATTTCTTATTTTTTAAATGAGAAGTTTGAATTATGAACTCTTTTTCTCTATTCAATTCTGATATTCTGTGTTCTGAGGCCCCTATCAGCTGTGCAATTCTGGGTTCTAAGGGCTCTCTCAGTTCTAACTTTATAAATCAAGATCCTAGAATCATAGATTTAGAGCTGAAGGAGCCCTTATTGATAGAGATTTCTCATTTTATCTATGTAGGGAAACTGAGAGAAAGATGACAGTGATTTGTCCAAGACCATTCATGTCCTTTTTTTCCCTTTTAATATTCTATATTATGTGGTCTCTTCCAGCTTGTTGTTCTCTGGCTCAGAAATATGCCTGAAAAAACCGCAGGGGGATGGCAGGGTTGGGGCAGATTAAGCAAAGAATTTAGCAACCTCGAATGACAAACTAGAAGCATTGATATGTCAAGAGGTGGGGAGTCAAACGGTGATCAATCTATCAACATACATCAATTAAGCTAGATTCTATTTCCAGCATTCTGTTAAGTACTAGGGAAACCCCTGTCAAAGTGAGACAGTCCTTGTCCTCAAGAACAACAGTCTGCTTATAGATTATGTAGCCTAGCTTCCTAAGCGGAATGGCTAGTCCCTCAATGTCCCCCTCTCTGAGGGGAGAAATCATGGGACCTTGGGACAAAAATAGGGAGAGAGAAATACTATATATAAAATACTATATATAAGTAAATTATTGTCATGACCAAAGCTTGGGAGAGAAAAAGAGAGTGAGATATAAGAAAGACTAAGGAAGCAAGTCCAGATCCTGGGGAGAAAGAAAGAGAAAAACCTTAAAATATTATATATAGGTGACGATCAATTCTGATGGACATGGCTCTCTTCAACAATGAAATGTTTCAAACCACCTCCAATTGTTCACTGAAGTAAGCCATATACACCCAGAGAGAGGGATACGAAATGTGGACCACAACATAACATTCTCATACTCTTGATTGATGTTTGCTTACATTGTGTTTCCTTTATCTGATATATCGTTTGTGTAGATAAGATTTTTCTTGCACACCAATGATAAGTTTGGAAATATGTATACATATATTCGATTTGCCAATATTTTAACATAATTAACATGTAGTGGATATCCTGCCATCTAGGGGAGGGGTGGGGAGTTGGGGGAAAAATTTGTAACGGAAAGCTATGTAAGGGTTATTGTTGAAGAATTACCCACACATATGTTATGCAAATAAAATAAAAATTAAAAAAAATATTATATATAGGTAAATTATTTTCATGACCAAAGATTGAGAGAGAAAAAGAAAGTGAGGTTTCTCTTATAGATTATGTAGCCTAGCTTCCTAAGCGGAGTGGCAAGTCCCTCAGTGAGAGGTCTCTGTCCCCCTCTCTGAGGAAAGATGGGACCTTGGGGCAAAAATGGGGGGAGGGGAGAGAGAGAGAGAGAGAGAGAGAGAGAGAGAGAGAGAGAGAGAGAG
>JAJPUD010001245.1:73257-124909 GCA_023553655.1 Myrmecobius fasciatus
AGAGAGAGAGAGAGAGAGAGAGAGAGAGAGAGAGAGAGAGAGAGAGAAGAGAGACCTTAAAATATAAGTAAACTATTGTCATGACCAAAGCTTGGGAGAGAAAAAGAGAGTGAGATGTAAGAGAGAAAGACCAAGGCAGGGAGTCCAGAACGTGGAAAGAAAAATGAAAAGAGAAAGTCTACATTGGAGAGAGTCAAGATGAGGTCGGGACTTAAAAGGCAGAGAATGAGAGAAAGGGATGAGGTGGAGCAGGGAGAGGCAGAATTGAGATGGGGAGACAAAGAGACCAGATTTGAGACGAGAGACGTGAGAGGAGTAAGAAAGCAGAGAGAACGAGACGAGAAATCTCGCACCCTGCCCGTGCTGCTGATACAGCCCCTTCAGCACCCCCAGTGTCACGGAGAGCGATCACACCTCTCCCGGAGCTCACACGCACGCACTCAGGAGCCAGACAGATTGGCTCCTTGCTGAGAGCTGCTGGCTGTTCCCAGACACCCTTTTCCTTGACAAATTCTCTAAGGAAACCAACACCATTCAATGGCACCCCCAGCCTATGCTTCCCTTACCCCTGAGGTCAGCCTGAGGCCCCCCGGGGCTGGGTCAGGAGAAGCAGGCAAATCTGATGTCTGATTCTCAGTTAAATCTGTTTGGACCCAGTTGGGAATAGGCTGCCCCAGAGCGAGGGATCACTGTTGCCAAAGGGTAAAGGGAAGCCCTTGCCAGGAAACACCAGCGACTGGCACCTGCTTTGCAGCTCCACTATTTGTATTCTGCTGGATTCTGAGTGGGTTTGAACTCCTGCTTTTGATGCTTCCCACGATGCTTCCCCAAGAGCACATCGTTTCCCCTCACCCAACCTCAGGCTACTTCTTTCTAAAGTGGGTATACATGCAAGTACCCACCTTACAGATCCCTTGGGAGGAGAGACTTCGTAGCAAACCTTACAGTGCTAGAGAGACAAGAGGTAGGATTCATTTGCCCTCACCGGTCCCAAAGAGCACAAATGGCCTTCTCCCGAGGCAGGCAGTCCCCCCCAGCAACCCAGGCAGCTCCTTTCCCAGCGATAGCCTTTGCCGCCCGTCTTCCCTCCTTTCACATAGCAGAGACAGCCAGGAGCTAGGCAGGGAAGCTTGAGAACACCTTGAAGAGCCCCAAGCTGATCTGATCAGCACAACAGCTGTTTTCTTTAGCCTCTCATCCCACCCCCTGCCATCTGGCCCGGGGCAGTCACAGCCACTATCAAATGCCAGTCCGGGCCAGTTCCCGTACTGCCCCCACATGGCAAAAAACCACAAGATCCCCAGGTCTTGGTTCTCAGCACAAGCGGACTGAGCTTTGCTTGCCAGGGCCGAAGGGCCAAGCTACCTTGGGAATCCTCCCCCGCCCACCTTCCCCAGGCTATTCCGCGAACTGTAATTTCCCTTCACTCTCCAGTCACTGAGGGTGCGGAAAGCACAGGGCGGCGGCAGAAGAGTTCTTGCTGGATTCTGTCTAAGGGAAGGGGGCTGGCACAGGAGGCACTAGACAGCTGGTTTTCTACAGACTCAGAAACCTTGCAGACCTCTGCTTCTACACACACACACACACACACCCAGAGAGACAGAGACAGAGACAGAGACAAAGAAAGACAGAGACAGAGACACACAAAGACAGACAGAAGTAGACACATAAAGACAGAGAGACAGACAGAGACAAAGAAAGAGAAAAACAGAGACAGACAGATAGACAGAGACAGAAACGAGAGAGTCAGAGAGACAGAGGCAGAGACAGAGAGAGACAGAGAAAGAGGAGAGACAGAGAGACGAGAAAGAAAGACAGACACACAAAGAGAGAGACAGACAGAGACAGAAAGAGAGAGAAGAAAGGCACACACAGAGACACACACAGAGAGACAGAGACAGAGAGACAGAGAAGAGAGACAAAGAGAGACAGAGAGACGAAAAAGAAAGACAGAGACAGGCACACAAAGAGAGAGAGACAGACAGACAGAGACAGAAAGAGAGAGAGAAGAAAGGCACACACACAGAGACAGAGAGACAGAGAGGAGTCACAAAGAAAGAAAGAGGAGAGACAGAGACGAGAAAGACAGAGACAGACACAGACAGGAAGAGAGACAGAGAGAAAGATAGACAGAAAGGGGGGGGGGAATTAAGGGGTGATGGTAGCCTTGGTTCCAACACTTCCCCAGCAGAGACCTCTTAGAAACTGCACACCTCTTAGAGCTGGAAAGATCCTCAAAAATCATTTAGTCCATATTCTCCCTTTACAAGTGAGGAAACCGAGGCCGGGGAATCCCTGGAGCTCTCAGCGCACAAGCCTTGCTCGCGTAAAGATGATGGGCAGAGTCAGGGCTGGGAAGCCCAGCCAAGAGGAGCTGGGGACCAGGGCACCCCCTTGCCGCCCCACAAGCTGACAAGAAGCCGGCGCTGGCTCGGGAAGCAGCCCCACTCACTCGGGCGGCGGCGGCAGCGGGTCCAGCCCGGGTCGCAGCTGTAGCGCACCTCCCGCCTCTACCTGCCTTCTAACCAGTCCCCGAGGTGCGTACCTACCGGCCCGGGGGCGCTGGGCTCCTCCGCGTCTGGGCGCCCGGCTCCTCCATGAGACGGGACGTCCCCGATCTGGCCGCCCCCGAGCAGGCAGTCCAAGCCTTCCCCTCCCCTCGCCACCCAGCCCACTCGGAGCTCCTCCCCACGTGGCCGCGGGAAAGGAACACACTGTATCACCTGCCGGCGGCAGCCTCCTCTCCCCCCCCCCCAACCCAGCAAAAGAGTCCCCTGGCTTAGCCTCAGCCAATCCGCGGGTTGGAGGGGACCCGCCGCCGGGCTCCCAGCTTGTCTCCTCGCCTCTCCCTGACACCCCCTGCTGTCCTTAAAGGGGCCGGAGACCGTCTCCCTTCTACTTCGGACTGCGCCGAAGGCATGGGTCCCGGCGAAGGAGGCTAGGCCAGCCCTGGGGAGAGGGACTCGGCCACATAAGGCAAAGCACATTAGAGTTCAAATCAGGAGACGCGGGTTCAAATCATTTCCTAGTGCGTTTTTGTTTTGTTTTGTTTTGTTTTTTTCCTCTAGGAGCCCTCTCCTTTTCATCTCCAGGAGCCCTCTTCTGTAAGATACAGCCTTGGATTGGATGGCCTCTAAATTTCTACGTTTCCTCGGGATCGTGGCCCAGGGTCCTGCTCCAGGATCACAGAAGCAGCTGATTCTGTGTTGAGGTAGAATGATGGGACCTTCTCCTCTCCCCGCCGTCCCCTCCCCCACTTCTGAGAAGCCGCGATGGGTGCAGGGCGGAGCTTGGAAGGCTAATCTCCCTCATCTTGGTTGGCCAGGTGAAGAGCTAGGTCTCTGATCTTGCGATCCAAGGTAGATAAGGTTTCCAAAATCCCCATTCGAAAAACTGACCTTGTACCTCTAGCCTTAAATTATCTGGTTACACCCATCTCTGCAAGCTCACTAGGAGGAATAAAGAACTTTGGGAGATCCCTCTGAGGGAGAGAGCTCAAAAGACACAAGCAGGAGGTTCTCTACAAGTACAGCTAGAAGGAATGCTGGATTTTGTGGACAAAGAGAGCCCCCATCACTGACCGGCTGCTTGTGTTTGACCCTGGAGTTTCCTCATCTGCAAAAAAGAGAGAGAGGGAGAGACAGACAGACAGACAGAGACAGAGACAGAGGAGGAGAGACAGAGAAAGGGGGGGAAAGGGAGAGAGGGAGACAGACAGAGACAGAGGAGAGACAGAGACAGAGAGAGAGACACAGAGAGACAGAGACAGAAAGAGGAGAGACAGACAGACAGACAGACGACAGAGAGCGCAGAAGTCTAGGTTCCTCCCAGCCCTGAAATTCTGATTCTTTCCTTCTCATGTTCTCTCCACGCACGTCCATCCACAGCCTTTAAAACACTACAGCACACCGCACAGCATAAAGGGGGTGGGGAAGAGAGCTGAAAACGGAGAAGCAGGTGTACAACCTCAACTCCGAAAAATTCAGTCGCTGGGAGAAAGGGATGGCCGCTTTTATAGTGCTCATAATAAAGAAGGAAGGAATAATGAAAGAATTGGGACTGCTGATTGGAAATTGAGTCCTCAGCCAAGAAAGAAAGGAAGTCCCTAAGGGAATCGGGATGACCCCTGAAGTCCAAAGCTGAAAACACGTTTTACATCCAGTACTTAAAGCAGTCTTTTTTAGTGGTGTCATTAATCAGGAGAAGGGAAAAAAAAAAGTGAAAGTATTTAAGGGACTCTGGATTTCAAATTGGCAGAAAAAACTACTGTAATTCTCTTGGGGAGGGGAGGGATGTAGGGGCCTCAGATGTGACAGCTTTGATCCCTATACAGATTGAATCACAAAGAACAGGAGAGAAGTAGGGAAATCATAGATAGGGTGGCAGATAATAACGGTCTGGAGGCTCTAAATGAAATTAATTTGAGGCGACAATACAGGCCTCTTTGCTGGGAAATGGCAAATATCTTTGACAGTTGTGAAAGAAGGAGGAATCCTTTCTAGTGCAAGTTTTACCAGATTCAAGAAGACAATTATAGAGACCTAAGGACTATATTATCGACAAAGATGTTATGGGAAGACCACTGAGTGAGATTTTCTAAAAAATCCCATTTGGGGAGTGCTTTAAGATTTTTTTTTTTTAAAATGTGCACTTAACTATTATAATTTGGACCCCAACCAATCTATGAAATTTGTTCAGAGAAACTGAGGCTTGGAATGATGGAGGGACTTTGCCCAGTTGACCCAGCTAATAATTGGTGATTTGGGGTTTATAACTCAGGTCTTTTGACCCAGGCCTGTGCTCTTTTTGCTACAAAATCTGGAAAAGCTTAGAGATAATGGAGGAATGGAAAGAGTCCCAGACTTAGAATCAGATGATCTACGTGAGAGGCCCCTAAATAGCCATGTGCTCTCAGACAAATAGCCCCTATGATAATAACTAGTATTTACATTGGGTTTTAAGGTTTGCAAAGTGCTCTACAAATAGTATCTTATTTTATCTCACAACAACTGGGGAGGTATTATCATTCCCATGAGGAAATTAAGGCTGAGAGAGATTGGGTTATTCATCTAGGGTCTAAGTATCTAAGGCATAATTTGAATTCAGTTCTTCCTAACTTCAGGTCCAGCACTCTCATACATTATAATAATAGTTATTTTCACATTTTGATTCAATCTATATAAAATAGGTTTCTTCTTTTGCGGTCATACTTTAAAAAAATCTCCAAATCCAGTAAGATGTAGAATCTTAATTGCACATGCTTAACCTGTATTGTATTGCTTGCTGTCTAAGAGAGGGGGTAAAGGGAGGAAGGAAGAAAAAGTTGGAACACAAAGTTTTGCAAAAATGAATGTTGAAAATTATCTTTGCATATATTTGGTAAAAATTTAAAAGCTATTAAAATGGGAGGGGGAAGATGTAGAATCTTAGAGGTTATTTGAACAAAACTGAATAAGAGGAATGAATGAAAAAGCATTTATAAAGCTCTTGTCATATGCTAATTGTTGTCTAAGTGTTAGGGATACAAACAGAAAATTGAGACTGCCCCTGTCATTATGGAAGCTATGCTCCAAAATTTTAAAAATTATTTTTATTTTCAACAATATATAAAGTGAGCATTTCAGTTTATTTCTAACCACAAATAAACTGATACAAATAGAAAAGCAAGACAGTCCCTAGCATCATGGAACCTACACTCTTTAAGAAAATTTTTAAAAAATTTAACAATAAATAAAACAAGTATTTCCATGTACAAAGTAAAACAGAAATATGGGCTTCTAGATGAAACTGTGACTTTCTCTTAAGTATAGCTTGCTTATCTTCAAAGTATTTAATAACTTTATTATGTAACTTTCAAAGCTGTCCTCCTTGTCTGTTTCCTTGTTCTCTCTCTCTCTGTCTGTCTGTCTGTCTGTCTCTCTCTCCCTCTCTGTCTCTGTCTGTCTGTCTCTCTCTTGGGCATTTAAAACTGCTTCCTTGACTACCTTTTCCTTGCCTTTTGGATCTTTTATTTTAATAAGGTATGAAGTATATATGGAATTGTGGTTTGGGGAGAAACATGAGAAGATAAACAGTAATAATGACAGCCACTTTCTAGTAGAAATAGCGAGATTGATTTGATTATACTCCAGAACTGAACATGGTGGGGTGAGAGCACTGGGCAGCGGGGCTGCCTAGGAGATGGCCAGCAGAGTGAAAGTGGGCATGGAGATAGTGGACCGTGGGAAGTGCGCATCCTCCGGATAGCACAGGCTCCAGGGATGGCTTCACAGACAAGTTAAATACTCCAGAGAATGCTCTAGCATCTGTCAGATTCCTTCCATGTGGGTCAAACAGTCATGGGATCATAGATTCAGAGCTGGAAGGGACCACAAGAGGGGTGTACAGATAAGGAAACTGAGTGTGACCGAGTGACTCAAGGTCACCCAACAAGCAGGTGGCCACACTAGGTTTCTGAGTGCACATCCATGCTCCCTTTTCTTCCCCTATCATGTCTCCCCAGGAGTCACAGCTTTTCTCTACTTCATACCTACCTCCTCCAATCCCCTGACTCTGCAGGGCCCCAGAAGGGTAAGGAAGCACTAATAATGGATCACCTCACTATAGAGACCTAGGGATACATGCCTAAGCCTCTCTAGCCCTGGTGGTCACAGTGGTGGAACTCTAACTATTGGCTTAAATGAGTCACTTTTGCAGGTGTCACACTGCATCGAGATGATTTTCTATCAAGAGAAGCCGGCAGGAAAGAGGAGGAGACGTGTTAGCACAGACTCCCATGCGATGGTTCCATGGTGTTTGGGAATTTCCTTATGAATCACTGGGAATTACTAACCCACCAGGGTGTGAAATCTTAATCAAAAGCCGTCCCTTCCTCTAGAATCCTCTGAAACTCTGGAAGATCAACATCAGCTGTGTGAATGACTGGAACACCAAACTATAGGGTTGAAAAGCTGTTCTTCCACAAGACAGAATACTAGCCCACACCAAAATGATTAGCTTCAAGCCTCAACATATCATTATTAGCAGGAGAGAGCTACAGAAAGGGGCCCTCATCTCCGGTTTCCTTTGAATTTGCGTCCAATATAAACAGTAACATTTAATGTCCAACCTCATTTTCCCAGTCTGTCAGGATGTGTGGTAACAGCTGTCTCCATAATGTCTTTTTTTTTTTCAAACAAGGATTGCTCAGATAAAAACTCATTTCACACAAAAAAGATAGTTCTTTATGGTGATATGAGGGAGATGACATCTGAATCCTCCATAATCTACGGCCACTCCAAGAGGGAAGAGAAAACCCAATTGATTTTCATTTCCTTTACTGGGCTGGCTTAATGAAGAGTTTTTACTTAAGAAGTGCTCCCTGTGTGCCAGGCTTGGTTCCAAATGCTGGATTTACAATTCCATGGAGCACCCCCACCCAGGTGGGTTTGGGAGGTTTCCTTTAGGATAGGTACAGGATGAGTGAGGGAGATGTGATGGCTGAATGGCTGGGCAAAGGGATTCCAGAGAGAGAAGCAGGAAAGAAAAGAGAGGGATAGGAAGGAAGAAGCAGTTATATGAGGCACTTTGACTGGGGATTGATTGAAGGCCTTGGAGCCACAGGCAAGTGGGAAGGAGCTGGCACCCCAATATGTCTCTCCTTGGTTGAACTGAGATTTTATTTCATTTCCAAGTTGCACAGTACCCCTACACATGCTTCTGTGTTCTATTGCCTAAACTAATCTGTTTGACTTTCCTGATTACTTTTTCATTGCTTTCTTTGATAAATATGCTTACTTGATAATGTGAATGTCTTATGAACTAAGCATTTAGTGGGAGGGGAGATAAATTGTCATAGAATAAGTTAACTTCTCCCTTCCTTCCTTCCCCAAGTGACCAGGGAAAATAACTTTTAATTTGAACCCCCAAAAAAGAATTATACCTGTAAAAATACTACAAATATCAGATACATAATAGACTTTTAGCACAGTTATGGCCATCTTCATTTCCATAAAGCCTTCATAAATTGAAATCTCTTCAGAGGGCATCCCAGATCTCTCTCTCTCTCTCTCTCTCTCTCTCTCTCTCTCTCTCTCTCTGTTTCTCTCTCTCTTTCTTTCTCTCCAAATCCATGCCTCGGACCCTTTGGTTTCTTTTGTTCAAGAGATTGTTTATATATACACACACACACATACACACACACACACAATGATGGGAAGTGAAGCCTGACTTGGGATCAATCAAGGAGCCAGAAATTAGGAAGAGATTGGAAATTAAAGAGTGGGGATGATGGCAGAGGCAATCTGCTAGAGAATATGTGAAAGGATGAGATCAAGAGTATACATGGAGAAACGAACCTTGGCAAGGGGAAGGATCAACCCATCATCAGAGATTAGATTAAAGGAGATAATGGTAGGGACGATGCCAGAGGGATGTGAGAGGAAGAAAAGCAGGGAAGAAAAGGGGGGTTCATGACAAATAGCCTCATTTGTTTTCAGTGAAGTATGAGGTGAGGTCCTCAGCAGAAAATATAGGAGACATCGTATGAGATTGAAGAGAGATGAAAGCATTTGGAATAGCTGCTGTGGTGACTGAAATAGAAAATCATTTAGGTAGGAATAGTAAAACTGCCTTGCTGCAGTGAGAGCCCAGTTGAGGTTAACTAGAACAAAATTAGTTGTGGACCACGTCATTATAGTTTCATGGTTTCCTTCATTTTCATTTCCATTCCCCTCCACAGGACCAGAAGAGGCATGTAATAGGAGTAATTCAGAGCTTGGCATTGGTAAGGCCTAATCAATGATAGAACAAAGGAACAAAGGACTGGAGAGGAGAAGAAGGTACTGAGGTTCTAACTCAAACCCATACCACTGGTAAAGAAGATAATAAAAAAGTGACTATTGTTGGAGGGACTACAGAAAAGCAAGAACGTGAGTGTACTGTTGGTGGAACTGTGAATTGGTTTAGCCCTTTTGGGAAGCCATTTGGATGTGTCCCCAAAGTCACCAGATTGTGAATACCCTTTGATTCAGTAACACTCTGAGCAGTCCAAACCCTAAAATGATCAAAGAATGAAGAAAAGGATCCAAAGATTTTAATAATAAACAGTTATTTTTATATGGGCAAAGAATTGGAAATGAAGTGGGTGACCAACAATTAGGAAATGCTTGAATAAATGATGGTATTTGGGTGTAAAAGAATTTTTGGCCTAATAATTTAAGCCAAAAGAAATAACACAAGGAACAGTTCCAGAAAAAAAACTGAGAAGACTTGTATGAAATAATGGAAAATGAACAGAACCAGGATAAGAATTTATACAGCAATCTTATTAAAAAAACTACTTTGAAAGACTTGAGAATTCTGACCAACTACAAGTCTAGAGGATAACAATCCAGAAGGGATCAAGATTCAGAATTAGAACATTTCCAGACAAGACCAATGTGGGAATTTGTTCTGCTTGGCCAAATATTTCTTACAAAGGCCCTGTTTTTCTTTACTTCTGTCAGGTGGCAAAATGAGGCTAGAGATCAAACAGCAAAAAATAAAATAAATAAATCATTAAGATTTAAGATTGGTGTTTCGTGTTTACACAGTCTTCAGGTGCCTAATCTGATGTCTTTCTGCAAATTGGGGAAAACCTAGTCATTTAGTAGTCTTGAAACATAAGGAAATGGGGGCAGCTAGGTGGCACAGTGGATAGAGCACCAGCCCTGAAGTCAGGAAGACCTGAGTTCAAATTTGACCAAAGACACAACACTTCCTAGCTGTGTGACTTTGGGCAAGTCACTCAATCCCAATTGCCTCAGGAAAAAAGAAAAAAAAAAGAAAAAAAGAAGAAGAAAAAAAACAAACATAAGGAAATGGTTTCTCTTAGGTATGAGCAAGGCCTGGCCAAACTGTACCTTCCAGGTAAGAGCACCCAAGTGAGAATGTAGAAGAAGGTGTTTTGTTCCAGGCTGAAAGCCCTGGACAATACCTGAGTCCTTGTCAGCAGCAGGGCTTGCCCTTGACAAATATTGCCTTCTGAGTTAGGTTTCAGGGCTCTAGAGCAGTTATAATCTAACTGATATCATGATACCCAAAGTAGTGGGATAATTCGTCCTCCCTTTTATTCTATTAAAGGTGCATTTCTTCTGTAGATTCCTCTCAGTTTTTCAAGGCAAATTATTCTTTGTAGTAATACTTTTCATTTTTTCTTTTAATATATATTCTGAAACGCCCTCTCCTTTAGAGCTGCAGAACAGGCTTATGTGATTCTACTTGTTCCTTGGTACTTGTACGGTTTCTGAACATTTGCACTATTTTGTTGTTGATCTGGAAGCTCTGGATTTTGGCTATCGCATATTCATGGGTATTTTCAATTTGGGATTTCTTTCAGGAAATTGATGGTGACTTCTTTCTATTTTCACTTTGTCCTCTGGTTCTAAAAGATGTAGGCAGTTTTATAATTTACTGAAATATGGTATCCAGGCTTTTTGTTTCTTCATAACTTTCATGAAGTCTTCAACCTCTCCATCCAGGTAAGTCATTTTTGATAATAGATGCATTACATGTCCAAAATTTTCAGTCTTTTGACTTTAATATTTATTATCTTTTAAAATAATTGAGTTCTGATTGGCACATCTAATATTTCAGTAATTCTACTACTTGGGTAAGGTTTTTTTATGTTCTATTCTTATTTATTCTTCTAATTTTTTTCCTTCAAGAGCTCTAATTTCATTTTTAAAAATCACTTGCTTCACTTCTTCTATAACTTTGTGACCAAGCCATTCTTTGATGTTCTGTCTGTAGTCACAAAGTTACTCCCTACTTCTGGGTTTAGTTCTTGGACTTCTTTTAATTTGAATTATTTCTTCACTGTAGTCAGAAGTCTTCTTTTGTTAAATCATATCTTAAAATTGTATAAATATGTATACACACATTGGATTTAACATATATTTCTACCATGTTTAACATATATTGGACTACTTGCCATCTAGGGGAGGGGGGCGAATTGGAACACAAGGTTTTGCAAGGACTAATGTTTTTTTTTTAAATTTTTATTAATACTTTCTATTTGCAAAACATATGTATGGGTAATTCCTAAACATTGACCCTTACAAAGCTTTCTGTTACAAATTTTCCCCCCTGTTTCCCCCCCCCATGGCAGGATATCCACTACATGTTAATTATGTTAAAATACTTAATAAATTGAATATATGTATAGTTATTGCATCATTTTTTGTGCAGGAGAAATCATATCTACAAGAAAGAATAATCTGATAAAGGAAACACAATGCAAGCAAACCTCAACAGAGAGCATGAAAATGTTATCTTGTGGTCCACATTTCACATCCCTCTCTCTGGGTGTGTATGGATGGCTTTCTTCACCGAACAATTGGAACTGGCTTGAAGCATTTTGTTGTTGAAGAGAGTCATGTCCCTTAGAACTGATCCTCATATAATATGGTTGTTGCCGTGAATAATGATCTCCTGGTTTTGCTCACTTCACTGAGCATTAGTTCATGCAAGTCTCTCCAGGCCTCTCTGAAATCAGCAAGGACTAATGTTGAAGAATTATCCATGCATATATTTTGAAAAATAAAAAGCTTTAATAAAATAAATAATAAATCATATCTTTTTTTTTTTTTTTTTTTGCTGAGGCAATTGGGGTTAAGTGACTTGCCCAGGGTCACGCAGCTGTTACGTGTCTGAGACCAAATTTGAACTCAGGTCCTCCTGACTTCAGGGCTGGTGCTCTATCCACTGCGCCACCTAGCTGCCCCTTAAATCATATCTTAAGATGACTATACACATGTCTGGAATGCCCTCAACTTCTTACTTCTGCCCCACAGAGTCCCTCTATTCCTTTAAGATGTAGACACAATCTTTTACATGAAACTTTCTTTCCTGATCCTCCCAGCTATCAATGCCCTCATCCTTAAAGTGCCTAGAATGCGGTGGGTGACCTTGGTGTTTTCAGTGTTTGACCCAGCTCTAATCTCTTTTTGCTTTATGTATGTTTGAATAAATTATTCTCACCTGCCCATTCCTCTGGGATAAGTCTCCACACTTTTTAACTTATCAATAGTTTGAGGTCTGCTGGTCATTCTCAACTTGATTTAGCTCATCTGTCAAGACAATATACTGAGTGTGCTACAGCTTCTTGGGAGCACAGGCCAGAATTGGATGAATCAGGATATCAAAAGTGGATGAGAGAGTTCGGCAAGCTATCACATTAGAGCCCTCCCTGAATATTCCATATGCCCCAATGCTTACATATAACTTAAAAAAATCAATATTTTCCCCAATTCCATGTAAAAGCAATTTTAACATTTCCCCCCCAAATTTTAAGTTCCAAATTCTCTCTTTGGTCTTCCTCCCATTTAAGAAGGCACTTTGACATGAGTTATAATGTGTAGTCATGCAAAACACATTTCTATTACATACAACTCTTCTTGTCAACATCCATCACAGATGGGTCAAAATAATACAATAACTGAATGAAAGGGCATGATTTTGTTAACTAGTTTGACGATGTTAGAAAGCAGTGTAATACTGTGAATTAGATGATTTGTCAATTTCTTTACTAGTGTGTAATGGTTGAATTTTGACTAGACCTATAATTTCACTGACATGGAAATTCCTTCTACCAATGCAGATCAATACATGTTCTGCACAATACTTATGGTCTTGAATTGCCTGGGGCACCAAGAAGTTAAGTGCCTTGCCCAGGGTCACATAATAGATGCCAACCCTGAACACGTAAAATAATCAGGTTTTTTTTTTCCCCACCATGGCCATACTCTCTCCTTCACAGTGGTGAAGGCTGCCAGATGCAATAAAACTGTGGTTTTGTGTGGGTTAAGTTGGGAAACATTTTTCTATATCACTGGACTCTTCTTTTCAGCTGTCAGGTCTTAGAAAATCAAGGAAATGATGTTAAAAATGGGTGATTTGGGGGCTGGGATGGGGTTGAGGTTCCATCATGATGGTGATTTGATCATAATTTATTAAAGACTTATTGCAAAAAGACTTTGATCTACTACTGCTCTACATGCAGAATAAGCTTGCATTTTTATGTGTTGGGGGATGAAGGAAGAAAGAAACCATAAATCAAAAGGGATGGCAGAACTGTAAGCATCCCAAGAGGAAAGTCAAAGAAAAAACTCCAAGCACTTAAAAAAATTATTTTCGGCTCCAAATTCTTACCTTTCTTCTCACCCTTCCTTCACCCATAGAAGTCAAGAAATACAAGACCTAGTCTACATATGAAATCAGGCAAGATACATTTCTTCATTAACCATGTTCTGAAAAAAAAAAGCAAGAAAAATAAAGAGAAGAAAATATGCTTCACTCTGTACTCAGAAGCCATCAGTTCTTTTCTGGATGTGGATAGCATGGCTCATCATGAGTTATTGGTCATTAGATTGACCAGAGTAGCTAAGTATTTTTCAGTTGATTGTTGTTATAATATTGCTATTAATTGTGTACACTATGCTCTTGGTTCTGCTCATTTCACTTTGTATCAGTTCATATAATTCTTCCCAAGTTTTTCTGAAACTAGTCTGCTCATTATTTATGTACTATTCTATCACATTCATATTCCATAAATTGTTTAGCTATTTCCCAATTCATGGGCATCTACCCAGTTTCTAATCCTTTGTCACTCCAAAAAGCTGCTGTAAATCTTTTTTTTTTTTTAATTTTTATTTTATTTGCATAACATATGTGTGGGTAATTCTTCAACAATAACCCTTACATAGCTTTCCGTTTGCTGTAAATCTTTTTGTACAAATGGGTCTTTTTCCTTTTTCTTTGACCTCTAGGGAATAAAGATTTAATAGTATATTGCTGAGTCATAGGGCATGTGCAGTTAGACAGTCTACCCAGAGTGGGTAGACCAGTTCACAATTCCATCAACATCCTTTTTTCACATTTCACCCAGCATTTGTCACTTTCTTTTTTTCTGGCATCTTAGCCAATCTGATAGGTTTGAAGTGATACCTCAGAGTTGTTTTAACTTGCATTTCTCTGGTTATTAGTGATTTAAAACAAGACTACTAACTTTGATTTCTTCCTCTGAAAACTGACTTTTCATATATTTGTCATTGGGGAAATGATTATTTTTATAAATTTGGCTCAGTTCTCTATATATGAGAAAAGAGACCTTTGTCAGAAAAACTCGCTGTAAATTTACCACCTCTCCCCACTTTCCTGCTTTTCTTCTAATTTTGGCTT
The DNA here is from genome assembly GCA_023553655.1 of Myrmecobius fasciatus. Taxonomy (NCBI): domain Eukaryota; kingdom Metazoa; phylum Chordata; class Mammalia; order Dasyuromorphia; family Myrmecobiidae; genus Myrmecobius; species Myrmecobius fasciatus. Next base: position 87,457 of record JAJPUD010001245.1, read on the forward strand.
GTACTAGCTTCCTAAGTACTTAAAAAAAAATTCCAATGATTCATTTTAAAAAAGGATTCCAGTGATTTCATACTTAAAACTTTCCAGGCTCCCCCCAGTGGAATCTTAACTTTGTCAGTTGTACTGAACAGTCTCTTCCTCTTTTTCATTATTGTAGGATGGAAAGGGGTGTGCAAGATGATTCTCACATCCTGTCATGTTATTTTTCATAGTAGAAAGATACCCCAGACACAAAGATTCCACAAATGATCCCTAATGTCCATATTTGCTTGATGATTTACTTTTCATCCCTCACCCTGACTTTTTTGCTTTAATCTAGATTTGTTATTTATTAGGTTTGCAAAAATGAACGTAAGAACCTTCACTTTTCTTTCCCACAGAAGGGAAGACCTTAAAAATCTCTAAGATGATTAAGTAAGAATCCATGACTCAAATAAGAGATGATTATAACATTAAACTTCAAAACCACATATCATGGTTAGTTGACAGCTAATCATGGATAAAGGAGTCTTTCTGAAACCCCAAATTTCAGGTGTGATTTTGCTCATATGAAACACCTAGGGAAAATTAGTATTGTTCCTTTCAGAATCTTCTGCAGATGTCCTCATGTCTTAGCCTGGAGATGACCTTGCGTTGGGGTCAGACTCCTGCTCTTCTGGAGAGGTTCTGGATATTGGGATCACTGATAGGCCGTGGACACTGATACAAGCTGAATCATTAGGTGACTTTGGCTCAGGCAACTCTCAGAACAAAGTGATTTCACAAAAGGGCAGAAAAAAGAAAAAATTTAAGGGGACTACTTCCCTTAACCTTCAGATGGAAACTACCAAACTATTAATAAAACTACATTAAATTAATTTACCTGGAGAGGGGAGGAAGGAGTTTCCCAATAGGCAATTCAACATTACTATAGCAGTCTTGTGAAAGATAAGGAGAGAGAGCTGAGTTATGAACATGGCAAAAAGTATTTAACTTCTTTAAGGAATAAGCTGATCATAAAAGTCAACTGCTAGCAGCGTGCTTACAATCAGGAATCAGGAATCAACTAGAGCTTTAGGGAAGCAGGCCCTCCAGGACAAGGGCTACAATAATTAGTGTTAGAACTTTAGAAGTAGGTGAATAGAGTTCAATCCCTACAGCATGAATCAGATCTTCCTATGTTGTTGATAACTCATCGTGCAGGTATAATCCTGCAGGAATTTAGAATTTTCACATTAACATCAACACCTTTCCTCTTCCAAACATAATGATTCCTGTCTAGGGCATTATTATCTTGCCAGTCATCAGACTCAAAACCCAGATGTCATCCTTGTCTCCTTTCTTTCACCCCCTGCCCCCAATATCTAATCTGTTGCTAAGATTTGTTGATTTAACCTTTGGGATATCTCTTGAATATGTCCCCATTTCTCCTCAGACACTGTCCTCAGCCCCAGTCCTGGCCCTCTTCACCTCATACCTAGACTATTGGAATTGGCTGCTGGTGGGTCTTCCTAATTCAAGTTTTTCCTTTATTCAGTTGTCAAATTGAGTTTCCTAAAGAACAAATCTGATCATATCACTCCCCTCTTCAATAAATTCAAGTGGCTCTTTATTACCACTTTCAGGTGGTATATAAATATATATTCTTACCAAGTATAAAATCCTCAATCTGGTTTTCAAAGCTCTTCACCATTTTTATCCTCCTTACCGTTCCATATTCAATATTATTATTTCCATATTATATATCATTCCGCTTTACATATTACTTCCTTTCTTTGTATCCTGAGCACTTAGCACAGTGTCTGGCATGTAGTTTTTCTTTCAACTGTTTGTTGACATTACTGGGGTTGGATTTTTAGATGATTACTTAAGAGGTTTTTTCTTCAGGTAATATAGCAAAGTAAAGGGGTTCCTATTGTATGTAATGAGAATCTCTTTTTATGGGATAAAAGGTTTAGAATCCTTCACTTTCAAGTATTTTTAAATTTTTACCCAACTGCTTTTTAAATGCAAAAGAACGTGAATGTTCAATGTCCCTCAATCACAGCCATATAACTACTATATTTCTTGTTAGACATTAAGTTACTGTTTGTCCATAAAGAACAGAAAGAATATTAATAATAATTATAGTACCTAACATTTATGTAGTGCTTATTGAGTGTCAGGCATCGTACTAAATACTTTACAATTGTCTCATTTGATGTTCACAACAACCTTGAGAGGGACGTGCCATTTTACAAATGAATAAAAAGAGGAAAAGGTGAAGTTTCTTGTCTTAGGTCACACAACAGTAAATGTCTTAGGCTAGATCTAAACTCAGGACTTCCTGACCCCTGGCCCAGTGCCATCTAGCTGCCTAAGATGATTACTTTCCTGCACAACATGAGGAAAGATGATAAGGTATAAGCAGAGCCTTCCCAGCCATGAGACCTAAAGGGCCACTGGCCTCCCTCTGTGCCTCCTTTTCTCAATTGACAAAATGGCAGTGATAGTATTTGGACCGATGACCTTACACATTTATTTATAAATGAAATACTCTATAAATATGAGCCAAGACTAGTATTCCTAGAATGCCTCCAAAGGAGGAGGAAACTGTTATTTCATATCAATTAAGCATGACTTAGGAGAAAGAATATGTATGTGTGTGTGTGTGCACGCACGTGTAGTTGTAGGCTCCATTTTGCTATTGTCCTCTGGTATTGTTTGTTCCTAAAACAAATAAAAAATAACCTTATCAAGGGAAGGGGAAGAGAAAGGAAGAAGCATTAATATAGCACTTACTACATACCAAAGCGAAGTATTTTATAGATATCTTCTCATTTGATCCCTACATCAACAGGAAGTCAGGTGCTATTATTACCTTCATTTAATAGTCAGGGAAACTGAGGCAGTTGGAGATAAAATGAGTTGCTTGGGGTTGCATAGCTACAAAGTGCCTGAGGCAAGATTTGAACTCGGGTCTTCCTGACTTCGGGTCCAGCACCCACTGTCCATTGTGCCACCAGAAGCTTATTTAAAAAAAGAAATTTAAATATTAAAAAAGGTTTCAAACCTAAAGCTTGTAAAAGGACAGGTAATTCTCAGAACAGGTATTTAGCAGTCATAACTGTTAGGAATTACCTGCCATAATACAGTAAGAATTAGCATTCCTTTATGGAATACAGTTTTAAAATTTACGTCTGAATATACATTTGGCTTGTCATAAAATTGTAGGTGTCTTTGCTCCTCCTTTACCATTCCTCCACCAGTCTGAGGAAGTATTTTTTCTTTTTTTTTTTTTATTTTTATTTTATTTGCATAACATATGTGTGGGTAATTCTTCAATAATAACCCTTACATAGCTTTCCGTTACAAATTTTTCCCCCCAACTCCCCACCCCTCCCCTAGATGGCAGGATATCCACTACATGTTAATTATGTTAAAATATTGGCAAATCGAATATATGTATACATATTTCCAAACTTATCATTGTTGTGCAAGAAAAATCTTATCTACACAAACGATATATCAGATAAAGGAAACACAATGTAAGCAAACATCAATCAAGGAGTATGAGAATGTTATGTTGTGGTCCACATTTCGCATCCCTCTCTCTGGGTGTATATGGCTTTCTTCAGTGAACAATTGGAGGTGGTTTGAAACATTTCATTGTTGAAGAGAGCCATGTCCATCAGAATTGATCGTCATATAGTACTGTTGTTGCCGTGTATAATGATCTCCTGGTTCTGCTCATTTCACTCAGCATCAGGTCATGTAAGTCTCTCCAGGCCTCTCTGAAATCATCTTGCTGGTCATTTCTTACAGAACAATAATATTCCATAATATTCATATACCATAGTTTATTGAGCCATTCTCCAATTGAAGGGCATCTATTCAATTTCCAGTTTCTAGCCACTACAAAAAGGGCTGCCACAAACATTCTTGCACATGTGGGGCCTTTTCCTTTGAGGAAGTATTTTTTCAATAAGAACATTGCCACTTGGAGCACGAAGCCATAGGAATAGTTTTCCCCTAAATAAACTCCTGGATCATCAGAGATGTGAAATGAGATCCTAAGAACAGAGTTTGAACTTATTATGTGAGATGCTTCTGTAGCATTGGCTTAATCGGGAATTAGTATCTTTGATTCAAGGTTTGAGATCCCAAAGATCCAGTATAGAGAAAATCCCCTTAAGATAGATCCATCCAGGACATGGCTCTCTTCAATGATGAAATGTTTCAAACCAATTTCAATTGTTTAGTGAAGAAAGCCATATCCACCCACAGAGAGGGATATGAAATGTGGACCACAATATAACATTTTCATGCTCTCTGTTGATGTTTGCTTGCATTGTGTTTCCTTTCTCAGATTTTTTTTCTTGTAGATACAATAACAAGATAAGTGTGGAAATATGTATACATATATTCAATTTGTCAAGTATTTTAACATAATTAACATGTAGTAGATTCCCTGCCATCTAGGGGAGGGGTGGAGACTAGGGGGGAAAAATTTATAACAGAAAGCTTTGTAAGGGTCAATGTTGAAGAATTACCCATACATATGTTTTGCAAATAAAAAGCTTTAATAAAGAAAAAAAGAAAAAAAAATAGATCCATCCATCCTTTCCTTCCTTCTTTCTTAAAGAGTTGTGAAATTGGAAAGTGCTATTTATCCAAATTTTAATATACTTAATGTAATTCATTTAAAAATTTTTTGAGTTCTAAATTCTTTCCTTCCCTAATCCCTACCATTGAAGAGTCAAGCAATTTGTGAGTTTTTTTTTATACAGATTTTAGCAAAACATTTGTTTCACTCTCTCATACTTGCAGAAAAGTGGAGATATGGTGGGAATTAGATCAGAACTAGTTGAATGAAAGTGGTCTGATGTGAACTAAGGATTAATTCTCCATTGAAGTGTTCCAGGGATCTCTACTGTTGAATATTTTTATCATAGGCTTCTAGGCCTAGATGAAATGCTTTTGCAGATGATCCCATGTAGAGAGGGCCGGGTAACATGCTAGGTGACAGGACTGAAAAATATTTTGAACACTGGGCCTCACAGAATATGATGAAATTCAACACAGGTAAATGTAATATCTTACACTTGGGTTCAGAAAATCAGCTTTCCAAGTCCAGAATGGGAAAGACCTAGTTAGACAAGAAGGCTAGTCTGAAAAAAAGATATTGAGGTTTCAGTGGATCCCAATTTCATTCTAAGTCAGCAGTGTGGAATGACAGCCAAGAGAACTAATGGGGTCCTGAGAGGTGACATGAAGATGTCTGGCAATTATTCTCAGTAGGTGATGGCCATGTGATGCTTTGCCCTAGCCAGTAAGGTCTAGAGGGCTAGGTTCAATTCTGCATTTAGGAAAGATATTGGTAAGCTCGAGGCTGTTCTGAGATAGTCAATGACAGATGTCAAAGGCCTGTGAATATGTAGCCTGAAGAGAAGACATGGTAGGGACAGGACTGCTGTCTTCAGGTTTAGAAGATTCAGGAGCTATCAGAAGGCAGATCTCTACCAAGAACAGATGCCCCACAGGGCAGAACAGAACTACAAGAAGGCAAACTGAAGTTTGATGACAAGTCAAACTTACCAATATTTAGAGCGATCCCAAGAAGGAATGGGCCATCTCGGGAGGCAGTGGGCTCCCTCTCACTGCAAGGCTTCAAGCAGAGGCTAGAATAGGCAAAAGGTAAAGGAGACTCTTCCCTTCCATTTCAACATTTTATGGTTCCATGAAAACAACCAAATTGGAACTTTTATTAAAAATAAAAAACATTAACAGAGAAAATGGCTTAAAAGTTCAAGAAGAAAAAGATTTCAAGGTAAGGGTGATGTTTTGTTACTTCTGGGGATAAACCACAAACTTTTAAATATAAGCTATAGTTCAACAGCTTTTTAAATTTCATGTTTATTCATACTTTTCAAAATATATGTACATAAAAAAGGAAGATTTACAACAGGAAAGATTGCCTTACATGCAACACAAATTCCAATAAATTCATGATGGGATCACACATGAGTATGAATCTAAATCAAGCTAATCTTCGCAAGTCCATTCCCTAGCCAAACTGAGGCTACAGAAAGGATCCCAGAAAACAGACTGCACGTGGAATGAATATGAAACAAACAGGTTTAGCTTCTGGCAGTACTCAAAGGACCAGAAGATGTACACTGAATATCTTAAGACAATAAAAATTTTAAGTGCCACAGGGAAGTTAAATTAAGAATCAGAAATGGAAATTTCTCAGATAGAAAGCTTAGTAATATTTAACACAACTTCACAATACCAAAACAAAATACAAAGAAAAAAGGATTAGGTAGTCAGGCTTCATTTACTTAAAAAAAAAAAAATCCTCAGAGACGAAGCCACCCAAATGACATCAAAGATGCTGAGGAAAGGAAGAGGGGATAGAAGGAGGGGACAAGATGGGTCTGGAATCTAGTTTCATTTATTTTAGCAAACTGCTTGTTTTCCCACTTATCAGCATCTCTACATTAGCGACCATATAACTCTCCAAAATTTCTCTTTAAAATGGCAAATAGGAAGTGACAACTCAGGTGCTTAGTCTTAAAAATATATATATATATTTATAACATTTGATTAAGAAGATTTTTATACACTTTGTTTTTCAGTAACAGATTGATGACATGAGGAATCACAGCAACAATGCATTTCTGTTAATGCCATTTAACCAAAAAACCAGGTGATGTGAGAATTGTGCTTGATGATGAGGGACTACATTGGTCTGGGCCAGTTATGAGACCAGGAAGCTTCTCCTTATGACAAATGGCCCATAGAAGCCTCACCCTTTAAGATTTCAATGAGATCATAATATATGTGACTACTTCTCAAAAGCTAAAAGAATCTCCTAGGTTTCTCTCTTATTGGAGAGCTGGCGGAATAGTTAAAAGAAAGCCCTCTATATAAGCTACAACACAGAAGACCCTGAAGGTAGATATGTCATGTTGCCTCTGTATTTCTAGTACATGATGTCACACTGTTCTGTTTCTGAAGCTTTCTAAAAATATAAAAATCTCCTCTGCAATTGTTTAAAAGAAAACCAAACAATAAAGTTTAAGCTGACCACTTAAAAAAAGGAGGGGGGGAAGAGGGAAAGGAAAAAAGAACAAGTATAGATTACATGGCCTAGAAAAGTCCTGAATTGTTGCAGAAATTAAAATGACTGGGGAGGGATAGGTACCAAGAATAGTACCTAAAGCTAACAAATGACTAAATTGGTTTATTTTATGTTCCCTCCCCAAGTTTTTCAAAGAAAAAAAATGCAATTTTAAAAGCATCAAAACTAAAACAAATGCACAATGACCTTAAGAAATAAGATTTTGAATTTCAATGCAGTACCCCTGTGCTATTGTTTCACTTCTTTGCTCTGAGAGATTTCCTGGATTTGCCCTTGGTGGAAGATTTCCCATCCTTCTTTCCACTTGCATCTGGCTTCTTGGAAGAGATGTTACCAGATTTTTTGATGGCTGGTGGGGCTGGTTTGGTTTTCTTGGCAGGGGTTTTGGCCTTGGGTGGGGCTTTCTTGGGTGGGGGTCTTGCTTTTCCTCGCTGGGCAGCAGGGGTTTTGGGCTTCGGTTTTGACTCTCTTTGTTTCACTGAGGTGGTCTTCCCTCGGGATTTAGCTGGGGCTTTCTTCTGCAATCTGTTAAGAAAGAAAGTAAAAGGAAAAAGCTGAACATATAAGTGCTTCCATTTTCTAGGATGACAAAGAGGCTGCTGGCTTTGCCCCCCCCCCCCCCCCAAAAAAAAGTCACAATATAAGCAGGAACTCTTATGGATAATTAGGATCATACCATGAAATGGCAAAACTGGCCAAAATGGTACAAAATTAACACATTGTTTAAGTTCTTGACCGGCTCCAATTTCACCAGTAAGTGTTTAATTTCAATGTGTTTATCAATAGTGCTCTTCTAGTTTAGTTTACAACTTGTTTTCAGAACTCAAGAACTTCTGGGTACCAAAAAGAAAGCTCAAACGAATAAACTTTTCCTCTGTTAAAATACTCTCTTGGGTGATTCAGACCAGTTTGAATGGTCTTGTGATGAAGTCAAATGCACCCAGAGAGAGGACAGTGGGAACTGAATGTGGACCACAACATGGTATTTTCACTCTTTTTGTTGTTTGCTTGAATTTTGTTTTTTTTCTTATGGATCTGTTTTTTTCTTGTGCAGCATGATATGTGAAAATATGTGTAGAGGAACTGCACATGTTCAATATATAGGATTATTTGCCAACTAGGAAGGGAGGGAAAAAAATTAGAATAAAGGGTTTTGCAGGGGTATATGTCAAAAATTATCCATGTATATATTTTTAAAATAAAAAGTTAGAGGCAGCTAGGTGGCACCAGCTCTGAAGTCAAGAGTACTCGAGTTCAAATCTAGCCTCAGAAACGCAACAGTTCCTAGTTGTGTGACCCTGGGCAAGCCAAGTTGTGTGATCCCAATTGCCTCAGGGGAAAAAAAAAAAGCTGTAATTAAAAAAACCTCTTGATGTGACAAGGGGCAGAGTACTGGACATAGAACAAATCTTAGCTATGTCATTCATTATTTGATTTAGTAAGGATTTATGAAATGTAAGGCACTGTGCTAGGTCCCAGATGTACAAAATATAAAGTGTTTTCTGTCCTTCAGAAGTTTACTATAGTAAACTATATCGTATACTATAATCTATATGTAGATTATAATTAATCTATAAACTGGCTGTTTCTATTCCCATCTATGCTATCATCTACTGACCCAAGGTAAGTAATGCCACCTCAGTTTCTTTCTCTGTAAAATGAGGGGTTGGACTAAATGAGCTCTAAAATACTATGCTCTGGATAGAGCACCAGCCTTGAAGTCAGAAGGACCTGGGTTCAAATCTGGTCTCAGACACTTAACATTCCCTAGCTGTGTAACCTTAGGCAAGTCACTTAACCCCAATTGCCTCAGCAAAAAGAAAAAGAAAGAAGGAAAAAAAAAATGCTATGATTTTATAACATAAAAAGGCTGTGAAGTATATTTAGCAACAGCAAAGATTTAGATGATTCTTTCACCAACACAACTAGACAAATTTTGGAATAAAGAACAGAATTTGATTCAGGTATTGATTTCCTGATTTAATTGCCAATTGGGAAAAATGACTCACGGAAAAGATTAAAAAAAAACAAATTGTCACTAAATGAGGAAACAACCAGTGGTGCTAAAAGAGTTGCTGTCATTAACTATTTTAAATTCAGTAAGTAAATTAGGCTCCTTGAGCATCAATTTCCTTTTCTATAAAGTAAATGATTGAAATAGATTACTTTTCAGTTGTCTAACAATTCATTCTCCTAAGAATCCCCTGGACTTCAATATCTCATCTGTAAAATGGGGTGAATGAAAAATACGATCTGTAGAGCTCCTTCTAGCTACAATGATAGAGGTTTTATGATCTTCTTTCTCTCAGGTAAAGTAATTTCAAATTTCTATACCTTTTCTTAGGTGGTGGTTCATCTTCTTCAGATTCTTCTTCCTCAGATGAATCTTCCTCATCTTCCTCTTCTGAATCATCATCCTCAGATTCTTCAGACTCCTCATCTTGCTGCTTCTCTGGAAATAACACTCCAGGGCTGTGAAAAGAACTCAGGTTAAAACAAAAGTCCTATTCAGGACAATCAAAACAACAGCAAAGGCAAAACAAACAAAATAAGTCCCCTACATGATTAAAAATGAGGTTATAATTTATTCTGAAAACAAAGGTAGGAGTGTACACACACACACACTTCATTCTTTAATACATTTATATAAGCAGCACCAGGACTCCATACTCCCAATTTTCCCAACGCATCTCACTTATAACTACAACCTTAAAGTTATCATCAGTTCAGAACTTGAAATCCCAAAAGGGATTGAGTATTTTATATTTTGTAAAAGCTGTACAGCATCAAAAGCTAAGATCTTCCACTTTCCTCTGTCCAGAATAATAGGAATTCTTGTTCACCCTGAGGTGTAAGCCTATAAAAAATACTACAACATGCTAGGTTTTGAAATTTGCATGAAGACCATTTCATTTGTAGAATACAGAATGTCAACATACAATTAAATCAAAAGGGTTGAGCTATTAAAAATAAATGGATGATTGTTCCCAAAGTGGAATAAAACCACAATGAAGTTACCCTATAATATTAAGGATGCATGTCATGGAATTTTATTAAAGATTAAACTATGTTACTCAGAGTAAAAGGGCATGGGTTGTCTGGGCTTTCCATTGCTAGTATAACAGCAGTGGGATCACAAACCCTTGCAATAGGGGTTAGAAGAAGCATTTGGATTTCTCCCCTTCCCAAGAAATCAAATGACTCTCCTGCCTATTATAGGTTATGAGGCAAAACCAAAGCACTTGGGAGCATATGATGCTAAATCCTTTCAGCTCTCTATGCTAGATAACCCACAATACAGGACAATGTAAGCTGGGTTTTGCAGCATCAAGAGGCCAAAATTTAACTATTTATCTGATAAAGAAGGAACAGCATGATGACAAGAAGTCTAATGGTAGCTAGCACTTGGCTCCCAGCTAATCTTAGGGTTTGACCGATTTAATCCATTTATACATCTATAAAATAAGTTAGCCCAGAATCTAGGACCTAGATGATTTCTAAGGTCTCAACCTACTCTACAAGTCTGACTCTATATCTTCAACTATACATTTCAATGGGTCATGTTATCCATAAAAACTTCTCTTTACCTGGGGTAATATGGAAAACAAAGCTGGAAGGTGCCACTGAACCCTTTCCCAGAGATCTGTTCCATCCAGCCATTCTTTTCGCATTTTTGTAGGGTTCTTTTCAGTAGATGCACTGAGAACAAAAAATATAACTATCAAACAATACTCTAATTTTGTATAAAATTTGTATAAAACTATATAAAAAATTGTATAAAATTTTGTATAGCTGGTACCTCTAGAATAAAGTTTCTTAATCTTTTTTTGTGTCATGGTTCTTTCTGTCAATATGGCTTTTTTTGTTTTTTTAATTGCATAAAATAAAAATGCCCAGGATTACAAAAAAACCAATTTTACTTAAATAAGATATCCTTTTTTCTCATTCATGTTTACAAGTCCCCTGAAATCAATCCACAAACCTCAAGAAACATTGATTTAGGATAGCATGTAATATTCTGGCAAATAACTGGGCATACTCCTTAGCCAAAGGTCAAATATTTGCATTCCCTAGGGTATCTGGATCAAAACTGGAATCCATTGCAAAGCCATACAAAGGGCATACTACCTTGAGCTATAGCAAGGCCCAATAATAGTTTGAGGAGATGCTGAAATTTATTCCAATGTTTTCTAGTTCTTTAAGATCAAGAAATGAACTCCCTTAAGTAGGTAGGCATTACATAATGATCTCATGGGGTATGGACAGGTTTGTTTGTTTGTTTTTTTTTTAAATATGGATTAGGACAAAATCGGCACAAAAATTCTACGTTCAAAGACCAAGTGTCAAATTAATAAAGCTTCCATTTGTTAAAAAATTAAACAGTCCTCATCTTTCAATTCACAAAGTAGACAAAAAGAGTATTATAACATAATCAATGCAGAGTATAGTATAAGGAAAAGGTAAAATGCATCACAGATATTTTGGATAAGATATCACATAAATTATTCCCTCCTCTGACAAAATACTTGAAAGAAAAAGAAAAACACTTCTAGAAAGCATGCCCTTAAATAAAAAAATAAATACATTCCATGAAAAACTTTAATCAGACTCCAAGACTTAATTAAATATAAATATAATTTGATTTGGTTCACTTTGTAATTTTCTCTCTGAGTTTAGTTTATTAGTTTCACATTCCCCCCCCCCCCAATATGCTTGCTTAGTTTCAGGCTAAAATTAAAATCACTTATATAAATAAAATGCAGCTGGGTGGCACAGTGGACAGAGTGCTGATCTGAATTCTGGAGGGTCTTCTTCAGCACTTGCTAGCTGTGTGACCCTGGGTGAATCACATAATCTCTCTGTCCCCCAGTTTACTCTTTTATAAAATGGGAATAATAATACAATACACCTCTCAGGGTTGTTGTGAGGATCAAATGTATTAATGTGTAAAGTTCTTTGCAACTTTCAAGTTTATTTAAGCTACTAGCTATTATTAAATTCACATTCCAAAACATTTAACTGAGATTGAGAATAGAAACATTTTCATGTAGGTACCATTTTTTTCCTTTTATGCATCCCAGAATGATAAATCTGGCCTTAGAGAAACCTTTTGTCAAGCCCTTCACTTTATAGAATTTTTCCAGGTAGGTTGTAGTCATTTGTTTGAGGTCTCTGAGGCCAGAGTAACAGAAATGGGCTCTGAAATGAAGTCTGGCCACCCTGAGTTCATGCTCTTTCTATGAATAATGAGGGATGACCAACCATGAACAGGGTTTTGACTTAGAGGAGGGTAGTCCTTCATATGATCTCATGACACTCCATTTTCTTATCTTCTGTTATAATGCTCTATTTGGGCTACCAATGTCACATCTCCACCTGGATCCAGGGCTTAGTTTATACTACAGTCAGGGTGTAGAAAATCTGTATCGGGGAATTAGTGATTACCTTGCATTTCTACTTCCACAAGGGAGGTACCAAATCTCTCTATGGCCTATGCTGGCAATGATGGCATAGTTCTTGGGCAACCAGACTGAGTGCACACCTGAGTCTTACCTTGGAAATTAGAATTGGTCCCTGGATGGTTCTCCAAGACATATTTCTTCAGAGCAGTTGTTGAACAGGTCTTCGGCTCGTTCATGGCAGCAATAGCAGACAGGATTGCATCTTCCATCAGACTTCCACCAAGCAGGGGTTTCTCCCCTGATCTCTTCAGCTGTTTTCCAAGGAGGAAGAGAAAAGCATCAAGACAACACTCTCCCAAAGCAGGTCAAGACAAGACTCCTCTGCACCAGGTGGGTCGGAGCTCCTGCATTAGCACAGATATGTTTTAAATTAAAATGTCGCATTAGGGACTTTTGCTTTCCAACCACCAAGAACTTAAACTAACCAATTTAAAATCCCCAAAACCTTTTCTGGACACTCAGTTATTTTCTTCTCCTATATGCTATTTTATACCATTCAAAGTATGAATAGTTGGCAATTCTTCAGGCCTAACTACCCCAATAGGCATATTAGTTAACTTATAACTCTCATATGAATTATAGGCTAACCTACTGTGCATAGCACTTAACAGACTCCACATATGTTGCTTTTCAAAGAATACATACTAGATTTTCATGGATGAAATGAATTAAATCCTTTTTATATCAAAAAATACTTCCCTTTAGCAATCTGAAAAATGAAGAAGTTGTGTACTAGTGTAAATAATAAATAACTCTATAAACCCTGTAAGGATAACAAAGAGAAAAATTTAGCAACATCAAGGTACCTTACTATAGAGAAATATATGTATATTTCAGAAGTAGATTCAGGTAGATACAAAAGGTAATGTAAAAGGGAGTGTATAAAAAAAAAAAAAAAAAAAGGATTAAGCCAAAAATGTTCTAAAAAGTGAACCTTTGGGTTTCTGACCTGGAATGTCCCAGAAGCTCCTTTGCCTGTGATCTGCTCTAACTGGCCTTTCTCTACTGCTCTCTGCAGTGCATTCTTTAACAGCTGAGGTCTGAGGATAAATAAAAAGCACAAAACATACAGATCCAAGACAACAAATTAGTAGGCAGTTTTCTAAGATCCATTTGACTTTAAACTCTTACAATGTTAATATTTTCTTAAAACCAGGCTGGTCAAACAACCCTTTACAAGCAAGCACGTTGCCTTCATGACAATTCGTTACCCCTTGCTCTGGTGCAATTTTTTTTTTTTTTTTTTGGCTTTTTGCTGAGGTAATTGGGGTTAAGTGACTTGCCCAGGGTCACACAGCTAGGGAATGTTTAGTGTCTGAGATCACATTTGAACTCAGGTCTTCCTGACTTCAGGGCTGGTGCTCTATCCACTGCACCACCTAGCTGCCCCAGTTCTGGTGCAATTTTGAACACACACAGATTTCTAAATAATGAGAACTTCATTATTTGTTTATCTATAAATTCCCATTTGACCACAACAATGACCAAACTTGGGTTCTTTTCTTTTAATCTCTTTGGGATACAGACCTAGTAGTGGTAGTGGCTGGGTCAATAGGTATACAGAGTTTTATAGCCCTTTGACTTTTTTTTCAAATTGTTCTCCTGAAAGGTTGTAGACAACGTCATCATAGTGAATTAAGATATTTTTTCAACATTCCCTCCAGCATTTGTCTTTTTCTTCTTCTGTTATCTTAACCAATCTGATGGAAGTGAGGTCATTTTTTATTATGTTTGCCCAGCCTACCCACAAGCTGTTAATTGATTTCTAATTGTGTAAATCTGTCTTTATTTAGGTAAAGAGTTTTGTAACTGTATTCATGTAGTTCCTGTGTATGTCTCTGCATATACTTTCAAGCATTTTATACAATTTGCAGCAATTTTAAATGCATCTTTGTCTTTTCCTACTGAGTTTTGTTGGTAATATCATAGAAAAGGCTAATGGTTTAGGTGGGTTTATTTTATATTCTGCAACTTTGCTAAAGTTGATTAATTTTTTAGTTGACTCTCTAAGGTTTTCAAAGTATTATCATTTTATCAGTTGCAAAAAAGTGAGTTTTTTCCCTATCACCTATGCTTATTTGTTCATTTTCTTTTTCTTGTCTTATTGCTATAGCTAGTATTTCTAGTACAGTACTGAATTGTAATGGTGATAAGAATAGATATCCTTGCTTCACTCCTGATTTTACTGGAAAGGTTTCTACAATGTTTGCTCTTGCTTTTAGACAAAAATCTCATTTGGTCATAGTGTATGATCTTTGTAATATGTTAGTATTTTATTTCAAATTTTTGCACTGATATTCATTATGGAAATTACTTCTTGCATCTTTTGAAAGACAAAATTATCATTTAAAGTGAGCCAAGAATCAGCTTCTCTGATTTAGGCAAAGAGATCTAGCTGATATCTGAATAACTGCAGTTCTATATCATTACTACTACATATACTACTTTGATACTAGGTTTTTGAACTTTCCTGAATTCTTTTGTTTCATTCTTCTATTTAAATATTGTGAAGTATACTTGCACAAGAATATAGTTTAGTTCTTGTACAGTGCTTGGTACAAAGTAGGAGCTTAAAAACACTTCATTATTAATTCTCCTACTGATTTTCACTCCAATACTCTCCACTGGGATTTTACTCCTCCCTATTTCTTCACAGGAATAAATCTTTATGTACAATTCCATCCCCTCCCCAATTTATTCTCATTCTTTTGAATAATATGCACCTTTCCAAAATCATGTTTCAGTAAAGTCAAATTTGCCTTTCTGCTTTGGAATCTCTAAGATTTATATAAATATGTCTAAGGCCATGGGTTTCACTGCTGGCTTTTTTTTTTTTTTTTTTTTTTTTTGGATTTTGTCTCCTATGAATTACTGAGCAGCTCTTCTTTCTGGTCTCCATACCCACCCTTCTGATCAAATTTTAAAGACTTTAGACAAATACTGCTTTCCCAGCTCTTTTTAGGTAAACTTCACCCAAGGTTAAGTAACCAGGTCCAGAAATCAAACACTGTTTTAACATGATCTTAACTTGTTCACTTGGCAAAATCATAGTCAGTGGTAAAAGGATCTCTGGAGACAGTCTGGTCCAATTCCTTTATACAGCATCAGTTCTTTTTCCAAAATATGCTCCCTTCCCCAACCCTACCCCCTACATTTTAGTAGGATGGATAGCTATTAAAAACAAATCATGCTTCCCAATCTCCCTTTTCCTTCTTTAGTCTCATAACATTGATTAAATGACCACTTGTGACTCTTAAGACTGCCCAGGCTTCATAAATCTTTGCTGTATTTTCTATGCTTTTCAGTAGTATCATTTGAATTCCAATGACTCACTAGAGGTGGTCATTCTGAGAAGTCTCAGGCAGTTCTCTATTATAACTAGATGTACAACTTGGGAAGACAGTAGAACTCTATTGTTAATGTTAGTCTGAAAAATGACTTTCAGTTCTGTTCACCAGAGAATCAACAACTAATGTTCATAACTTTTGCCTCTGACTCTGTGGATTTATATTTGACCATTTCTTGAAACCAAATGAGAAATGACCTTCTCCTCAGAAGGTCTAGTCATCCACCTCCCACAGCTATGGAAAGTATTTCATAGTTATTGTCCAAGTGTTCAAAATATTCCTTATTCTTTTTTTCTCCCTAATCATTTTTTTTTCCCCATTCTCCATCATCCTGACACAAGGTCAAGGTTACCTTGTAACTTTTCAGATCTTTTTTCACTTTGAAATCGTTATTCCAGCAAAACAAAAAACAAATAAGACACTCTCTCGAATAATTTAGGGAGTAGATGCATTCCTCAAGTATACCTAAAGAGGTGTACTGGTAATTGGAAATCCATGGAGAAGTATGTTCAGCAGGTTGTTTATGAATGACATTAAAAATGTTGGGATGAGGCAAAGAAATCTGGAGGTCCTATTTACAGATGAAACCATGAGAATCAATGAACTATCTGAAGAGAATCACGAGAGAGAGAGAAACAAAAGACCAAGGACTAAATCTTGGGATACCTACATTCATCCTTGGTGATGAAACATAGAAAAGGTTTTCCAAAAAGTATGAAAAAACCATGAGTTGTATGATTTCATAAAAGCCAAGGAAAAAAGTTTCAAGGATAGGATAACTAACATTGCTAAATGACACAGAAAGATCTTTGGATTTACTGTCTTCTATGTGTTAACAAGTAACCCCAGAAAACTATAATGGAAATGATTTCTGTCATACTGAAGCATATACTCTACAACATTAGCCAGAACATTAGCCAGAAAGATCCCCTTACAGTACAGTGTGAAAGAAAAGAACATTGCATAAAAAGTAAAAAGAACTGTACTCAAAGTCCCTTGCTCTGCAATCTTGGATAAATCCCATTACCTATTTAGCCTTTTATCTCCTCACCTATAAAATGAAGCAACTGGATTTGAAATTTGAGGTTCCTTTCAGTTCTAACATTTTATGATTCCAACAAATACAACAAACCAAAGTCTGGTTCGTTGTCTTTGTTCAAGACCTGCAGAATCACAAAAGAGAAAATTGCCGGGGAACTATTGCATATGCCCATAATTACCACTAATCCTGCAATAGAGGGACTCATGAATAGAATGGATTTCCATGTTTAAGTGTTTATACTTTATTTCTTCCCGAGTTGGCTGTGGACACAAGAACTATTTTAGTGAAGCTCACAGGACAGTCACAACTTCATGATCTGCAAGCAGTATCATTAATAAATGAACTACTTCAAGAATTTGCTCATAATTTTAAATGATGCTTTAAAAATACATAAGATAATTACATAATTCATATGTGAAGGGATAGGAACATTACACAAACCTTAAAAGTACTGAAAACATTAAAAGTTAAAGTTCCTGATCACAGTTCTGCCTAGTAAATACTGAATATGGAGAGTAAATAAATTCTATCATTTTATATAATAAAAGCTGCAAATACAAGGTACATTGGACTAGAAGTCTAATATTCCAACCTGCTCTGTGTCTAAAGAGCATCAGTCCCAACATTTGACATTCTCACTGCCTTGACCAACCTCTAATCTTGGAAAAAGCCAAGGGAAAGACATTTCTAAATATCAATATTTCAGAGCACATATGCTTTCAAATTTACATTATGAGTCCATACCTGATATCCACTTTAAGTTTAGGATAATACTGAGACACATATTTCCTGATCAGGCTGTAGGAAGCTTCTTTAGGTTCACAAAGACGAGTGAAGGCCAGTGGGAGAACATCTTCCAATTTTACCTGCTGTTCTGGAGCTAATGTAGAACTACTCTTCTGAAATGCAATATACACCAAACAAAAGTCACTCCAGAATATATAAAATTTTTCTTTGAAATACTTCAATATGTAAAACACTATGCCAAGTAGAACAGATGATGTAGGAATCCTTTAAAGCTTTCACAAGTCCTATGGCAAATTATAAATGTATGTATTTCCTGCGTTTCCTTTCCTTTTACTTGCTTCCACAAATTACTGTCAAATCAATGAAGCTGAGAGAAGTATTAATTTCTTTCTAGATATCCAAAACATATTACATATCATAGAGGATATAGTATAGAGCATATTTCGTACAGTATGTTTGAAAACTTGTGGAACCCTTTTGCAGAAGGATCTCCTCTAGGTCTCCATTACAACATTATACTCAGCTTCAGTGAGCCCAGAAGATTCAGAAGAGTTTAAAATCATGGCAGATTTCTGAGGGCATTTAAGAACTCATTTCCTTTATTCAGTAATAGAAAATAGTTAAGAAGTTTGCATTAAATGCTTAGTATGTTCCAGGAGGTCTTGTAAGTGATAGATGACTTAGGATAAGATCATTACAAGTGAACTTGTTGAGAATCTGTATGCTATTTACTGTAAGAGATATACATGTGGAGAAGGTACAAAGAATTACAAGGAGGAAGATGAAAGGAACAATCTTGCTTTGAGTTGTATGGACAGTAAGCTCAACTTATCCACAGGTGATTTTCAGAATTTGATTTGCTTAAAAGTTCTCTGTGTTATGCATTTTTCTAGCCCTATGATTTTAAATGTAATGTTTAGGTTCTCAGGTGGCTCTCTAAAAGTTTATTTAATTCTTACGGTAGCTTAATTATACTCTCAATAGCTATCTAATTTTCAATTATTTCCATGGGAATATAAGTTCTGAGTTCCAACCTGGATGTCAAGATTGCATCATCTTCTCTATATTTTCTCATATGTACATGTCTAGGTATGTGTGTGCATATATGTCTATGATGTTTACATGTAAATAATCACACCCCTCTTCCCATTGAGATTTGGAAAGATAAAGGCCACACAGATAATGGTGAGGTCTTTCATATACTATAGTAGCTTTGTGTTAGTGCATACAAAGGGTTGAATTAAATTTCACATGAAACTATAAATCATTTCCTGACATTTTGTCAAGGGAACTTGGAGTCAAGTGGGAAAAAAAAGGACTCTGGGTCATGGAAAATTTTAAGGGCTAAGGATGCCCTATTGGATGAAGTAACAGAAAGCTTTAATATATACTTCTCCTTTCATTAACACCTCCCCCCCCCCCAATTTACCTCTCTGTCTTTAAATGACACTGGAAAAAGGTAAGCTGTAGGAAAGAGTAAAGGCAGGGGTTCTAGGCAGCACTAAATTTTTAGCAGCAAAGAAGTTGGAGAGGAAAAGTCTAAGCTGAAAAGAATCAGCATTTTCTATGGCTACTTGGTCCACAGCCTAGGACCAAGTTTGCATCTAGGAAGTATGTCGATAATCTAACATAGAAATAGTTTGAATATTATGGTATTATACTTGAGTGTGTGTGTGTTTGACTGGGGATGAGGAAGGATGTGAGTTAAAAAGCATATAAAATAAAGAAGAAAACTAGGTCTAAGAGTAGGAAATGTTTGAAAAACTTCATAAAAATTTCCTCAAACAAATTAGCCAAATAGAGTAATAAGAGAGTCGTTCAAGTTTTGCTCTTATGCATCTTACCTTTCTGTCTTTAGACTTCTGAACAGTTTTTCCTGCATTTGGGACCACCACAAAACTACCAGATGCTCCTTTTCCTTTTACCTGAAATAGTTTTAATTGTAATGACAACTTGTTTAAAATTTTTAAAGTAACTTTTAAAAATTTATTTTTAAGTATTTTAAAAATAAATATATTTTTAAAGTAAATCTATATTGAGAAATTAAGGCTTTACACTGCACTAATAAAATGCAGTGCTTTGTCATGTAAGATCCAAAGTAAAGGGCTAATTTAATCAACAATGGGGAAGGAATCTCATGATTTCTAAATAACTTAATGAACTACACTAATTGTGAGGACTTTTAAGGTTTCATTAAGAACTGTCAGTTGGGGGCAGCTAGGTGTTGTGGTGGATACAGCACCAGCCCCAAGTCAGGAGGACCTGAGTTCAAATCTGGTTTCAGACACTTAACATTCCCTAGCTATGTGACCCTGGGCAAGTCACTTAACCCCAATTGCCTCAGCAAAAAGCAAAAAAAAAAAAAAAAAAAAAATCACATTCTTATAAATACAAGTACTTCCAGCATGTCTCTCTACTTTTTCTTAATAGGCAGAGATTAGTATTCTTTAAGATGATTTTTCAGATGTTCTTTTTAGCATTTAAGATTTTGTCTGAATCATCTTTCCTTGTATCAAAGTTGATTCCTTTTATCATGAGCTGAATTCTCACTATCCTGGCTTTCTCTAGACTCTTTAAAGTAAGAATTAGTTGACAAGATATTTCATATGTTACAATAAAACATAATATGCCTTGCAATATAATGCATGAAAATTCCCTTTGTTTGAATTATTACCTGCCTGATGACTCCTCTTTGTAATTCTCTCTTTAGTGCTTGCTTAAGGAGATAGCCTCTTCTCTCTAGCTCTAGTGAAGGATATTTGTGAATGATATATTTTCGAATGGCAACAACTGATGCTCCAGTTTTCTGAAAGCAAGCCTGAGAAAAAAATCAATATGCCAATCAACCAACATTCATTAAGCACTTATTATGTGACAGGTGCTAAAAACCCAAAGTAAAAAAAAGAAACAGTCCCTGCTTTTAAGATTGAATTTTCATTGTATTGAGAAAGACACTGAAAATATGGATTAGTACAGGTCAACAAACCAGCATTTTTTAAGTACTTACTATGATCTAGGCAGCAGAGATACAAAGAAAAGAAAAAAGATATTCCCTAACCTCAAGAACTAATAGTTTAATGGCAAAGACAATATGCGTAGTATTTACTGAGTCCTTCACTAAAATATAAGTTTCTCAAGAATAGGGACTGCCTTTTTTCCTTCTTTTTTTTGTATCCCCTATTCTCAGCATTATGCCAGACATATAGAAAGTACTTAAAGTTTACTGACTGACAAAATAAAAACAGAGCCATTAAATAAAAGGTAGTCAGGGCACTATAAGTTGGTATGGATCAGGAAAGAAGGTGGTGCTTGAGCTGTCTTGAAAAGGAAGTGAGGGACTCTATGAGGCAAAGGAGAGGAGGGAGAGAATTACAGGCCCAGGGACAGCCAGTACCAAGGCTAGGTATGTGTGATAAGGTGTTGTATGGGAAGCCCTGAAAGGTCACTTGGGCCTAGAGTGTGCTGAAAGCTGGAATTCAGATGGGACCAAAATGAAATGGACTTTACAAGCCAAACACGAATCTGCAAGGTAGTTTTGGGATGGAGGAGATTAGTAGCTGGGCGATGGGTTCAGGAAAAGCTTCACTAGAGAAGATAATCCTGACTTGAATTTCGAATCATTCTAAGGAGAGTCTAGGAAGGAGAGGTAAGAAGACAGAGAAGCCTGATGCCAGATACGAGTGTTGGGTGTGAACGACAGCATAAAAAAAAGTTAATTTGGTCCATGGAGCTCAGAAATGTGAACAAGGCACTATAAGACTGGAAAGGTGTGAAAAGCTTTAAATGCCATAGAATTTCTATTATCTGATGCTAAACCAGAGACATGATCAGACCTAGCCTTTAGAAAAATTGGCCACAGTGTAGAGGATGCAATGGAGAGAAGAGAGAGAACAAGAGACTAAGGATGAGAACCTGAGTGAACAGAGGGAGAAGGGATTAGATGTAGGAGATACCGTGGAAAGTAGAAATGGTAATGGCTGACAACTGCTGAGGTTTGTGGGATGAGGAAGAATGAAGAACTGAGAATAATGACAGAGTTGTGAACTAAGAAGACTATAGAAGGCGAATTCAATAGAAATAGGCAAGTTTGGAACAGAGGTTTGTTTTTTGGGGAAGAGAATAAGTTTATTAAACAAGCAGTATGTGGAATATTTCCAGGAGACACAGGTTGGAATATATAACAGATAGTTGTAGACACAGGACTGCAGCTCAGCAAAGAGGGACTGGCACTATAGATCTGAGAGTCATCTACGTAGCAGATGCAGATGATGTTCCAAGAGAAAGAATGGAGTGAGAAGAATGGGTCATGCTTATAGGGTGTGATATGGATGAGGGGCCAGCAAAGGAACCTGAGAAGTAGTAGTTAAATAGGAAAAAACTAACAAGCAATTAGATGAGAATGACACTTAGCACAATATCTATGTAGCACATAGCCGAGACTCAATAAAGGCTTGCTGAGAACGTCATGAAAATCAGGGGAAAAAAAAAAGACAAGCCAGGAGGAATGGGTATTCAACAGTGTAAAATGCTCTAGAAAGATGAAGACTGGTAAAAAGCCACTAGATTTAACAGTTAAGAAGTCACTGGAAACTTGGGAGAGAGTAATTTCATTCAGGTGATGAGGCCAGAAGACTGCAAAATACTGAGATATGGTAGGATAGGATGAAGAAATGAACTTATGTAGACTTTTTTTCCTAGTAATTTGGCTATAGAAAGAGACACATTAAGGTAGCTTGAGAGAATGAAAGAACTGGTATTGGTTGGGGTCTTTTTATTAGAAACTGGAGTCAAGGAAAAAAGAACAGGATATATCAAAAGGTTTTGAAGAAGGTCATGATGAATGACTTTTTTCAGTTAAGTATGAGCAGTGATCTTTAGCAGAGGGGGAAAAAAGGGAGATGTGAGAAGTTTTAAGTGAGTTTTTGTGGGAAGAAGAATAAAGAATCAATTATGGAAGTAACAGACAATTAGGGATTGCCTCACTGCAGTGAGAACCCAGTTGAGATGGTCCAAAGCTATGGTGGACCAAGTCAGCTTGACTTCTTCCTGTTGTCTAGCCATGTTAGTGCAGAACAGGCAGATGTTGGTAGTAATGCTGGACTGAGTTTAGCAAGGCATCTGTCAATAATCAGACAAGAGTAGAGGACAGTATAGTAATGAATTGGTCAAATTTATGGTTGAAGATGGTTCTTAACACTCCCCCTCCCTTCACTCTTCCCCTTCTACCCAGCTCTGGATCTTCTCTTCTCTAGACTAAACATCTCCAGCTACTTCAATGATATACTTTTTATGATATACTCTCAAGGCTCTTTTCTTTACCATCCTGGTTGCCTTCTTCTAGACCCATTCCAGCATGTCAATATCTATGATGGCCATAAGAGAATACAAAATAGGGACTATTGGTGTCATATTACACTGTTCATTCATTTCTATCCAAATGCCCCCAAATGAATGAAGCTGAAGTGATCCATTAATACCTTTATCAAAAACTTGGCTGTGAAAATGGAAATGAATAAAACAAAAAGGGTTTTTTTGGGGAAAAAAACCCAAAATGATTCACTTATGAATAGTCTTAAATTACTCTGTGTCACATTCAATCCCCAAAATTATTTAAAACAGGTATGTACTAAGAAACAATACTTAGTAATCTTAATTTTTAAAGTATAATTTTTAAAGCTCTTTAGTCATTTATTACCTTAAAAGAGAAATTTTATACATAATCTAAAAAGCATATTCTATGATATCTTTTTAATAAGTTTAATTTTAATTAACAAGGCTTGGCAGATGTAAATATGACTATATTTTTAAAAAAATTACACTTGTTCTCTGCTATTCAAATCTTTGCTGAGCAGTAAAACTTAAGATTTAGATTTCCTGGAAAAAGTCTTTTTTTTTTTTTTTTTAAAAAGTAAGCAAATGATGAACAAAACAAACGTAAAAAATGAACTGTCAAGAATATAAATTTAAAATGAATTTTCACTTGCCTTAATGGCCTCCGTTAGTATTGCATCCATTTTGGGGCGTGAGGAAGCAGCCATGTGAGTTTGTTTCTGTGCCCTAGCAAGTTGGCTAGCAGAAAGAGTAGCCCAGGAAGGGATAGTTTTTTTCACTTTCTTCTCTTTTTCTTTAGTCTGATCTTTCTCACTTTAAAATAATAACAAAAAACTTAATTAAGCAAGGCAAATTTTTAAACATGAAGAGTCATTTCTGAAAGGAAAGGCAACTAGGGTAAGGTTATTTTTAAAAACCTAAGAATTTATATAACAGGCATGATTTTTAACACATCAAGTGCCACAGATGAACCAGAAGATGTGTATGTTTTTATTGCAAGGAAGAGGAACCATTCAGATTAGTAATGCCTGGAGATCCAGGACGAAGAAGAAATTAAGCCAAATAAGAAAAAAGTTACAAGTCTAATATCAATTTTATCTATTTATTTATTTATTTTTGCTGAAGCAATTGGGGCTAAGTGACTTACCCAGGGCCACACAGCTAGGAAGTGTTAAGTGTCTGAGGTCATATTTGAACTCGGGTCCTCCTGACTTCAGGGCTGGTGCTCTATCCACTGTACCAACTAGCTGCCCCTTTAATAACGATTTTAATAAAAACTGAAATTGACCCCATAACCCTGTTACCACACATCCTTTTGGATTAGATTACTGCTTCACCAAAATTCAGTAAATTCAGTATCGTTAAGATACTCTGATAATTATACAAGTTGCAATTATTTTAAATTAAATTAAATTTTTAGTACCTAACTGCAAAACTCAAGAAGGGTACAAGATTTCCATAAGATTTAAACCTGGGATTTATAGTTCCTGAGCATTTTTTCTCTCTTTTAAAAATTATTAAATATGGGAATTAGCATTCCTTAGAACAAGAATGGAAAGGATGTAATGAATTTTAAGTCTTCCTTACTACTACCTACTTTTCTGTGAAAAACAGGGAAGCAATTCTTCATGACCAAATTCCACCATCTGCAGATCAACTATGGCAAATCATGCTTTCAAAATTAAAAACAAAAACAAAAACAAACTAGTAGTATTTAGTACTATTCAAAAAGACCTTTTTTTCAAGGAAAAGGGTAAATTAGCAATCTGGGAGAGGATGGGAAAGAATAATGATTTCTACTTTTGGTTATTAAGTGACATTCTTCAAATGGAATTAACAGAAAAATAAGTAAAATTCTTCCAAATCAGATCTTTATAGCAATTATTTTCTTTAAAGTGTTGCTTTGTGAATGGCAAAATTAGACATTCACACTCAAAAAAGTTTAAATATAAAAACATGTTCTGGGTGCAGCTAGTTGGTGTAGTGGATAGAGCACCCCCCCCGCGAGTCAGAAGGACCTGACTTAAAAACTAGCCTTAACTTAACACTTCCTGGCTGTGTGATCCTGGACAAGTCCCTAAACCCCAATTGCAACAAAAAAAAAAAAAAAAAAAAAAAAAAAGTCCTAAATCTAAAAATGAATTCTTTTTGGATTATCGGAACTATTAGTTCTATCAGTTCAAAGTATAGCTGTATCTAACTTTAAAACCTACATGGTGGTACTATACGTTTTCTTCTCGAAATCTGATATGGAATAATTCTATCTTTATTCCTTTCATGAGGAATCTGGTTCATCAATAACTATGATTTAGAGGAGGCTAACCACTTACTCCTTTTTGGTCTCTTCAGAAGGCTTATTTTCTCCCTTTTCCTCTTTTTCTGGTTCCTTTGGCTGTTCAGTTTCACTTGATGTAGCAGGTGGAGTTTCATTTTCTTGTTCTTCTCCAGTAGAAGCAGACTCCTCTGAACTTACATCTGGTTCTAAAATTGTATTAGTACAATTGCAAGATTATTTAGAAACTTCAAGCATAGGTCACTAAAAGGAAAAATACAATTATGATTTTAAAAAACCCCTCATTTTTAACAAATGAATATTGAAATCAGCCTCAAATGAACATTATGAATCCTGAGTATAGCCATTTCTTATTCTGCAAATCACTAAGACAACTTATGGCTGGAATATGTATCAATATAACAAAATGAGACATTGATCTAGCAGAACTATGAAAAGGGGAAGCAAATATATGTATATATATACTAAAAGATCTGATTTCATTTGTTTATGTACTTCTTTCACCCTAAAAATTACAATCCCTCTATGTCTCATGATTGTTATATCTGAAAAAATTTATTGGGGCAGCTCGGTGGCACAGTGGATAGAGTACCAGCCCTGAAGTCAAGAGGACCTGAGTTCAAATCTGGTCTCAGACACTTAACATTCCCTAGCTGTGTGACCCTGGCCAAGTCACTTAACCTCAATTGCCTCAGCAAAAAGCAAAAAAAAAAACCTAAAAATTTATCAGTCAAGTGGCTAACATAATGAGAAAAAGAAAGAATAAGTAATCAAACATTCTCCAAGTAGAAGCTATGTATGTAAAGGAAGAATAAATATGAAGTTACCATAACATAAGGCTCAAGCTGAAAACTTGGAGAGAATGTCTCTATTCTCAGTCTTTGTGTCTGGGCAGCTGCTATACAGCCTTTCCAGAATTTCAACTCTGACTAAAAACTTTGAATAGACAGCTTCTTTCAAAATGGTTTTACTTATTCACAGCTCCAACACCAACAAATGTTTATCTTCACACTGACCACTCCTAGTATTGTTTTGGTGCACGTTTTTCTTGTTAGTTATCTAAAGCAGTCTTTCATGTGATTGTTAAATTGTTAACAATTTGCTTACAAGACTTTTATCACAAGGAGGAACTTGATCAGAATATCAATCTACAACAAAGAATTTATACTAGTTTATCACTGGCATTTTTTATAAGAGCAAAGAAGCAGAAACAAATTATAAACCCATAGATTTGGGAATGATTAAATAAATTGTAGTACATGAATGTTATAGAATATGACTGTGCTGTAAGAAATTAATGTGACAAGTACAGGGAAGATCAGATCTATATGAACTGTTAGAGGGAATAGTCAAGAAAATAATATGACAACAATGTACTTGGAAAACCCCACCACCACCAAAAAACCCTAAAAATGAATGTTGCAAAATTATAAAGAATAAGCATGGCTACTCTTAGCTCATCCCTTCATGGATGTGGGAGGGTCTCAATTGGAGCACATTGCACGTATTTTCAGACTTTCAGTGTATTGATCAGTTATGCTAATTGTTCCTTTTTTGTCTGTAAAAATGTACTATTAAATGAGATGGTTTATTGAAATGAGTATGGAGAGAGGAAACTGAAGTGATGCAAAAACCCTCCACAAAAATGTACTTGAAAGAAAAAAAGACGACTTCTTTCACTTGTGAAAGTTTGAATGTTGAACTGGTCCAAGTCTTTTGAGCTTAGAAACTCTATAGAATGTCACAGTCATAAAACACATAAGTAATGAGTCCTGAAGGGAGAAAAGTGCTGCATTATTAAAATCTGAAGAGACAGAATCAACTGTTCTTTGAATCTAGTTCACGTGGGAACCAACAACTAATCAACTTTATTATTATGATTCTCTTAAAAACCTAGGGTGAGGGGAAAGGGGGGGGAACCAAGAACCAAGAAAACCTTATTTCATGGTAATCACTACAAAGAAAGCTGCAAAATGCAATACTTGTGGACCTCCCATATCTATAAGATTGGAGTAGGAGTGTCTTTTTAAAAATCTTTCAGATCAAGGTGCTCCAAATCACTATTCATCAGAGAAATGCAAATTAAGACAATCCTGAGGTACCACTACACACCTGTCAGATTGGCTAAAATGACAGGAAAAGTTAATGATGAATGTTGGAGGGGATGTGGGAAGGCTGGGACACTGATGCATTGTTGGTGGAGCTGTGAACGGATCCAGCCATTCTGGAGAGTAATTTGGAGCTATGCTCAAAAAGTTATCAAACTGTGCATACCCTTTGACCCAGCAGTGTTTCTATTGGGCCTATATCCCAAAGAGATCTTAAAGGAGGGAAAGGGCCCCACATGTGCAAAAATGTTTGTGGCAGCCCTTTTTGTAGTGGCTAGAAACTGGAAACTGAATTGATGCCCATCAATTGGAGAATGGCTGAATAAATTATGGTATATGAATGTTATGGAATATTATTGTTCTGTAAGAAATGACCAGCAAGATGATTTCAGAGAGGCCTGGAGAGACATGAACTGATGCTGAGTGAAATGAGCAGAACCAGGAGATCATTATATACGGCAACAACAATACTACATGATGATCAATTTTGATGGACATGGCTCTCTTCAACAATGAAATGTTTCAAACCACTTCCAATTGTTCATGAAGGAAGCCATATACTCCCAGAGAGAGGGATGTGAAATGTGAACCACAACATAACATTCTCATACTCTTGATTGATGTTTGCTTACACTGTGTTTCCTTTATCTGATGTCTTTCATGTAGATACGATTTTTCTTGCACAACAATAAGTTTGGAAATGTGTGTACATATATTCGATCTGTCAAGTATTTTGACATAATTAACATGTAGTGGATATCCTGCCATCTAGGGAAGGGGTGGGGAGTTGGGGGGAAAAATTTGTAACAGAAAGATATGTAAGGGTTAATGTTGAAGAATTACCCATACACGTTTTGCAAATAAAATAAAATTTTTTTAAAAAATAAAGTAAACATTAAAGAATTATTCAATCTAAGGGATACAAGAATGACATTTGAAAATATTTTGCTGTTTATCTGTACAATTATAACTATAAAATTAAAAGTGTAAATATTGATCAAACTTTAAAAAAAATCTTTCAGATCATGCTTGCTGTTTATATAATTGCTTAACATTGACTTTTAAAATTAATTATTTTAAAAAATACACATTGCTTTATGAATCACATTGGGAAAGAAAAATCAGAACAAAACGAAAAACCATAGGAGAGGAAAAAAATAAACAAACAAAAAAGAAGTGAACATAGCACGTGTTGATTTACATTCAATCTCCATAGTTCTTTTTCTGGATTAGATGGCATTTTCTGTCCAAAGTCTATTGGGACTGCCTTGAATTAATGTTGACTTTTTTTTTTTTGGATGGTTGATCTTTCCATTTCCATTGTGTAGCTATTGCATTTGTTTTCTTGACTAGTTTCTTCATTCTGTATCAGTTCATGTAGATCTATCTATGCTCATCTTGATAAAGGGTATCCCAAAAGTGTTAATACAGTTTTAAGGCACAAAGACTTTTGGGACACCATTATAGGAATGGTGAATTACTAAATTCACTAATTCAACTTGCAAACCAACTGCTTCTCTCACTTTTAATTGGTCTGTTTATCCATTCACTCTCTCAATTTGGGAAGTTAATCTATTATTACCTTTCTTGTGTGTTATTTCTATCTTCCAGCCCATCCAATGATGCTCATTATTGATTTTTTCTCTCTCAGACATTAAAGCATGTTTCAATACAAGTTCTTTAATAGCTCCTTCATAGGCTTTCAATTTCAAAATATTACTATCACAATAAAACCCTCTGATAAAAATGGTAAGGAAATGGTGGCAGATATCAACTGTGATAGGCACTTCATGTTGTGCTAATGCATTAAGATGCATTATACATTACACCATATATGGGGAATATAATTTGATCTAAAACATAACTGAATCTGTGGTATGAAGTGTTGCATTGTGATTTACTCCATACTTTAATAATTGAGATCTTTCTTGTCTTTATATTTTTATGTTTATTTAAGAAATCATGTACTGTAATCCCAAAGAACAAGAAGCATACTCAAATACTGTCTCTTAATTTAATTCCAGAGCTAATTGTTGAAATATAGGCTCATGTATTCATTTTTATATATACTACACATTACTTATCTGTGTACAGAGGTTGTAAATCTCTTAAAGACAGGGATGGTTTTGTTTTTGTATCTTGTATAGTAAGCACCTAATAAATGTTTGCTGAATTGAATTGTCTTGTTTGACTAATACTAAAAGAAAAAACTATATCCTGAGCTTTATCATACTTATACTTAAAAAGGACAAGTCAATATTAATCCCTAAGCAATTACATAAAAAAGAATAAAGATCAATAACACATGAATTGCATACAAAAAGAATACATACATACACTATTAACACATGAATAAGTATACTGTTTTTCCCTAACATAACTATTGAAGGTGATTATCCTTTGCCACCAAGTTTGCATTTGAGGTTTCTCTTCTTTAACAGCTGGTATGCACTCAGAAAATTAAAACTAACTGTAAAATCAGTCCAAGCTAGTCAAATCAATTTTCATTTTGTGAAAAATTTAGGATCCCTTTAAATATCTCAAGAGGGTATTATGAGGTTGTTTTTTTTTTTTTTTTTTGCTTTTTGCTGAGGCAATTGAGGTTAAACGACTTGCCCAGGGTCACACAGCTAAGGAATGTTAAGTGTCTGAATACACATTTGAACTCAGGTCCTCCTGACTTCAGGGCTGGTGCTCTATTCACTGTGCCACCTAGCTGCCCCAGTGAGATTTTAAAACAATAAAAAACAATTCACATATATATCTCATTTCTAATAGAAAGAAAGGTGTTGAAATTTTAAAATTTTAACATGTGAAAGGAATGTTATGGTGAGAATTCTTCCAGTGGCCTATTTGTTAAGTGATTTCATTTATATTATTCAAGCAATTCAGGAAATTTTACTCTTTCATACTGCCAAGACTTAAAACCACAACCTACCCACAAAGCCTGTGAATAGAATTCCTATGACTGGGATTTAAAATCTCATCTGGTCCAGTCTCCTCGTTTTATAGTTATATTTGCCTTCTTATTTTTAAATAAAAATTCTATTTCAGGTTTAATTTGAAAACATTTGTAATAGTTTGCAGTACAGCAACAAACAAACAAACAAACAAACAAAAACACTTTATTTAATAAGGCAATCTCCATCACTGCTTCACTTTACCTGGTTTCTCCTCCTCACCTTCAGCTACTTTGCTTTTGGGAGGAGTTTCCCGGGTAGAATTCACAGCTCGACGAATGGGCATGGTGTTATCTTCAACCTTCAAGGAGAAATTGAGAGATAGCCAAAATTAAATGATTATGACAATGTTGCTGAATTAAATCTTTTCTGGTATTTTAAAGGGGGCCTAGTTGGGTGTTAGAAGATGTTGGAGAAATCTTCAAGCTGACTCCAGGGTAAGTTCTCTGAAGGTGAATATGATTTTTTAGGAAATACATCTCAAGCTTTTCATGTTCATATTTAAAGTGGTAACCAAAATAAATTATGTTTTATTTGGAATAAACTTCAAAGGATTTCAGGAATTAAAAGAGTGGGAGATAAAAAGGATACCTGTACACCTCTGGTTTTGACACTCATAACCCAGGCTCCTAAAAGTAGGGGAGGGAGAATACACCACCATGTAGCCCCTGGAAGGGCTGGAAGTCAGGGACGGATCCAAGGGCGAGCTTCAAGAACGGGCCAGCCCCTACCTCACCTAACTTGTCCGCGTGGATCAGCTGAGCTCCTACTCTGAGTGGGAGTGCCTTAGGATGGACGAGTTCAGCTTCAGACGTATCAGTCGCCATTTAAATTAATTTCTAGGCCCAAGTGCAGGTTACACTCTGAAGCCTCAGCTTTTAACCACAAGGATTTTTCCTAATGGTTTCACAGTGCAGTGAGGAGTCAACCTAAAGTACAGAAAAGACCTGGTGTGAAGGTTAACAAAAACAAAACTAAACTAAAAAGTCTAAACTTATTTTAAATTCAAAGGAATGTATATAGCTACATATATATACATATACATATATATAGATATACATATATATATATATAAATAAATAAATGGGAAATGATTTGGTCATCTTCAAAAATATGATAAAATAGATAACAAAATATAAAACTATTAAAAGCAGCAACTAAGACAAATGCAAAAGCCAAAGCAGGGTCTGTTCAGTATTGAGCCTTGCAGATGAACAGAGGAGAAAAGGCCAGGCAAAAAACTCATATAAAATCACATCTACTTTTATCTATTAATTTAAAGAGGAAAGCATAAGATTATAAGGAGTTCTGTTCCAAAGAAAAGAGAGAAGGGTTTAGTCTAAAAGGAACAGTCATAGAGAGTTCTAAACTATCTGCACTACAGTCTTACAGTTAGAAAAGCAATTTTCTTCTCCTTTAAAGGGAAATCCACACCGTACTCAGGAGGATGGTGTTGGCACAGAATATTGCATCACAGGGAGAGTTTACAAACCTGGGAAGCAAAGCTAAGCTTTAAAAGAGAAGCACTACACTAAGTTTCAAAGATTTGCTTTTCATATTTTTAAATAAGCAAAAGATAAGAGAAAAAGCACAATTAAATACTTTAGAAGACAACACAATTTCTCAATGATTTTAAAAAATTGTGACAAACGGTTGGGATAATATATATCATGTAACAAAAATTCTACGTTACCTATGTGTTTAGGTTTTTGTTTTGTTTTTAAATAAAAATTTTTTTTTTACCTCTGCACTTGTGGAAAAAAGCATTAAAATAGTAAAATAGCAGAGTCAGCTATTTCAAAACTCCTAGATTTGGCTCCAAGCCTAATTAGAAATATAACAGTTTTCAATTCTAAGGGGATAATTATGGAGAATCTTGGGATTCAAAACCATAGAGAACACCATAAATAACAAGGAAAAATACCAAATTTTGAGATCATTTGGAGTCTTATCCCAAAGCAATGAATTCAAGGAAACCCAGCAATATTTACACTTGCTTCTGATGTATAATGGTGATGGTGGTGGCAGTGGTGGTAGTAGTGATGATGATGGCTAACATTTATATAAGCACTTTAAAAGATTGTCAAGTGTTTTACAAATATTATCTAATTTTATCATCAGGCCAATCCTATGAGATGGATGCTATTAGTATTTCCATTTTGCAGATGAGGAAATTGAAGGATGAAGTGACTTGCCCAGGCTGTTAAGAGACTGAGGCTGAATTTTAACTCAGATCTATCTGACTTCAGGCCCAGGGCTCTCTCTATCCTTTATCCTGGCTACACCATCCAGCAAACCATAAATGCATTCTTTCAAAAACTATGTATTTGAAGATGACAATTTAAAAATGATGTGTTCTCAAGATATGGTCTCATTTTTTAAAAATGTAAAGTGCCTCAAAAATTATTTTCTCATGAGTTCTTGGTCACATGACCCTAGCACACACCATGAAGTTTCTTATTTCCTTTCTAAAAATATTTTTTTTAAAAAAAGAAATATGTGTGACATTCAATAGCATAAGAGTTGAGGGAACACAAAAATCTTTCGACTGAAAAAAGCAAGTGCATATTTAGCATGAATGAGTCTTTCCCTCTTTACCCTTGTTTCTGTTCATTCAGGAAATCTAAGGCGGGAGCTTTGAAATCACAAAAACCCAGCCATCCTGAAAATTTACAAATTAATACAAATATATATCGACAAATGTATCACATCAGCTAACCAATTTGAGTTACCCAATGGGAAAAATTGTTTTAAGTATGAAAGATCTAAATCCTTTCCAAATGTTACATTTATGTTTATTTTTTTTTAATTAAATGTCACAGCATTCTTGACACTATCTTATTTTTAATGATTAAACAAGTCCTGGAGTAACTACTCATTCTTAAACTCAATGGATTTAAAAAATAACGAAAAGCTGACAGATGAGCAGCTTCTAAACACTATATATAGCTAAATGAAACCTCATACCCCCATTCAATTCCAGTGGCTCTTAGTTACCTCTAGGATAAAATACAGCCTGCCCTTTGGCACTGAAGGGGATGGGGAGAAAGCAAGAATTTATTAAGCGCCTACTATGATACAGGATTTTGCTTAGCACTTTACTATTTCATTTGATTCTCACAACTTTGTAAAGTAGGTGTTATTATTGTGCTCAATTAACAGTTTGGGAAACTGGTCAAATAGCTACCAAGTGTCCCAGATGCAATTTGAACTCAGATTTTCTTCTTTCCAAGTCTTATATTCTATTCATACTCAAGTGAGCTGCAAAATTTTCCACACCCCAAACCTTTCCAGTTTTTGTGGAAACATTTCCATATTTTGTGCCTGTCTCTATATATGCTACAACCCAGTCACACTGGACCATGTGTTGGTTTCTGTTTTCTCCCATAATCTCATTCTAGTAGCCTGGGATACTTTCCTTTTCACTGATTTACATCTCCTTCATTAAAATATAAAAGCTTTCAGAGGCCAGGGATAGTGTTTTATTTGACAACCTTACTTATATCCCCAGGGTTTCTGAAGGCACCAAGTAAGCACTTAATAAATGCTTGCTAATTGACTGATACCTAGGGAAGCTCTCATTCCACAACAAACAATAGGAGCCAAATAAAGGAGAGTGTAAGAACTTCACTTTAAATGCACGACACAGGACATTTTAGACTATTGGTATCAAACTCAAATAGAAAAAGATCTTGGCAAACCATATATTGACTTAGGAAACCACAAAACAACATTATCTATGTTGGATTGTATTTGTATTTATTTTGTTAAGCACTTCCCAATTACATTTTGATTTGATTTCACCAGAAAATTTTAGTGAGTTTAGAGAAAACTGAAGTTTAGACAACTCTGCTCTAGAGTGTTTCTGGAAATAACTCCACTCTAGCAAAAGAAAACCTATTTGTAAGGTTTGTTGTTTGTATCTCGGAACTCTAAAATAAATATTCATGCTAAATGAATTGTGTAAATGCTGCAAACCCCCCCCCCCCAAAAAAAAACAAACAAACAAACAAACAAAACCCTGATTCGGCTTCTAAGGAATCACATAACGCAAAAGAAATATTCTGTACTCTTAAAAAAAAAAATACTTGTAGAACTGTGACAATTATGATATATGATTATATCCACTCTCTCCCTCCCCTCTTCCTACATACTAAACAAGTTTCTCCAGAAAAGTAAACCATAAGGAAATCTGGAATCATCTAATATTGTATTCTGTATGCTCAAAAAGAACCTGAAAAACAAACAAAAAAGCCCTTGGGTATGCAATGTAGAAAAATATTTACTAAGTGAAAGCAAAAGTAGTTAAAACTAAAGCTTAGAGTAGGTCCGAGGACAAAGCAAACTAATCACAGTAAAGTAACACTGCAGAAGGAAACAGCAAGCCAAAAGACTGAATATATTAGATCTATGAATGTCAGATAGATACAAATTTCACTTCACGCTGGTTAGTGAACCACAATAGGGGGTAGGGCGGAGAAAGAATAATGGAGTCATTAAACTAACTCTTTTACAATTCTCCAATTAACAAAGTTAACAAAACTCACAAGAAAATTTAAATACATAGTATGAAGTTTATGACTCATGTCACTAGAAAAAAAAATCAGAATTAATGAACAAGGATTTGACTTCTCTCAGAAATGTCTTAATATGGCCAACAAAAAAGATACTATAAAAGCAAAAAAAAAAAATTTGTAAGTAACATTCAATTTAATTCCTTTCAATGGAAAATACTAACACCTAAGTACAAACCTTGTAATCCCTGTGTCAGTGCATTTCCGTTATTATACGTGTGTGTATGTATCTCTCTCTCACTAGATATATATATAGACACACACAAACGTAAAACTCCAATTCGGCACAAAAGCTATGCAATATTTGGCATGACTTGCAATGAGTAGATAACACCAAAGAATGTGTATCACTGTTCAAAACTTTAGGGAGCAACCCCACAAATTTTCCTAACCTTAAATCCTTTAAAAGGTCCTTGAAAGTAGATTCATGCACAAACTTAATGATTTGTAACAAAGACCCCATGCCCTTTCATATTTTAACCAAAGAACAACTATGTACAAATCTACTTAGTGGCTCTTACAAGTTGGGCAACAGGAAGTATGGAGATATAAAATGTTAGTATGACTACACCACAAGTCAAAGGCAAATTCTTCAGGATTTTCATATAAGAATTTGAGGTTTTACCAATTTGCCTAGTAATTAAAAAAAAATCCAACTTGATGTGCTTTAAAAAACCGTTCTATTTTTTAAAGATAGTAGCTGGTTAAAAAGCCATGTAGACATAAAAAAAAATAAATCACAATAACCATAAAATAGTATAAATGAATGAAAACCACTTATATCTAAATTTCTAAAATTCTGGGATCCCATAAAATTTAATTACCTTCATAGAGTTAACATTTTTACTTAAACTTTTTGCCCATATGGTTACAGAGGAATGCCAACGTTTGTTTCTAAAAGAGGTCCCAGATAATTCTGAACTAACAAAATCCTAGAGCTAGAAAACTCTTAAGAGGTCATGGAGTTCAACCTTCTCCACAGAAGAGAAAAGTGGGACCCAGCAAAGCTGCCAGAGTCCAGCTTTTCCGGACTCCCGAACCTAGCTTTACAGCTCAGATTCTTACAACCCAGCTTGGGCAGCTGTCCAATCAGACCAGGACTACCGAAGTCACCTCCAAAACGCTTTTTAGGGATTTTTGGCCAGAGTGGTGGGCCCCAGGAAAGAAAACCAGGTCTGAGCACAGTAGCAATTTGGCCTCTTCTTTATTGGGGGCGAATAGGGCTGCAGGGATGGGGAGAAGTTCCCGCTGTACAAAGACCCTCTGCGAATGCCCCTCGGATTCTGCTTGGACCCTGGAATTCGCCTGGGCTCGAGTCTTCCCGCCGCCCTCCCCCCGCGAAGTTATGGCGGGCCCCAAACTTCGCCCATCCCGGCGGTGGAGGCGTGACCAGGAATACCAGCAGGAGAATTCGGGAAGGGGGCAAATGGACTAGAGGGGTTCCGGGGCCCCGCGGATTCAGGCCCTAGCAATGTTCCGCGGGACTGCAGGCCGCCAAGAGGGCCAAGGCCAGAAGAGGCCATCCGAGAGATAGAGGGGGAGCAGCCGTGCTCGCTGCTGCCCGCGGGGCGGACGGCAGAGGAGAACAAGTGGGCAGCCGACACTCACCCAGCTGAGCAAAGCCCAGGGCCTCGGCCTCACCCCCAGCACAGCCGGCTCTGTAATGGCGGCAACGGCAGGGGGCGGAGCCCGCGGAAGGGCCGGACCTATCACGCGCGCGGCAGCCAATCATCGCCCCCTGAATCTTTTTAAGTTCAAAGGATGGGGCTCTAACTGTGTGGCTGGGTAAAATCGACTGGGGTGCACATGAAGGGTAGGAGGGGAAGGGGCCCAGCGTCTGCAAGAGGGAAAGACAGGCCCCACGTCTCGGCATTCGGAGAATGCGCAGCTCCAGACGGGCCGACAGAGACTGCGTCAACCAATCAGCTCCGAGCAGAAAAGAGACTGCGCAGGCGCAGTACGGCCTCGGAGGGACCGGTCCAGGGAGGACCACCCTCTCCCCCCCCCATCATTTCACCCCTCCCCCGCGACTGCAAACAAAACAGAAGCGGGGACGCGCGCGCGCGCCAGCGGGCCCAGGAGGATGCGCCGGCGCGAGGGACTGGTGGGAGAAAAGAGGAGGGGCGGTTTGGGAGACGAGAAACAAAAGGCGCTTGGCGCCCCCCCTTTTCCCGAGGG
Source organism: Myrmecobius fasciatus (assembly GCA_023553655.1). NCBI lineage: Eukaryota > Metazoa > Chordata > Mammalia > Dasyuromorphia > Myrmecobiidae > Myrmecobius > Myrmecobius fasciatus. The sequence continues at coordinate 124,604 of JAJPUD010001245.1, forward strand.
TAGCCCATCGGTCCCCCTCGAGTTGGCCCGGTCCCGCCCCCCTCGCCTAGTCTCGCTTCGCCTCAAGGAAGGGCGGCGGCAGCGGCCTCGGGCCCGGGCGCTCCGGTTCCCGCGGAATCCCACCGCGGCCTCCCCTTCCGCCCCGTCAAGGCTGTGGCCTGCGTTACCTCAGCGCTCTCCCCTGTTCCAGGCACCCACGTTTCCCCGCGGCCTGTCAGCTCCGCTCCCCGCCCGCTGCTCGCCGCCGCTGGCTGCCTTCCGCGGGTCCGTCCGTCCGCCTAGCCCCGCCGCTGCGCTCTGCAGCCC
>JAJPUD010001245.1:129909-227860 GCA_023553655.1 Myrmecobius fasciatus
TGGGTGGTGCGGGCAGCCCGGGGAGCGGCCGGAGCGATGGCGAAGGACTGAGTCGGAGAGAGGAGGCCTTGGGCCTCCCGCTCGTCTTCCGACCCGGCTGCCTTCTCTCTCCCAAGCCCACCTCGCAGCAGCGTCTGAGCCGGAGTGTTTCGGGACAATTGTGCTCTCAGGCCGGGTGCACGTGCATTTTAGCTGGGCCCCTTAGGCTTGGCCTTCCTCCTGTATCCCTAGCACCCCAAACCCTAACAAAGCATCAGAGTGCACCAGGTATGATTTTAAAATGACTGGCTGGTCTGTAAGACATAGGCCTCTCCACTCGTCACAAAATAACTAGATGTGTGCCGTGGAAAACAGAATCTGCTGCAATTAAAGAGAGGGTACTTATTTTAAAAAAATCCACAATTAAACCGTACACCCCTCTCCCCAAGTGGTGTGGCCTTAGTGGCTCCCTCCCGGCCTCTAACCCTGCTCCCTGCACCTCAAGCATTTTACCATTGAGATCATTCTAAAAGCCCCCTGAAATATTTCATATTAACTGCAAAGCCAAATGGGATTTCCATCTTTTAGGAACTAAATCTGCAAACCTGAGAAATCAACCTCCTAAATAGTATTTAGAAGGAACTTGTTTGCAATGAAAAAGGAATTTTCCCAGTTAAGGAACCTTCTAGACAAATCTCAACTTGAGCCCTAGCATCTGTATATCTGGGGAGGAAAAGACAAAAAGCAGCTCTGGTTTTAAGAGAACAAAAATTATGTGGTGTTAATAACAGTTCATTTTCAAAGTGTCTAGTCATTCTAGTGAATATAACCCCTGGTATAGAGATGCAAAATGTAGATCATTGAACTGTGGCCAGTCTCTCTATTGTGTGTGTCCATCAGTAAATTTTCTTGTTTTCCTTTTCTGGGGTAGAGGAAGTAGAAATAACATGGGAAGGAAATAAAATGACTGGGAAGCTGGGAGGAAACACTAGCCTTCCAAAATTAGAAACAAATTTATTGAATGTGAGAGATGTAAAGGAGCTAAGGGATAATTTATTCCAAACCTCTCATTTTACAGATGGGCAAATCAGGACGAGAGGTATCTCCAAGGTCATGGCAGAGCCTATAACAGAACCCAGGTCTCATGATTCAAGATTTCAGCTACATTAAATACAGAAACAACCTCCTCTAGCATATGGAGATCTTCCATTTCTTGCTCTTCATTTAAGCAATTATCCATGCTTAAAAACTAGTTTAAGAAGTTTAAGTGACCTTAAAGGTAATTTTATTTAAAGATGAGGATACAAGCCCAAAGAAGGAAACTGGCATCTTGAACAGGATACTTGAGTATAATTTTGCAGTGTTCAAGTCTTGTGCTCTATGGAAGAAATATTGACTTAGAAAACTTTATCAAGGCAGGGTCATCTGTCTCCCCTCTCCCCTTCCTCAGTCCCTTGTACTCACCCTGTGTTAAGCAGTAAACTAAAGGACAGATGGGCATGGCATGTTGTAATAATAATGTTTATCTTGCTAAGAGCCCTTAATGTCCTAATTCATCTTTGGAATTTCTCTTACAAGTTAGATTCTGCTATTTCTGAAGCATGCCAAAATCTTTAATTCATCTGAATGTTTGAAGCACAAGAATCCATTCCTTAAGCTATCTTCAGGAAAGATTAAAGATAGTAACATAAAAAAACACTATGCTACAAAAGAGTTGGGGTAAGCACTAGGAGAAGGAGTATATTCACTACTGTGGAAAGAACACTAGATAAGGATTTAAGAAAGTACAATGTTAATATTTGTTACCTGTATAGTTCAGGGAAGTCACAACTCAGGACTTTCAATTTCCTTCTTTGTGAAATGGGGCAGGGGTCCTGGATTAAATATTCCTAGAGTCCCTTTTAGTTTTAAAAACCCACTGCTGTAGAGATGGTTTGAGAGCTAATGAGAAAGTCATTAGGAACATAATTTTCCTGTGTTATTCTAAAAGAAACCTGAGCCATCTTTGAGTTTATTAACAAATCATTTTATCAGCCCTTGTTTCTAGGACTGATTGTTGAGATGTCCTCAGAAAAAGTCTCTGTTGCCTGCATTGTACTTATCCTTCCACACAGAGACCTTAAAAAAGCAAAATTTCAAAATTTCACTTCAAGAATCAGAGGAGGAAATTCATTTTAGCCTTCTTCCATTATGTAGCCTAAAGCAAAATCCTAAAGATAACCGGTGGGAGAAGTGGAAAAGTACCACCACTCCAGTTTACTAATAGGGACAAAGTATTTAGGAAAAGGCCCTTCTTCTAGCAGTTGTCCACTGGTGCCTGTCATCTCCTTCCTGGTGGGGCTGATCTTCAGTACCGATACCTATCAGAGCAGCATCACAATAAATCCCATTTTTTCTTCTGTAGGTTCAATCTGGAGGGGTTGTTCATTCGACTCTTTTGTGAACCGCCCCCTTCACAAATATGGGGTTTTCTTGGCAAAGATACTAGACTGGTTTTTCATTTTCTTCAGTGTGTCCCCATTTTACAGATGAGGAGGTAAGGCAAATGGGGTTATGTGACTAGCCCAGAATCACACAGCAAGTGTCTGCCAAATCTGAATTCTTCCTGACCTCAGATTCAGTACTCTATCCACTGAGCCAGCCATTTGTGGGCTCTTCTTCTCAACCGACATTCTCACCTGAGGAAAATTGGCTGAGAAATGCAACTTTATGGAGATGACTCCTCCTGTGGCAAGTACCTTAAGCCCCGGGATGACAAGCTCTTGGCCACTTTGGTTTTCCGTTTTGAACTTTGGGACTGCTAGCTGCCATTCATGTGTGAAATCCAGTAAGGTCATATTGACTCAGTGATTTTCCAAGATTGTGTTCTCCATATGCTTTCATAAAAGCAAAATAACAGATGTACTTGAAAAGTTTTTTTTTCCTCCTTTTAAGCCTACCAGTCTCATTTGTATTCTTTCATACAGATGCATTTGTCCCCTACACTAGTCACCATGCTGTTGTAAGAAATAGTGAGTACTGATTTAAGTTCCCACTTAGAGAACAGACTTTGATGTCCAACTGACAACTTCCTTAGCTCGAGTCCTAAGGCTAGGAAGGCATACGCATTTGATTTAAGTACTCTCCTGTTGTGCCAGATTTCAATAAACTTTTGTAACAAAGTCCTCCTCACTTTCCCCCACAACATTAAAACTATACTAAGGCTACCACTTGCTGTGACTGGGATAGAAGCTAAAGTAAATTCTCAACATTGGTTAAATTTTTCTACCTAGAGGGACTACACTTTTTTTTAATGTCTTGGCTTAGGCATTTTAACTTTGCCAGATGTAACATCTAACCAGTTTTAATTTTTACACTTAGTTACTCTGTTCAAAGTGCCTCAGGGGTAAGGTTTCTGCAGTCTTCTCATTGGCTTCCTTGGAGCTATGCTGGCACAGGCTCCATTCATCTCTCCAAGAGAAGAGGTTCCTGGCTCCTTGCCGCCCTTCCCCCATCCCCACCCCGTGCTTAGGTACTACCCCAAATCAGCACAAAGAATAGGACACACCTTCCATTTGGAATGTGATAGTGGCAAAAGAGCAGCTGGCAAATAGATCTTCCCCACATGATGAGTGCCCAAATGGCACCCTTTGGGAGACTTTCTACTCTAAATATTACACATGGTATAACTGACTGAACTCAATCAAGCCTCAAGACCACTTGAGTTTGAATCCTGCCTTTATGATGACAAGTCATTTTACCTCTCTCTTTTTCGTTTCCTTACCTGTAAAATGAGGGGGTTGGACTCTATGACTATTCCAGTTTCTATCCCACTTTAAATTTAGGATTCTGTGATTTTTAAAATGCAAATACTCTTGGCACAGATAACCTCATTAATCCTGGGTAACACTTTAGCATGAATAGTCTATTGGTTCTGAGAAAGTAGATGTTGTCTTGGTATAGGTATGTATATATGTATATACATAAATGAAATTTGTGAGAATCCACAATTTTTCTGTTTGCTTGCTGAAAAGGATACTTGGTGCAAAAAGAAATACTGGGTAGGTTTAGTGGTTTGCAAATCATGAAGACATGTTAAGAATGCTACTTATATTGCCAAATTCATCTCCAGTTTTCAACAATTACTTACCATGAGATTGCCAAGCCCATGGTCACAGCCTACTCTCTCTTCAGACTCTAGCATAGTATGGATTCTGTAGATTTCAATCTGTGGTTAAGGTACCAGATTGGCTAAAACTAGTCACTCCACCTGTTTGGGGTTTTTTTGGTTAGTTTTCACTAAAGCTAAACGTTTGATAGTTGTGACAGTTAAGACCAAAAACACATTTCCCCCCCCCCCAAGAAAGGAAAGAAAAGTTCAAGACTGTGGAGGACACTACAAGAAGAATGAGATTCAGAAACAAGAAAATTTGGAAATTCCAGAGTCCAAGCATAAATAAGATTAAAATTCTAATATATTGCATTTCCCGGGTTGAAGTAAATTATCTTAAAATTATAAAGCACAGTTGTATTGACTGCTTTCATAGTGAAAGTGATATAATTATTGAGAGGTTTTAAAGAAAACATTTTTGTTGTACAGAACAGTTACCAATACTCAGATTAGGTTTGTTGTTTTTTTCCTTCTCATTTACAGAACAAGGAAGTTAAAATTATTTTTTAGCACAATATGACTAGAATTAGGATTTCATAGCAAAATGACAAGGGGCTCAATTAGGTCACAAGCTAATAATAGTCATGACTGGTTAGCTTTCTACTTTCCTGTCTAGAATGATCTGTAGCCGTTATTATTTTTTTTAATGAAGCATTGATTTAAGATGGCAACAAAGTAATAGCTTATTACTGAGTATAAAAAATCCTGGATATGATTTAATAATACACAAAAATTATGCAATTTACAGTTATATGCACATCAATTAAGCTCTTAGCTTCTAAGCAACAATGTTGAATTTTTTCCTGGCAAATACTACAAATTCATAATTGATCAATTGTTTACTGATTTGTAAATAAGGATGGTTCTAATAGTTTTGGTTCATTCCATTCTTCCTGGGATTCATCCTAAAGACAAGACAATTTCAATTTTACTTCATGTTTCTTCTCTCCTCCTGCATCTTTCTCTCCCTACTTTCTAGCCATGCGGGGGACTTTCCCTATTGGTGCAAGAAGGAAAAAGTTGAGAAAACAAAATCACAAGGAGAGATATCAAGGTTCAATAGTTGGTAGAAAATATAGGGAAAGTTCTTTTTGCCCTCTGCTATTCAGATGTCACTAATGATGACTCCCCCCCCCCCACACACACACTGCATGCATGCGCATATACACACAATTCTTCAGAAAGCTTTATTTTTAAAAGGGGAGCTTTTTCTCAAAAGGAAAATATTCCAACAGTACTACTAGAAGAAAAAAATATCCAAATTCATTTGTGATTTTTTTTTGGGGGGTGTAACAAGTGCTACAAACTTGGGTTTGGTTTAAAAAGAAAAAGGTTTATAAAAAGTTGGGCCTACTGAACATAGACAACGATCAGGAGCCAATATTCAATAAGGCAGCAAAATAAATCTTTAAAAAAAAGGAAAGATTAGAAATTAAAAATTAAAAGTCTGAATATCTTAAAAAGCCTTTAAAAATTTAAAAACTTTACTTAAAAGCCAGAATTTGAAGGGAGAGTAACACGTTAGCCATTAAAACTCTTTTGTTAACAAGAATTGATGCTGGAGTAGAGAGTAGAGAATTGGTCAGATTAAGGGTATCAGGGTTCAAATCTGCTTTCTAACTGGCTGTGTGTTCCCAGACAAGTCACTATCCCAGCTGCAGAGGTCTTGTCAAACTGCATTGGTAAAGGAAGTTTCCTTTATCAATGAAACCATAGATGCATTACCCACACAGTTTCATAATACTGTCTGATGTGATTGGCTCCTTCTGACAGAAAGCTTTTAATCCAACTCACAGTGGTGCAATGGAAAGATTGGACCTCCATCAGAAAACCGGTGCTCTTCCAAGCTCTTCAAACTAGCTGTTTTGACTTTTATTAAGGTCAACTGTTACCTCTCTCAGCCTGTTTCTTCAATTCTGAAATGGAAATAAAAGGGAATGCAAGAAATCCCCGTTCTCTAAATGTCAGCAGTCCATTCCAGGCCCATGACTTCTCAGTACATCCTGCTTCTCTACAAAAACTAAATCAGAAAGATGTGCGCACTAATCTCCTTACAATTATGGAGACTATTCAAGAGAAGTACAATGGTAAGATTTAAGTTCAAATAAAATTGACTCACAGGAACAGGCATTCAATTTCTAACAAAAAAAATTATAAGGAGATGGGGGTTCTTTAAAAGTTTTTTGTTTTTTCCAAAGTATGTTCCCAAATGATGTCTGTGAGGTTTGGGAGAAGGAGAAAAGACAGGTTAAAAATGATGTGAATTATTCCTTTTTTTTTTTCCATTTTGGTACCATTCTTCAAGGGAAGACTGTATGTGAGAATTTTTTAAATATAAATTCAAATTTCAGGAAACTGATAACATAGCTAAAGTGAAGGAAGTGGTTACTGATTTAAATCTATTATTTATTGCCACCTGTCTCTGTAATTAATACACTAGAAGCTCAATTTATATTTCAAAATTAAATTTCACCCCCTGATCCATCACCATTTTTAGATTAACTGGTTGCTACTCTTGGGAGATAGTCCCTCCCTTCAGAAGAACAGTGTCTTCAATAGAATCCCAAGGCGCAGTGCTAGTCAAAGCACAGAGACTGTGTGTTCTGTGCATTGGCACATGCATGTAAGTTGGAGGAAACCAGAAGTGCAAATACCAAAATAATTTCACAGGACCAGTTAAAAGTAGATGAAATTTGTAGCTTAATTATCTCAGCTTTAGCCTATCGTTCCAAAGGGTTTCCTGAAGGAAGTGGTATGAAAATAAGTACTGATGAAAACAGGAGGCCTGATAGGAAATCATTGGAAGTAGATATTGGCCAGGGGATGGTTTTAAAATATTCATTCACTCCATGATCCTTGTCATGGAGTGAATGAAAGCTTTAAAGACAGTGTTATTAACCATCAACACCTATTATTATGAATCTTGGCAAGCTAAATCATCAGACTTGGTTACCAACAGATCGGGTAAAACAAATTAATCGAGTTTTAAGGAAGCCGCTTTTGATCACAGGTTTACAGAATTTTAGGACAGGAAGACCCTCATAAAAGATTTAGTTCAACTCCTTCACTTTACAGATGAAGAAATAAAAGTCCAGATTTGTTCAATGTCTATAATTAGCTAATAGTGACACTGGAATCAGTCAGTATTCCTTATTGCCAATCAAGTGCATTCTCCATTATCCTATACTGCTTTCTGCTCTATGTACCTCTTGAGCTGGGTACCATTTGGTAAATGGAATAGTATTTTGCAGAATTCTGCATTGTACCCTAGTTTAGGAAATAGAAATGAGGGAGTGGGGAATGAGAGATTTTATGCTTCCTTTCTACTTCTTTTAAGAAAATGAATAAAGGAGAAATTTCTGGCCCTTAAACAAATAACTTATATAAAGTTGTAAGTTAGGCGGCCTCTTTTAAACTATTTCATGTGACCAAGGACTGAAGTCATAGAAGCTTTAAGAGTTGGATTGGACATTGGAGGTCATCTCCTTTACACCCTACATGAAAAGCATGAATGCCCTGCCCCTTCTCCTTCCCTCCCCTACCTTTAATAAATCCACATTTGAACAAGAACAACTCTCTCATAGTAGCTCTCAGCATCTTGGAGGTAAAGACAAAAGTTAGTTGCTTTTGATCTTCAAATATTCCCTTTATCATCTTTTTACATATTTTGGCAGCACCAAGTCCTACTTGAACCTCTCCCACAGTACGTCATGTCCCTTTAGAAGATTCCAAGCTATGTGGGATTTCCAAATCCAAGGAAGGGTACAAGGGCAGAAGCAGCAAAAGAGCAGGGTGATCTATCAGACCTTAGCCCACTCATATCCAAGGTCACAGAATACCACCATAGTGACAGGAAAGCTCCAGAAACTCCACCTTACAAGGAATGGCTGGTAAACGTGCTGCCAAAATTTGTAAAAAGACTTGAAGATCAAACACAAATCTGCGTTTGAAGACCTCTGGTGAGAAGGAAAAACTACTTTAGAAAGGAGCCTGCTTCTTTTTTGGAAAGCTCTGCTTTCTCATGCTTAGCCAAAAAGTGTTTTCCTGTAACTACTGTATGCTGGTCTTAGTGCTGTCTTTTTGAGCCACAATGGTCTGAAAATTCAGACAGCTTGGAATGGATAGCTTTCACTCTCCAAGAAGCCAAAGGCATTCCTTATTCATCTGGAAAGACCTTGCCTCCTCTTACTAAAACCTATGGTTGAAAATTCTGGCTCACAATTTCCTTTACTCATTCCAGGACCTCAGGTGTCTCCACTAGCAAGACAGAAGTCGTTTCCCCCTTTGTGGGATACAGGTAGTATTTGTGGCTATTGGATATATAATCTCTTTAAGTGAGGCATCTGAAAACCTGTGTTCTCTGAAAGGATGTCATCTGTGAAGCTAATGAACTAGGACTGACCAGTATGGGAGGTTCTGTCTCAAGTCATTTTTTTTTTTTAATTCTTTAGTGAGATGTTTTAACCTCATGACAATTCAGTGAACAGCCTCAGGATTTCTCCCAGCAGCTGTATAAAATCCATTCATCCATTCAAAACAAAGTATGAAAAATAATCCACCCAATATAATGGTTTTTTGAAGTGACTGTAGCCAAATGTGCTTAAAACAATATAAGGAAAAACAATGGAATCCATGTATCTTCTGTTCGCATAAAAGTTAACAAATATTTACAATCCTAAATTCATAACCAATTTCTGAAGGTTAAGGCAGCTTGCTTACTTTCTAGTTCAAGTCACTCCACCTTTTGAAAATAATTTGTTTAATTTTTATAGTTAACCATGTCAGCCAGACATTTATAAAAAAGTATTCTCTACCCTGCCTCTTCTTCCTTCCCTCGAACTACCTTTACTGTACTGTTAATGCCTGGCCATTAAATCTACATTTGATCAAGAACAACCCTCTCAGGTATTAGCTCTCAGCACCATGGAGCTAAAGACAAAAGTCAATTGCTTTTGATCTTCAAATATTCCCTTTATCATCTTTTTTACACGTTTTGTCAGCACCCAGTCAAGTCATACTTGAACCTCTCCCACAGTACATCATATCCCTTTAGAAGATTCCAAGCTATGTGGGATTGCCAAATCCAAGGAGGGCTACGAGGGCAGGAGCAGCAATAAAGCAGGGTGATGTGGTTACCTGATATCCATCACACCTTAGCCCCCACTCATATCCAAAGTCACAGAATATCACCATAGTGTGACAGGAAAGCTCCAGTAACTCCGGCTTACCAGATAAGGAATGGCTGGCAAACATGCTGCCAAAATTTGTAAAAAGATTTAAAGACAGTTGACTTTGTCTAGCTCCATGGTACTGAGGGCTAACACCTGATAGGGGTTTTCTTAACCAAATATGGCTTTAATGACCAGGTCTAACAATATACTAAAGTTTAGGGGAGGGAGGGTTGGAGAAGGAAGGAGAGAGAGACAGACACTTTTCTATAAATGGTTAATTAAATTAACATGGTTAACAATGTAAAAGTGAGATTTTAATTATTTTCAAAAAGTGTTTTCTAAGAATAAAAATCTAGCAAATGTGTGAAAATACAGAATCAGGGCAGAGGGTACAAGATTATTTTCAATTTGTCTCAATCTGGTTTGTACCAAACCTACAGAAAAAGATAAATATGAACAAATTTTTAGTACTTTTCCAAACAGCCTACTTGTTCTAATAAGGCTGTTAGAGATGTTTTTGCAACTGATTCAAGCTGCATTTAAGCATAAAAATTTTAAATTTTACAAAGACAATAAAATCTGTAGAAGGGTGAGAGCATGCTAATGGAGTTACTATGAGTTACTAAGCTTCTTTAAAAAAAAAGGGGGGGGCTGCAAAAATGGCTTTTTGACATCTGAGATGAGATCTGCTGAAAATATGTAAATTTGGACATAGAATGTGACATATCTGGTTGCTTCAAAGAACTTAACTTATTGAACTTACCCAACAATGGTTAGTTGACTTGAATACAAGTAGGAAATATCATTAACTGAAATAAGTATTATGTAAACTCCTAAAGCCTACCTATTGATAGCCAGGAGCTTCCCAATTAGCTGCTGGGGGAATTTAATGGCTGTTGTCCACTTCAGGGCTGGAAAAAATATCAATTCTGGACAGGAAGTGGAACGGCTGGGACAAAGAACAGGATGAGAGCTGTCCTGGGCACCTGAGCCCAATACAAGTTACTACCTTGTGTGTGCTTTTCCTGTATTCTTTCTCTCAAATAGTCATGAGTCCAACAGGAGAACTAAAATTTGTATAAAGAAGAAATTACCTGCTTCTAAAAAGGCTCTTAAGTTTCATTATTCTAACTGATGAGAGGTTTTGTTACTGACATACTATAAACAAAACATGTTTATATTTGAAGCTTTTTCAATGTAATTTTATTTTTTTTAAATTCCCCCCCCCCTTCTATTCTCTTTTCCATTCCCTCTTGATGTGAGTGAATATAACCAAGGACTCTAATTGCAGCTTCTTCATGATCTGACAGCCAACTATCATTCCCAGGGAGAAACTTTATCCCTTTAATCCCTTCTCATCCCCCAAATTGTACTTGCCGCCACCTTTTAAAAATGCACAGGGCTCAAAGCAGCCTTTCGGTTCGGGTCACTCTACTTTGGATCCGGAGACTTTGACCATTCCCTCTATTCTAACACCTGGCTGTCCTGCTGTCCCTCCTTCTATAGGAAGGCCTGCAGGCCAGGCCCAAGAGCAGCGCGTCAACTTCCAGTCGCTCTTGTAGTCCTTGGGTGGCACGTTTTCAGCAAAGGTCATTCAACTGGCTTCTGTGGGCACAGTTCTTCACCAATCACTTTCTTTTGCTCAGGATCGTGCCCTTGTTAGCTTATGGGGAAGCATTCTGAGCTGTTTTAAACCATGCATAGGAGAAAAACTTTTTATTGCTACTGAAAAAAAAAGGGTTCTAGGGCTTCCCCAGTTTTGCCAGGTCTCTTATTGTGGAAGCTTCTTCAGAGGTGGGAGCTGAAGATCATCTTTGGTTGCAATCCAACTGAGAAACACAAAGACCGTTTACTTAGGAAAAGGTTTGGTTTTATGAACACACACACGTTTGCAAGGTGCTAGCCCTCAGACATCAGAGATGGAAAGCCACCTTTCCAGCCTGCGTGGACACTTCCTTTTAAAGTGAGCACCCAATCTTTGTGGGAAAAACCCGAGGCCCAAATCACACCCACTCCACACACACCAGAATGGACTGGCTCAAGTCAGGGGAACAATGTGTCACACAGGACTTAGCAAAGCAAAAGCGCGCTGATGTTGCTTTCTCTTACTCTCTCAGAGATTGTCTTTGGGTTCCTTAAACATGAAGGCAACTGTTGGAAGCAAGTTTTTAAAAGCAGTGGTGGCGGCTGCCTGGAAAAAGATGAACCAGTCAAAAGGCCATGGAGAAGGGCAGGTTGGGTTGTAGGGTTCAAAGGCTGCATGCATGCAGCCTGCTGCAAGGGCTATGGGGAGGGGGGTGCTGCTAATGCTGCTGGGATTCCCGAGTCCTGATACTTAAGGTGGGCAAAGAGTTCAGACTTGGATGCAGCTGCTTCTAGCCCCCTCCAGTCATTTCCCGCCCTAGTAATGACAGGTTACTGGATGTCTCCAACAAGCTTGGCCTGGGCTTTCTGGGAGAGTGGGGGCCACTCAGTAGGCTGCAACCCAAATACAGATTCCCTCCTTAACCCAGAGAGGCTCACTTTTCCTGGTTGGGGGCACACACACACACACACACACACACACACACACACACACACACACTCTATGTACACAAATTTGAGATACCTGGGTCTGGACCCTAAAAGAGCAAAGACAGCACCTGTTCAAGATGGTGCCCACATCCAGCAGCTGCCAAAAGGAGAAATCGCTTTACTTTTCTTTAAACTTGCAATGCTTGTCTTTATTTTGTTCTTTATATTTGAAAGTGAGAAGAAATAGTATTGAGTCAATTTCTTTTTTTTTTTAAATATTTGTTCTATGTATTTACAAGCCTTAAAGTTGCTCTAAAGGTTTCAAAAGTATTATGAGTACTTTTCCCAGGGTAGCACTTTTTTTTTTTTTCCTGAACAAGTTAATTCTTGGAGCTCTCTGGTCCACAGCATTTTCTCAAATGCATTTCCTTCTGTTCCAAGTTTATGTATGTTTTTATTACTATTTTGATTTTTAATTTCTGAAGCAAGCTGAGAGGCAGGCAGAAAGATTTGATGCCAAAAAATAACAACAAAAAATGATCTCTCTTACCTAGCTCACTCCAAGACCCCCTTAAGACTGGACTATCTACTATGCTTTGAAACAAAAGTGAGGTGCATCTGAAGGGGAGGGAAATTTATTTCTCTGCTTTTCTATTATACAATTTGTTTACAGAAACTGCAAATTAAAAAATTACACTGGCATTTGCAGTCCTTAAAATAAATTAAAGTTCTCAACTTTTTTTTTTCTAAACAGATCTGTGTTTCTTTTAAAGTATGAGTCCTTGTTTAAAAAGAAAAGAAAAGATTAAAACAGAAAATATTTTCTATAAATAATACATGTATTTTGGTTTAGTGCTCCCGCCCTCAGGTTTGACGTTTACTTTTTCCAGTACCTTTTTCCTCCATGATCACCTTTTTGTTTCTCTCTCCCCTCTCCCACTCGTGCACACGTGGGGGTTTCTGCTCGAGAATTGGCCTTGCTGCACTGTGATTGGCGAAGACGTGAAACTTTTTAAAAAAATACTTAAATTGTTTCTTTTGTTTCGGTTTGTATATTTGAAGTTTTAGTTATCCTCTGACTCCTCTTCGGCTTCCCGCAGCCACGTGAAGAAGGCCGTGACGGATTTCAGCGCCACACCTTTCCCACTCTGTTCAGCAGGGTCCTTGCTGCTTTCCCACTTGTAGAAGGCGTCCTCTGAGATCACCTCCTCATCATAGAGACAATCAAAAAACATCCGCAACAGATCTGCAAGAAGGCAAGAGGGCTCTGTCAGTCTTGAGAACAGTGTTGGATGCCACCTGGCCAGGATCAAGGTCCTTAAAGGGCAAATGAGGAGTGGGATTTCTTTTTCCCCCAAGCAGTGACTTTTTACAGATTCTCAAAGAGGACAGCAGTCAGTCCTCAGCACAAAAAAATTATTTTTTCTGTAGCATTAACTCAGTTCTAATTTATCTATAGTTCTAGATGCACATCACATTATATTACATTTCAGTTACCTTTTAAAAATAAATATAAGTCTGGTTTTTTTATTCCCCACCCCCCACCCCAATTCCTTTGATATACACAGTTTTCTCTGATGAGATTAAGGCAATCATCTGAATAAACTGGGTAAAAACTCTCCTAAATGGGAATTGTAGGCATTCATATATTTTTTCTGTCTGTCTCTCTCTTATTATGCCTAACTCAGCCATAACTTTACTCAATGCAAATCATCTAGTTAATCTCAATTCTCTGCTTTTCTTTAGCCAAGGAGACTTAGGTTTTTACAAGGTAGGCATACCGATGAGAGTATTAAGCCTTATAAGACTTTCCATTTTCCATTCTCATTCCTCCAACCCATGTTAGTGATTAGGAATATATTATATGACAATTTTCAGGAAGGCTTATATTGTAATTATATTATTAATCCAGTTACTTTTCATTCTTTAAACATACTAGTAGGAAAGTCAGGGAAAGGAGTGGCTGGCCAGCAATGTGTTAAATGATGCTGAACTTGGCCTGGGATGAACGCTTCAACAAAGGTCACTATATTGTACAATCAAAAGGGGATAAATAAAATCGTATTTTTATTCAATTGATTGAAAACAAAATTTCCAACTATATCTAATGATTTAAAGGTTTTATGTATTGGGAAGTAGCAATTTTCCTATTTTACAGAGAGAACGGAAGGAAAATGGTAAGGGAGAGGTCACAGACAATGGTGGGGTGAAGCAAGACCAAGTTCAGCAACTCATCCCCTACAGCATCCCCTCAATCTAGAGGTGGGAAGATCTGGGACAATAGCTGGCATTTTGGACAAATGCTTAGATGAGTCTCCAATCATACTCCCATGTCCCTACACAGACCAGTAAAAACTTTTTGTTATTGGTACAAATAGAATGAAAACAACATAAACTCAGTTTAACAAGTTTTTGCAAAGGTGAATGTTGAAAACTATCTTTATATATATTTGGAAAAATAAAAAGCTATTAAAAACCATTTTATAAAACCATCATTCAACCATTAACTTTGGAATAAAAAAAGTATTCTTTTTGCTTCATTAAAAAAAACCCCAAACCAAAAACCAACACAAAAAACTCAATTACAAAAATTTCAATGAATCAGAAATAGGTATCATAGTTAAATGAATTTTGAGATGGATTGAATGTTAACCACTGAACCTATTTTATTTCAATTCTTATGGTTGAAAAACATCCCACTAATGCATGCCTAAATTGGAACTTTAGTCTTTGCAGACTGTCAGGGGTTGTTCTGAACAATTGGAAAGGATGAAAAGCTGCATTGTGCACATACCTTAGAAAATGCCTTGGAAACTGTCTGAAGACAAAAGTCCCTGGCATGGTCTTCCTGCACTTTTTTTTTTCTAGTTATTATCTCAGGTTTAGAGAACTGCAAACACAAACCAGGAGAAGCTACTCACTGTTGTTAGGGCTCACTGCTGCTCTGGGCTATGCCCTAGGAAGCTGTGCTTTGCACTGACTGTTGTGGCCCCTGCCTGGTTTACACCCCCCCCCCCCCATAAAGTCAGTCAGGAACTTACTGGCAGGCTGATCAAGTTTGACGATGGATGCTTGTAGTGCATAAAGTGCTTGTAGTTCCTTCTCTGTATCTGAGTCTAGGTACTTGAGTAAGATCGGCACTCTCTGCTTGATAACAGCAGTGTCCACTCGGAAAGTAGAAAAGTCAGCTGCCAAGAGAACAGAGCCAGGTTACTCACGAGCCATTGACTGGGCTGGAGGAGGAGGGAAGTGGATGCCACATCAGCACTGGGGTTCCATTTTTAATGGGGAACTGTCTTGATGCTCCCATTGCCCTCATCTCTCCACACCCCTGGGAAGGGGAACCCTGAAGCCCCAAAGCTCTGCAAGGATGAGACGTCAGCATGAGAAGCCCTGCTGCCTTCAAGGGACTGCTTACTCAATGCCAGGAATATAGCAACATCAAGGAGGACACGGGAAAAAATGATCTGAACCAATTTCTTAATGCAATTAGGATAAGGTCTTGTGGTCATTCTCAAAACCAGTATTGATCAGCGCTCCCAAGAGCTCAGACCTGCTGCTTCTTGGAATAGGGTGGGTTAAGAGAGGATTGGAGAAGGCACATTCTTAGATGGCAAGAGGCAGGGGAATGTTTGGATTTTCTTTAAAAAATTTCCAATCACCTATCTCTTTTTTTTCTTTTTAAAAAGTAATGTTTCTAAGAAATTGTCCCAATGTTAGAGCCCTTCCTGGAAAACAACAATAACAACAAACTTTTCAGAGGTCAGATAAAAAACTTAAATATACAAAAAAATCCCTTATCACAGATAGGAAAATGTTCTTAAAAGAACTTCTAAGACTTTCCTAGTTATTTTTTTTAAGAGAAAACAGATTTTGGAAAGGAATGATATATTTAATCTCAAAGATTTTGGATAACTTTCTTCAGGAGGCTTTTACTGGTCTCCCCAGTTATCAGCACCACCCTGCCCCATCCAATGTGAAGAAAATATCAGTTCTGTATATGTTTTGTATATTACTTAGTTATGTGCTGTGCGCTGCCTCCCCCATTTGAATGGGAGCTCCTGAAGACAGGGAATGTTTTATTTTTGTCTTTGGAAACACTTGATTATTTGGAGTGGCTGAGGGTCAACTTGTTTTGCTTTGTCTGGGTAGAGAACGGATAGATTCAGGGCAGCTAGGTGATGCAGTGGATAGAGCACCAGCACTGGAGTCAGCAGTACCTGAGAATGGATAGATTTGCCAACAGTATAGACACTCAAGAATATCTTTTAGCCTCTATAAAGTTCTTATGGTAAATGCAGAAACAGTGTAAGTTAAGCAGATACCTTCATAAAAAGTAGGGTTTCTAATCACTAACTATAATTTTGTCCATTACTGTTAATAGGGCTATCAGCACATTTAGAAATGGGTTTATGTTTAAGAACACATTGCTTTCTCACTCCCAATATACAAAGTGAGGGTGGCTGCTTCCCAATCTCCCCCAAGGAAGCAGACAGGGCAGAGCTCAGAGAAGAACCTGACATGTTGATTTTCAAAAGTTGGGAGCTGCCTTGAGAAATAATACTTACCTACAATAGCTGCTTTACAAACTGCTGTCATTAAAGCTCTAAGGAATGTAGGTGAACTCATCTGGCTTTCATCTAGATTCGCCTAAAATCAAGAGTAAATGCATCAGTTACATAAAAGTGCCCTCCATAGCAGCAACCGTTTCCCAACCAACTCCACTGCTGAGCTGAGCGCTAACCAGGTAGGGAATCCATTTCAGCCCTTCTGAAAGAACTCATTTTCCCCATTAAGATAAAAATAGCCTTGCTGGATATAAACAGATACTTTTCAGATGATGAAATTAAAACTATTTCTAGTCATATGAAAAAGGGCTCCAAATCATTATTGATCAGAGAAATGCAAATTAAGACAACTCTGAGGTGCCACCACACACCTGTCAGATTGGCTAAGATGACAGGAAAAGATAACGATGAATGTTGGAGGGGATGTGGGAAAACTGGGACATTGATGCATTGTTGGCGGAACTGTGAACGGATCCAACCATTCTGGAGAGCAATTTGGAAATATGCTCAAAAAGTAGTCAAACTGTGCATACCCTTTGATCCAGCAGTGTTTCTACTGGGCCTATATCCCAAAGAGATCTTAAGAGGAGGGAAAGGGCCCCACATGTGCAAGAATGTTTGTGGCAGCCCTTTTTGTAATGGCAAGAAACTGGAAACTGAAGGGATGCCCATCAATTGGAGAATGGCTGAATAAATTATGGTATATGAATGTTATGGAATATTATTGTTCTCTAAGAAACAGCCAGCAGGATGATTTCAGAGAGGCCTGGAGAGACTTGATGCTGAATAAAATGAGCAGAATCAGGAGATCATTATACTCGGCAACAAGAAGACTATACGATGATCAATTCTGATGGATGTGGTTCTCTTCAACAATGAAATGCTTCAAACCAGTTCCAATTGGTCAGTGAAGAAGAAAGCCATATACACCCAGGGAGAGAGGCCTGTGGGATCTGAGTCTGGACTACAACATAGCATTTTCACACTCTTTACTGATGTTTGCTTGCATTGTTTTCCTTCTCAGGTTTTTTCCCCCTGTACAGCAAGATAACTGTATAAATACTGTATAAATATGTATACACATATTCAATATGTCAAATATTTTAACATAAGTAACATGTATTAGACTTCCTGCCATCTAGGGGAGGGGGTGAGGGGTAGGAGGGAAAAATTTGTAACAAAAAGCTTTGCAAAGGTGAATGTTGAAAAATCACTCATGCATATGTTTTGTGAATAAAAGGCTTTAATAAAAAAAAAAAAGAGAAAAAAAAAAAGAAAACAGCCTTGCTGTTTCCAATGTAGGGAGACAGTTCTACTGGAATCAAATGTGCAGCCTGCAGTGTGCTCCGGTGTGAACTTGTTCCCTGCCCCATCCCTGTCTGGTGGGGCAGAATGGGGGAGGTAGAAGGAAACATGTTGCTGAGGAGAGGGGCCACAAGCCACACCCAAAAAGCCTAGATATGAACAAAGGCCAAAAGCTGTCGCCTTCTTCCTCCAAAAATACTTTGCTCTCTGGATTTAAATAGTCTTGGATGATAAAACAAAAACATCCAAGATGTTTCATCTTTATTTTAACATGGATTCATTTTCAAAATCAGGATGTTGTGCCTTAATGAGGTTTTAGAGTTGTCTCAAGTAGAAGGCAATGTACATAGGATAAGCTTTAAAGTGGTGAAAGATTAGTTCATTATTTTCTAAGAAAGTCAGGGGAGAATGTAATGAAAATATGAGGCAGAGCCCATGGGACCTCAACCCAATATGAATAATATTCTCGTCTTTCCTCTATGTAGAAAAGAAGCTATTTATGTAGGAAATCACTCTCCTTACAGCTACAAAAGCCAGAGAAGAAAAAACAATTTCTAAGCAGATCTTGGAGTTTCTTCTTCAATTCTCTACTTCTCTCAGTACTTTTTAAGAGCAGTCCAGTCTAAGCAGGTATATAGACAGCCAAGAAAACGAAGACCACGCTGGAAAACAAGTTTTAAAGCTCAATTACGTTTTACAGAATAAGCTGTATGCGGAAATGATAATGATGAATGTTGGAGGGGATGTGAGAAAAGTGGGTCACTGATGCATTGTTGGTGGAGTTGTGAAACAGTCCACCAGAGCAATTTGGAACTATGTCCACAGGGCTGTAAAACTGTGCATATCTTTTATCACTACAGGGTCTGTATCCTGAAGAGATCATAAAAAAGGGAAAAGAACCCACATGTGCAAAAATGGTTGCAGCAGCCCTTTCTGTAGTGGTAAGGAACTGGAAATTGAATGGATGTCCATCAGTTGGAGAATGGCTGACTAATTTATGATATATGAATGTTATGGAATATAATTATTTCATAAAAAATGATGGGCAGGCTGATTTCAGAAAAGCCTGTAAAAACTTACATGAACTATTGCTAAATGGAGTGATCAGAACCAAGAGACCATTATACACAGCAACAAGATTATGTGATCAACTGTGATGGACTTGGCTCTTCTCAACAAGGTAGTGATTTCAAAGTAATTCCTATAGACTTGTGATAGAAAGTATTATCTGCACTTAGAGAAAATTATGAAGACTGAATACAGATCCAAGCATAGTATTTTCACCTTTTCGGATGATGCTGTTGGCTTGTTTTTTTTCTTTCTTGTGTTGTTTCCCCTTTTAATGATTTTTTGCTTAGCATGATGAATATGAAAATATGATTAGAAGAATTATACATGTTTAACCTATATCAGATTGCTTGCTATCTTGGGAAGGGGAGGGAGAAAAATTTGGATACAAGGCTTTGCAAAGGTAAATATCAAAAACTATCTTTGCATGTATTTGGAAAAATAAAATACCATTAAAAAAAAAAGAATGAATTGTCTTGAGGCTTGATGGGCTACATTTCTCCCTCTGGTGACTATTCAAGTGACTTAAAGAGTGTACATCTGGCAGCAAGGGAAGCTTCTGCGAGGACAGCTCCGATGGTGTACACTGAAGGAGGTAGGCAGAACCGAACGCAAAAGCCTCAAAGAGCAGATATAATAAGCAATTGCAGCCAGCATTATTAAGTCATCAAGTTTATAGGAATGAAAACTATGCTTAAAGAAATCATCGTAGGATAGATTGTTGTCTTTTGCCCCCATGTGGTGTCATGATAGATGGTCTTATCCCCCCCCCCAGGGCTTTCATGTTCATTGCTATTATATTGGCCAGACTTGACTTGCTTATAATTTTCTAAAACAATATTTCACTTGGGCTAGTCTAATCCCAAAGGGATTATTTTTGGAAAATCTGAGTGAATATACTGAACTTGATTTAAGTTATGGGAGAGTGAATAAAAACACAGTCTTGCCTTTTGGCTTGCCAAGTACTTTATAAACAGATGGACAGAATAACTTCAGTATTGGCATATGATTAGACTCCCCTGAAGTCTGGATTTCAAGGCAAGTCTGAAAAAAGTACAGAAAAATCCTGGAAATAATGAACAAAAATTACTGCCTGGAAATGCAGAGTAGGGGACCTTGCTGGCTCTAGGCAGTGCCTGCCTTCATCTATTTTAAAGGACAAAATAACATTTTTTCCACCTACTGAAACCCAGGCCAATGTAATGACTTTGGCCTATTATGGAAACAAAGTTTATGGAAGAAAACAGGAGGAGTTCATTCTCAAATTCAGTCACTTCTGCATGATCATCTGAAAATCCTGACAGGCTTCTCTGATGATGACTCAACTTATGTTTTTTTTTATTTTTAAAAATGAAGGCAATTAAGGCCTACCTGGTGTGAGCCAAAAAGTATCTAAAATTAACTCAGATTTTAAGAGTAGTATCTGTATTTGCATTTTTGATTTTTCCAAAAATTCTTATATTAAAAATGAACACCTGCATTATAGGAGATAGTTCCTAGAAGATATTAATTCCCATGAATTAAACAATCATTTCTATGGAGATGATTCTTCCAATCTCTCTATCTTCAGTCTCACATGTTCAATGGTCTATTAAACAGGAAATCGAACTAAATGTTCTAACAACAACATATCCCAAACAACTCCTTCTCTTCCCCACAAGTTCTCCCCACTCCCAAACTTTGTTATTTCTGCAGAGGGCAATATCATTCTCCCATTCCCCCTTGCCTCTCACCATGCAGGAGTCATCCTTGACTGTCTCTCACTACCATCTCCAATCTGTTACCAAGGCCTATCCATCTCACCTTCTCTTGAATACACCTCCATCTCTCTCCCGACACTGCTGTCACCCCGGGGCGGGCCCTCATCCACAATTCCTGCCTGAACCTCAGCAATAGCTGCTGCCAGGGCTACTGACTCGGGTCTTTGTCCATTCTAGTCCATCGTCCCTGCAGCCATCGAAGTGAACTTCCTAAAGCTCAGATCTGGCCATGTCACCTCCCTCTCCACTCAGTAAACTCCAGTGGTTCCCTGTGATCACCAGGATCAAGTACAAAATACTGTGGCATTCAAAGCCCTAAGCCAGCCCCCTACTACTACTCCAGACTTCTTCCTTGCTCCCCCTCCTTTGAGCCAGAGACACTGTCACCCATGCATGGAAAACTCTCCCTTTGGATTTCTATGCCCAACTGAAATCTAATCATCTACAGAAAGCCTCCCCCATCCCTCTTTACTTCTGGTGCCTTCTCTCTGTTAAGAACTCCCCATTTCCCTGTATCTAGCTTGTCGGGCATCTCTGTCAGGATGTCATCTCCCTGATCAGACTGTGAGCTCCCTGAAGGCAGGGAATGAGTTTTGCCTTTTTTTTTTTTTTTATCTCCAGAGTGAAGTACTGTCTGGCTCACAGTAAGGCCTAATAAAAACATAATGACTGACTGACATAAACTTTCTTTGTAACTCATTTGATGCATTTATTTCTAACAGCTGAAACTTTTAAGAAACTAGTGGTGACATATCCTTCTACTGCCCACTACTGGAGATTTACACTGCTCAATCAACAGACACAACTTGCCACACGTTAAGATATGTATTAACTTTCATGGTCAGTACACTTTTAGGCATGTGTTATTGGGAGAACTAATATCACTGGAAAATTAATCATTTTACTTCTCAGCTTCCTTTGCAAATGTTTTCACTGTTTCCTATTTCAGAAGATAGAATCCTATTTTATTGGGCATCCTTTCCTAGTCTGATTTGGTAAGACAAGACTATTTCCAAGATATAGTCAAAAAACCCTTGAGCTTTCCCAATGTGCAATTAAGATTTCATGATATTTGTATTCCTGTTTTCCCGTCCATTTACAAGTCAGTCTCCCTTGCAGAACTATTCTTTGGATAACATATCTCTGTATATACAAATTTGTTGGTATCCAAATATGTAGTTTTAATGTCTTTTCTTAAGATATGGTTTTCAAAATGTGCTGACTGAACTACTGTGCAGTGGAAGAGGGACTGAATTTTCCTTTGTTTACTGGTTTTTAAAGACATAGTTTGGCCTTTGGTTTATGGACTGGTAGGAATATGAGAATACTGTCTCATCAACAAAGATACCTGCAGAAAACACTTTTTTTTAGACTTAGTAATTCACAAAATCAAGAGTTTCAAGGTATTCTGTAAGCTCATTTAAATGAAGTAATTCTCACAATAAAACTCTTGGATGCTTTGGTGACTACAGGTTCTATGCATTTTAGAGCCATAGAGAGAACAAAGCCATAGGCCAGATGCACTCCAACAAGAGCACCAATATTTGAAATTTCTCTGAAGAAAGTTCTGCTACATTTCGAGGTGTAGCTGAATAAAGAGCAGTATGTGTGCTAGTCCCTTTAAGCTTTGGCAGCAGCCCTCTTCCTCCCTCCCCCCCCCACACCCCTTTCTGTAGGAAGGAAGTCTGAAAATAATGTCTTTTTCAGCTTACTAAAACAGGATTCTACTTAGAAATAATGACATTTGTCATTAATGGTAAGTAACAAACCAGAAGAAATATAGAACATACTAATAAGCTGAAACACAGAAACACTTCTAGGATTTAAAAAAAGATTATTTTCTGTTACCAGAGTCCACATATATTTTTCACAGGAAAAATGCTTGTTGGGTATCAACCTACTAGTCTGTGGCACTAACCACTTCAGAGGCACACAATCACATCAAAGAGTGACAGTTGATCTGAGGGCCATAAATAAGTATAAATGGAAAGTGCTTTGAAATAATAAAATACTATAGAATAATAGCAAGAATATTTTCTCAGCTATCAAGGAGGATAGGCTGAAAAAAAACATTGTTTTGGGATTTAAAGCGTGATGAACAGTACTAGAGAACAAAAGAGTGGAGAAGAGAAGAGATAAAACTAGTGGTACAAGAGGCTTTTTTTAAGAGTCAAAAAGAAACAAAAGGCATTTGTGGAAAAGAACAGTACAGCTGAACCCCTGGGGCCCTGCCCCGCTGCAGGCCTCCTCCAGGTAGAGAATCCAAATCTATCTGCCCTTAACAATCCTTACCACAGAAACAGGTATGAGAAGACCCTCCAGGAGAGAGAAGCCCTGTTGAAAGCACACCCTGAGAGTGCACAGGAGGGTGAGAGCTTTCTGATTGTGGCTTTCTGGGTCACTTTAAAACATCCAATGAGAGTTGTGAGAGGGAAGGGCAAGATGTAGGACGTCGAGGGGCACAGTTACTGGCAGAGGAGGATGAACTCCGATGATCAGAGCACTTAGGACTTCTTGGAGCCAACCACCCAAGAGAGGGCTGCTTTGGATCGAAATTGTTACTTTGGGGGGAGGCAAGTATTTGACTTCCCTGGTATAGGGGGAATCTCTCTTCAGACAGATCAACCACTGGTCTGTGACTTCTGCTCTTAGAGGGATTTTCTCAGGGCCACAAGCTTGTGTCGGAGGCAGGGCACAAGCCCAGGGCTGGTGGCTGTGCCCACGATTCCATCTGTCTCTCTCTGTTAAATCATGCACGAGATACTATGTTGCTCTTCCTAAGACTTAGCATCCCGTGTAGTAGAGGGATGACGGGCTATGTGGCAGAACTCACGTAAGCCCAAAGGTGCCAGGGAGGAAGGGAGTCTTTATACCTCTACCCAGTCAAAGATCTGTTCATCATTCGCCTTGTCCTCAATAATGAGTTTCTCAAGCCGTTTGTACAACTCTTCAGCAGAGAGTTCTTTCTTTGAAAGTGCTTCTGAGGAACTGGAACAGTCAGACTCTATGAAGTCCAATTTCTGAAACAGGAAAAGTGAGATGCATTTAAGAGATACTGAGAGTGTAGCACCCGTGAGACTACCAACCAGAGGCACCCTCCTTTTAAGGTGGACCAAATGACTAGGTAGAGTTACTAGCAGGAAAAATTATCATTTTCAAACCTCCTATGGATTCTAGCCTCCTTATAACTCCCTGAAAAGAAAATTACTACAAATGATTCTCTTAAGTGCATCATTCTCCCTTAGTGGGAAGCTCTCTGTAGCTGATGTCCTCCTAAATTCCCATTCCCCATAAATTCCTTCTTTCCCTTACTATTAGGGCAAGTCTTTGAGGCTGGAAAGGTGAGCCCCAGTTAACGTAATGCCTCCTGTAATTTGGGTACTCCATCATTACTACACAGTTACTGGGAATTCTGTGGAGTGTCAGTACCCACAAGTCTCAGAGCTGCACCCCCACATCAAAGCAGCTACAGGACAAGTTCTGCCTTGAAAAACATTCTGCTTAACCTGCTTTTTAATCCTTAGGTGAGTCATTTAACACTAATAATCAAAACCCAAGGGATTTTTAGTTTTGTTGTTGCTGTTGTTATTTTGTTGTTTTTGGTTTTTTTGCTGAGCCAATTGGGATCAAGTGAAGCTGGGAAGTGTGAAGTGTCTGAGATCAGATTTAAACTCAGGTCCTCCTGACTTCAGGGCTGGCCCCTAGCTGCCCCTGGATTTTTAGTTTAAAAAAAACACTCAACACAAATTGTCTTAAAACAATTTGTTTTAACCACATCTACTGAATGTGCAGGTGATAACAGCTTTGTGTTCTATTAAAAACTTTTAAAAGCTTACTATTTTTAAGGGCAATTCAACTCTTCCAAATTGTTTCTGGAAATGGGAGCCCTATTTAAATCCATGTAAAATGTGTTCTTAGGTATTAAAATTTACATGATTTAACTAGAAGCAGCCTGGCATAATGGCCAGTGGTTAGAAAAGTTGGGCTCAAGACCTTTTTTAGGCTCCAGGCAATATTTTTAAAGGAAGGGACTGGACAAGATGACCTAATTTGGCCCAGCAAGATTAGTCTGTGATTCTATGACTGACTGATGCAGCACTGGATTTTAAAGAAGGTCCTTCATGACAGCTGACTGGCTAAGTTGTGACTTGCAAGAGAGTTCTATATTGGCCATTAGGAAGAAGCAGCTTCTCTCTCTTCACTGGATGTTAACAGCCTCTTTCTGTGGCAGGACTGAGGAAGTAAGTTTGGGAGATCAGTCTGATGGGGAGAACCTGGGAGACATGAGCAAAATCCTCTAAGAAATGCCTTGTAATTCAAAAGGTTTGAGTTTTAAGGAGCCCTCATTTTTTATTGCCATAAACCTTTAAAGGATTCCACAGAATTTCATTTCAGTCTAAAGATTGATATACAGGAGGCAGCTAGGTGGCACAGTGGATAAAGCACCAGCCCTGAATTCAGGAGGACCTGAGTTCAAATCTGATCTCAGACACCTAACATGTCCTAGCTGTGTGACCCTGGGCAAGTCACTTAACCCCAACTGCCTCAGGGGAAAAAAAGATTGATATATAGGCTCCCTTTCACCTTCCATTTAGGCACAGAGAGGATACTACAAAAGGGGATTAATCAATATTCATCTAGCCTGCCACCAGTGGGACAGGAAACTCCTTACTCACCTGCTCCAGGAGAAAGTTATGTACATCTTCCCCTTCTGGCAAATAGTCCTTCCAACTGAGGCCGGCCTCCCTCCATAAGGCTCCCACTTTCTTATGGCTCTAAATAACAAACAAATGTCCATGACTGAAGGAGAGAACAAGACATTCAAAAAGGCAACTTGCTGCTCCCATAAAAACCAGCTCTTGGTCACATGAACCCAAACAGTCTTAAACTCTAGATTGCTAGTGTGACAACACTGACTTAGGGTCCATCGAGAAGATCATCACATGGTTCAAACATTTGTCTGTAAAATGGTACTTGTGAACTGGCGTTTAATATACACGCACAGACATGGGGACTCTCAAACTCTGATAGCTAAGATTATAAAGCAGCTATGTGGCAACCACATCTCTACTTGACATCCGTGCCAGTGTTGGATCACAATCATTCACACTGTTCTTCATATACTACCAAGAACCAGACTGTTAATAAAAGATGCAGGTTCTAGCTCGATTAGCTCATCTTCTGCCTACCCCCAAGATGTCTGCAGAGTTTCCACCTCTGAATACTGAAGATCATAAGCAGGGAGGGTGGAACTAGATGAACTGGCTCTGAGATGCTGTGATTTAAGGCTGAGCTAAAAGGAAGATTGGGACTCCACTAACTAGGAAAATAAAGCATCACAACAAACACAATGGAGAGCTGTGATGAGAGAGGGAATGCCTTAACCTGAACTAAGATCAAAGGGTAGAAACAGCATCAGACACTCCATCGCAGCTTTCAGACTAGGCCCCAACATCCAGGTGACTTTTACCAGGTTCACAGCACTCCCAAGAAGCCAGACATGCTGTCTCTAGCTTCTGCACAAAGGGCAGCAAGCAATGACCAATGGTTCCTTTAATCCATAAACCAATCTGTTCTTGTAGCATTTGCCTCCATGGACCTTTATGAAATGGGGAATCCATGAATCCGAGAAAACTAACTTCATGTCAAGAGAAAGGGCACTGAAACTTGTTTGATGTGATAATGATCTATTTTAGAGAGAAGGGCAACATGATCTGGCTATGTTCAGATCAGATGGAAGTTTCCATTACGGGCCTGGTGACAAACTGCAGGTCTATAATTAGAGTCCAACCCATCCAGTTGGCCACCCCTGGGGGATGAGTTCTCGGCCATGACAGTTCCTGAAGACAACCGACTGAGGTGACTGAGGTGCCTGAGGGGGTGGGGAAGGATGCCATTTTAATGAAAGACTGATGTCTGATGGACAGAAGTACTAGAAGAAGTGGGGATCTGTCTCCTACTTCCATTTCACTGGGGGTAGGCTTCCAGGAAGGGCTGGTGGGGACTTGGGGATACTGGGCTCTCAAGTCCTAGACACGGAGTGTCTCTGGGGAGTCACTGTACTACTTGGGCTGCAAAATAAGGTTAATGTACTATAAATGAAGGACTTCACAAGCTGTGGTTAAGTTTAGGGCTAAAGCATTAAGGGCTAGAAATGTTTTCTAATGAAGCTAAAGAAGTCCA
Organism: Myrmecobius fasciatus; assembly: GCA_023553655.1. Taxonomy (NCBI): domain Eukaryota; kingdom Metazoa; phylum Chordata; class Mammalia; order Dasyuromorphia; family Myrmecobiidae; genus Myrmecobius; species Myrmecobius fasciatus. Next base: position 156,608 of record JAJPUD010001245.1, read on the forward strand.
CACAAGCCACTCTTCTCCACCTGCAGTACAAATGTACTAAATGTTCATCACCAAATGGTGGAACATCTTGCCGAGTTGCCCTAATTTCCCTGGCCTCTGCTCCTCAGCTCCCTCCATTTCATGGCCTGCAGCTTTGTTCTTTGCAGTTGCCCCCAGGGAGAGACACCTGAACCCAAAGGATGCTCTTATCCAGAATCTGGAGTTCTCTGCTGCCAGCCCTGTTCCCCTCTCTCCACCCACCCCCTCTCCAGTTTCAAGCTCTCTCTCAAGTCCTGGCCAGGACTTGACTTCTCCCTCCTATTCTCCCAGCCTGCTCTGGCCCTGGCAAGCCTTAAGGCACCAGAAAAGGGACAACTGTCTTTTCCTCTTCAGGTTTGGCCCTAGGGCAGTATCTCCTTTTTCATCCTCTGGCCCTTGATGCCATTGCCTCAACCCTCTTACTCCTACGGGAATGGCTGACCTCTGCCTTCGGCCCCAACTCTGTCTCACTGTGGGGATGGCTCCTCTCCCTCGCTTTCTTCTCTAAAGAGCAGCGGCCTTCCCTGGTTTGGACCCCACTCCTCCCTTCCTCTTCCACAAGCTCTCCCCCTCAGTGCTCTGCACTCTCATGCCCCAGGTTTCCAGGCCCGCCTCTCCTCTGTTCCCGATTCCTAATTTCGGATGCCATCCCTTACTGGCAGGCTTTCAGGCAGCCCCCAGCATCTCCTCAGATCTGTGCTCTGCAGCTGGGATCCTGCAGCCCTGCTCTGCTCTTCAAAGATGGTCTCTTCTCCCTCTCTCCTCTGTAACTTCTTTCTCTTGGCTTTCTTCTCCTACTTTCTTTACCCACTCCTGCTGATCCCCATCCATCACCCAGCCCCAGAGCAGGAGGGCCTTCCAAGGCTCTCTTCTGGGGACTCTTCTTGCTTTACATTCCATGGTGATCCAACTATTTCTTCTGGGTTCAGAAATCTCCTTTCAGATTCTTCCTTCCTTAATCCCTTTTCTCAACTCCTCCTCTTCTCCCCTGCTATAGAGCTTCACAACCACAGTTCCACTAGGCTCTCAAACTCTTTTATTTTCGCCATTAAAAGAGTTTGAGAGCCTAGTGCTCCAAACCTCATTTCTTTTGAGGGCATCCATCTCCTTTCCTGTCACATACACTTGTATCTTAAGACTCACCCCTGCATCCAACCAGTTGTACATCCTGTTGTGCTCCTCTCTCTAGGACATCACCCAGAGACAACCCTTCTCAGTTAGACGTGCCTGATTTTTCACCTTGAACACTCCCCCAAAGCCTCCAGTTGGTCTCCTTGCCGCCTAAGCTTTCCCCTCTCCAACCCATCATGTATACAACCACCACAGGCATGACCACATGACTCTCTTTCCTAAAGCTATTTATTTAGTGGTTCCATATTGTCTCTAGAATAAAACACTTCATGAAATCTGAAATCTGGAAAAAAATTTGAGGCTGGTTCTTATGGAGGCTTCCAGTCTTATTTGATACTACTTCCTTTCTTAATTAACTCCTATTTTCCTATATGTAGCTTGTTTTGTAACATATATTAGTTTGCATGTTGTCTCCCCCATTAGGCTATATGCTCCTTAGGGACAAGGATTGTCTTTTGCCTCTTTCTGAACTTTCAGCCCCTAGTACAAGGTTTGTCACACAGTAGCTGCTTAGTAAATTTCATTGATTTATAAATTCTTTGTTTCCCTTAAATTGAAGACTGCAATTCGATTTCCTGAATTTGGAACCTACACCTCCTCTCATTTGCAGTCTGTTCACCTATGCCCAAACCACACTTCTTTCTCAAAACTTTGGATTCCTAGCCTTCTTTGAGTCTCAGCTTAGGAGCTACCTCAGTGACCACAGTGGTCAGTGCTTTCTCCCTCCTGAAGATATCTCACATGATTTTTTTTTGTCAATGTTCTCTTCTCAGTAGGTTGTAAATGACTCGAGGGGAAGAACTGTCTGGTTTTTGTCTGTATCTGCCCAGTATTTAGCAAAGGGACTTCAGACAAAGCACACTTAGTTAAGGTTAATTTTTGGTTCAAACGAGCAGAACCAGGAGATCATCATACATAGCAACAACAGTATTACATGATGATCAATTCTGATGGACATGGCTCTCTGCAACAAAGAATTGTCTCAAACCAGTTCCAATTGTTCACTGAAGAAAACCATATACACCCTGAGAGAGGGATATGAAATACGGACCACAATGTAACATTTTCATGATCTCTATTGACATTTGCTTGCATTGTGTTGCCTTTCTCTGATTTTCTTTTTTTTCTTGTAGATAGGATTTTCCTTGCATAACTTGTCAAGCATTTCAACATTATTAACATGTAGTGGACTTCCTGCCATCTAGGGGAGGGAAGGGGACTGGGGGTAAAATTTGTAATGGAAAGCTTTGTAAAGATCAATGTTGGGGAACTACCCATACATATGTTATACAAATAAAAAGCTTTAATAAAAAAATTTTTTTTTGGTTCAAGACTGGATAAGAGACACATAAAAATGTTGTCTGGCATCAAATTTAGGTATATTTGTTCCGTTTCCATGGAGCAGACATTAAGTGCTTTGGACTGCACCCTACACAAAGCCAGGCTTCCTGACTGTTCTTGCGCTATGGGTGACCTCGTCTCCCAACTAAAGCTTATCATCCCCTTTCTCAGGCCCTTATGAACCCGACACAAGTGCGAACACTCACCATTTGTTTGCATAGAAGGTGCAATATTTCAGAAAGCAAGATCCCGGCTCTTCCCACAGGAAGTAAAGGTTTGCTAAATTCTCTGTAACAGAGCACACAAGACAATGGTCACATTCATGAAGTGGCGTGTCAGCCAGGCTCAGTAAACATCTCTGATCAACTCCTTTTGTGAAATGAGAAAAGAACGCACAGCTGGCAGAACAGGAAGGAGCAGAGTGCTCCTGACCCATCTCCTGCTAAGTATTTCAGGGGCTGGTTTTACCCTGGGCATTTTAATGCCTTTAAGAGAAATTTTAGGTCAAAGTGCTTAGGAGCCTCTTCCTGATGCCCAGGAACTTTCTTTTGTAAATCTGTCATGCCTTTATCATGCAATACTGCATTATAGCTGTGTATGGCCATATCTTCCCCCTTACTAGATGACAAACTGTTGGGAGGGTAGGGACCTAAAAAATGTCTCAGTGCCCAGCAGAGTGCTCAGCTCTGCCTACAGAAGGCACTTCACAAACACACACACCTAACACACCATTTTTATATATTTTGGTGAGACAATTGGGGTTAAGTGCCTTGCCCAGGGTGACACAGCTAGGAAGTGTTAAAGTATTTGAGGCCGGATTTGAACTCAGGTTCTCCTGGCTCCCGGGCCAGTGCTCTATTCCCTGTGCCATCCAGCTGTCCCCAGAACTTTATAAATATGCACTATGTTGTGTCTTTCTCCAAAGCCATTTAACTCTAGGGTCAATAAAACTGGGTCAAGCACACTACCTTCTTTGATCATCCATTTGCATTCTCTAATTCTTTCAAAGCAAAAGTACCACCTGACCAGTTGTTCATGAAGTGATAAAACTGAGACCTATGAGGGATTATGGAAATTTCCATGGCATTTTTAAGAAGCAGATGAGAAATAATGGGACCTTTGCCTACTACTCTCAACCAACTTGAACTATACTGGCAAACATCTGCTCTTCCGTCCTGCTGATGGCTGTGCACAACACAAGAGCTCAGGGAGGTGAGAGAACAGAGGCACAGCCTGGAACAAAAGAGGTAATTTTTAAGTTAGGAGATTTTAAGAAGGATGGACTTTTGAAGCACCTCCTGTGGGGCAGTGTAATGTAGGAGAAAGAGCACTGGATTGAAAGTCAGAGGACTCAAGTTAAGGAACCTGTTTTGACACTGTGTCACCCTGGGCAGATCAGTTATCCTTTGCCCTAATAACAAAAGTTAACGATTGCTGACATTGATGGGATGTTTTAAGATTTACAAAGGACCTGGTGTGGGCAAGTTGGTCACTCCCAAATCAGCCAGGTTTATGTAATATCCCAGAGACCAGAGTGACTTACGTGATAAGTTCTCTCATAGAGATTCCTCCTTCTTTTAACATGGGGGTCACCAGCTCAGCAAGGTACAACCAAATATGGGGAATATCGATGGCCATGTCATCTGCCAATTCCAAGGTATCTGAAAACCTGCCAAAGAGAAAAGACAAGACATCAAGTGCAAACATTAGTTCCAATGTGAGATGCTCTCTATACTCCAAATTATCAACACACTAAAGTGATGGTGACCAGCAGATATATTCATTATTTTGTACATTCACACTGTATATAGAAGAAATATAAAGGAAGGAAAAGGCAGAATTCCTGCCCCCAAGGAACTACAATTTCATAGAGTAAAAAGGAATCGAGAAATAAACACTTCCACATTACATTTTTGCCGATTGTGTGTATGGAAGACTGCAAACCTATCAGATACATTTATATCATTGGTTTAACGCAACTGGTTTTTTTGGCCCTCTTTAAGAAAATCTTTATTATAAGTAATGGGTAGGATTTGGGAATGGAGGAGATAACTTAGAAATAATGGTGATATAAAAACAAATGTTATGAATGAAAATAAAATAATTTAATGGAGAGAGATAGATGCAAAAAGTTTTGAAGAGTTAATTCAAATTTTAAAATATCAGGCTGTCTACAGAAAACTACCACTTAAAGACTTTACCTTCACTGGTGTCTATAATTAATTGCTAGTTTAAGTTCCTACTGTGTTTTACTCATAATCTCACATAGGAGGATCAAAGATCCAAGAAGGGAAGCAGCTCTCTTTCTGATTTCCTGTCTCCCAGTTTAAAGCTCTTTTACTTATTTTCAGAGCTGGAAATGGCAGAAAATGAGCACAAAGTAAAAGACTTAAGAAATCAAGTGTTTTGTGAAATGCAGCTACTCTTTTCTATGCTGATAGTCATTACATGGCCCATGCATCTAAGCTATCGGAATGTTCTATGTAGCTTAAGCATAACAGGGAAGCCGGAATCTGGCAAAAGAAAACATGTTTGGATGTCTTGTACTTTTCTACCAACTCAGTAAGTTGTGAGCTTCAACAGAAAGACATCAGGGAGCTTTCAAGAATCTCTAATACACGGATGGCTGGCTTATAACCCATAAGCAGAAGGTGGAAGCCGCTTTACAGAGGCGGTGCCTGGCTAGGGACTGCCATCCTGAACGCAGCTCACGATGTTTCATCAGCAACATGGCTCAAGTTCTACGACTCTGCCAGCAAAGTAAGCCTGGGCTGTCTTTGACCAAGCTGGAAAGGTTCTGAATAATGGCCAGGCCAATAATGGTGCATGTTAAATCATAAGAGGGTCATTGGCAGGTTGGCTGCAGGCACTTTTTTGGCTCTAGCACCTCAGGAAGGTCCCCATCTGATAAGGCACCAAAGATTTTGTGGTCTGTGCTTGTCAACATTTACCCTGACCAAAGGAGATCCTCAGGGTCCTGAACAAAGTATCGACCTGAAGTTGTGGCCCAGAGAGTACCGATCAGCAAGCTGGCCTCCTCCCTGGGCACTGAGCGTGCCAGCATCTCTGCAATACCGCTGAAATGGTATTAGATCCTAAGTAGAAAAGAGAGTCTAAAAGTCACCTCAGTGACATCCTTCCTCCAACCAAATGGAAGGTCTAGATGGCACGCTGGCTCCTTCTAGATGCAGCTGGGATACTGGGACCTGCACCATGTGTGCTGGCCCTAGCCGCAAGGGGCTCACTCCTAGCTCTGCCAGTCGTGGTTGGCAGGCCCCATTTTCCTCTGTAAAATGAGCAGGGCTTGCTCACTGCTCTCTCCTATCTCCTAGAAGCTCTAATATTCTAGATGCTCTAATGAGATCATTAACAGTGAGGCCCTAGAAAACAGCCAACCTTATTTGCACTGAAATGCTCTTTACCACCAAAGAACTCCAAAGGAAAGGCAGTAGCAAAAATCAGGGTAGAATAACCAGGCTGTCATTGCCCAGCCAAGTGAAGCAAGGTCAAAGGGCACATAGGCACTTCCTTATGAACTGCAGGCAATGGCAGAACTGCTCTAGATGGAGTGTCACAAAAGTAGAAACGTTATTTGTGTAAAGAGCTCAGCTACAGTGAAAACCCTTAATCCCCTTGGGCAGGATGGGGCTGAGTCAACAAATCTGTTGTTTTCTTTTAGGCCCTCCCTGATACACACAGGTTACCACCTTTGAAAATATACCATCTTCATCTGGGGGAAGCTGTCCCTGTCCCATCCACTTGTTGAAATCCAACTTACCTTCCAAACCCTAGACTAGTGGTTCATATCTATCCCTTGTACCTTTTTCCCTCTCAGCATTCAAGTGACCCTTGGTTCACATACCTTGCACCCTTATTACACTGTGTGTGTGCGCGTGTGTGTGTGTGTGACAAATGTTATCAACAGTTGACATCCCCCTCCCTCCATCACTTTTCCATCACCCTCAAACCCTCCAGACTATGAGCTCTCCAAGGGCCGGGGATGGATGATGCCTTATGCAAGGCAACACCTTGGAGGCCGCAGGCATGTAACAGAGACTAATTCACTCTAAAATGGCCCAGGCAGAAGACTTGTCTTGAATGACAGAAAGCTGATGAAGTTAGTTTCTTGGCAGCCAGGTAAAAGATCCAACATCTCCTAGGGGTGTCAAATACGGTTAAGACCTCAATCTGCATAGTGCATTGGTCCCTATGTTCTTCATGTATCCAGCTGTACAGCAAAGACCCATCCATGCTACTGAATCATGGCATAATACCACGGCCTAACTCCAGAACACCACTGATGTTATCAAAATGACCGCCTCCACGAGGGCAGGGACCTCATCTAATTCTTCGTGTCCCCCATGGTGCTCACAACAGGACTGAACAGACTGCAGATTCTCAGGAAAGGTGTGCTGAATTGAAATGAGTGTCATTCAGTACTAGCAAGGAAGAACCCCATCTCACGAGGTTTAGAGCACATCGAATCCAATGGTTTTATTTTACAGATGAAACAGAAGCCCAGAGAGGGGAAATGGCCATCCTACGGTACACTAGGAATCGGCAGAACCAGCATCCAAACTCAGGTCTCTTCTGACGCAGTGGGCTCTTCCCGCCAACCCCAGGCTGCCTCAGGAGCTGAGGTTGGCAATGAGTGCTTTCTTGTGACACTGTGCAGATATGGAATCATTTCACCCTGGAAATAACTAGGGAAAGGGGATAACTAAGGAAAAGATGGGAAGCGAGTCGTCCTACAGAACTACCAAAGGGGAAGCATTCTCTTATTTAGAAAAACAACAGCTGACTTGAAGAGATGGACACCCCCTGAGGGAGGAAGTGCCAGGGAGCAGCCTCCAGCAGACAGAGAAGAGCCTGATGGAGGGCTTAGGAACGCCAAGCCTTGTACAGGCAGAAGAGAAGAGGCAGAGAAGGCTGTGGAAATCAGACCCTCTCAAATGTTCAAATGAGACTAGACTACCTAATGAGAGATACGAGGAAGAAAGTTAATCGTAGGACAGATATCATGGTACAGGAGACTTGGAACACACCTGCTTCTCAATCCACATCCTTTTTGGGTGAGTCCCACAAGAGTTCTGTCATCAAGACTGACCATTGCACGGGAACAGAGCTTAAGTGTCTAATAGAAATGCTGATGAAAACTGTTCCCCCCCAAAAGGCAAGAATATCACATGCACTGAAAAGGGGGTTCAAGACAGGCAAAACAGCAGAAATAATGAACCCATCTGCTGAGATGAAGTCCATGTATACCACACTGTCAAAGGTGGTTTTAGGATTCCAAGTTACACTGGAACATCATATTCATATTCAAAAACTACTCTATGAATATGTAATAGCCTTTATCATATACTTAAGCAGAAAGAATCATTTGCAAGCCTGATTAAAAAACATGGCTGTGTCAACAGAGCCAAATGGTTTACCAAAAATGCACATTAGACTCAGACCTGACACCTGACAGATTGTGTAGAGCTAAAACACTCATACGGCATGTTTTACACACTCGCAATACATGGTAGCAAGGCTAGGTGGGGAAGCAACTGAGTAGATGCTGGGCCTCGAGAAGCCTGGAAAGCAGCTCAGAAACCCCTCCTCTCCTGACGATCAGCACAGTCTCACCCAGCCCAGGAAAGTTCACATGAGAAGATGGCTGCTGACCAGGGTTGCCCCCATGACAAGGCAGCCAAGGAGTGTTCTTCCAGCATCCAGGAAAAGATTCAGAAGGTACATTCTTTGGTGACTTGAGTCACAAAAACTAAATCTGGTGGCAGTACCTGGTCCAAAGGCACTTCTGTGGCAAGAAATTCAATGGCTCATCTGCCACAAGAATTTCCCTGGGTATCCATGGCACTCTGATCCTATGGCCTGAACAGAGACCTCCATGTGTTTCTTTGGATCTGTCTGTACCTTCTAATGTTCTGTGTGAGCAGTTTAATGCTGAGTCCTTGGGCTGGTACAGGCCAGTCTCCACTACTGATTAGACAAGTGGAGAGATGGATGAAGGAGTGGTCTGTGAGCACAAGCACTTGCCTCCTTTTCAGGTGGAGCAAAATCTCATCCTCACAAAGGTGCAGCCACCGTCTCCCTTTCAAAACACGGTGGGGAAGATACATGTACATTAAGTTACGGATCTATGCCAGTGTGTCTCAGGGAAAGATCTAGTCTGGGGCTGAAACAGCCCTTGCTTATAAACACTTTTGATCTCCACCATCAGGTTAGAGAAGCTCCTAGGGCTAATTCAAGTAAAAAGTTAAGCAGGCTCATACACCCAACTGTTGTCTAACAAGGTCCCCCTTGTTAGAAGGTGCCTTCTGGGGGGATCCGCTTTGGTCTAGGGTTTGCACTAGAGCATACCTGAATTTCTGATGTGTCCCAGGAAGCAACCCAGCCTCTCAGGAGTCCTCTCAGCCAAGAATGACCCACAGCCGGGCCAGACCTCCTGGAATGGCTCTGGATTGGAATAGATCTCCTGGCCCCATGCCAGATGTAGACAAACTTCTGGGAGTGATGGGGAGACAGAGTGAGGATGGTAAGGCACTGTGTAATCCAGCATTTCCCCCCCATTTCAGATTCCATAGCATTCATTGGTAAGGTGCCTTGTTATCCTGATACGTAGCAATGTGAGAAGCTGAGAAATATGAATTGGTACACCCAATGCCCCAGCTGATCCAATTTCCTGGATGTCAATATCGGATCAAAGCAAATAGAGCCAGCCAGAGCCCCCTGAATTTTGGTGCTGCTAGAGAATGGATGAGAGCTGAGTTGAGTTTGTCCGTTGAGATGGTGTTTTTGCCCGTCTTTTCCTTGGGTAGATCATGGAAATAAGCCATATAATCTCAATGACTTGGAACTGGGTCATGTATGGTACCATCATCATGGCCTTTATCGATGATCACCACAGAGATTTGTGCCAATTTCCTTGTTAAATTCAACAGGCACAAGTCAACTTCACCAGACTCCAGGTCATTGCTGGGAGCCAACTCTTCTGATTATACTAGCAGGGAGATGTTTCCCAGTCCCTTGAGGCTTTCTTCAACATAGTCCTATGAATAATTTTCCCTGTATGTTTAATCTTAGTCTCTCAATGCCACTGTATGGGAGGATATTTCCATGTCAGGCATTGGCTGGGAGACCTGAGATGCCAGAGCTAACGGCCAACTTGGATGGCAGGATTCGAAAGAAACTGAGTGTCGAATACCAGTGACAGTTGGACTTCATTGGACGAGATGCTGTCAGGAACCACAATGAAGCAAACCTGGAATGGATTCTACGGAACTTCCATAGAACTACAATGGGCATAAAGGTCAGAATTTTTTGGAAGCAGTGAGATACAAAACATTTTTATGTGAAATCAATAGTTGCCCAGGATAAAAACCTCTGATTATCCATGCAGTAGTTTTTTTGAACTGAGTTGACAAGCTCTCTAGAGTTTGCATATTTGGGGGTGTCTCTGCTGAATTCACTCTTTTACACATCCCCAAACTACCTAAGGTAAGAATGCAGTAAAATGGTAAACACACTATAGTTAGGGAAGTTGTTCCCTTCAACACACAGGAAGTATTTGTATTTCCAGCACTTAGCACAATGCCTGGCACACAGTAGGCATTTAATCAATGCTTGCTGCCTTGATGCCTACAACAAGGAGATGGGATTGCAGTAGCATTCACTTGGGTAATCAGATCAGCACTCCCAAATAAAATCTATTTGGCTAAATTTATCATTTGCATTTTCAACCTTTCCACATCTCACTAGACACCTCCTCAAAGAAGCCGTACAATCAGCAAATTGTTGTCAAAGCACAGCCCAGTGGACATTGGATATTTCTGTCCATGGAAGAAGCTGAAAAGAGAGAAGAGTCACAGACAGAAAACATAATTTTACAATTCACCATCGCCCAAGAGTCTGATAACTGAGGGCTGTCCTTGAGGAGGATACCAACCCTTTGAAGAAGTCCTGTTTGCTGAGTTTTTCTGATTGCACCAGCTGGTGTAGTAACTGGCCCATGTGATCCCTGGTAATCTGACTCCTTTCCAGGGTAGACTCCACTCCCACTCGCACAAAAATAGGCAATAGGTTCTGTGCATTTAGCTCCTCTACACACTGCATGGCTTCCTGTTCAAATAATGGAAAGTGGCATAATTACTTTAATAATTGGGACAGTATCAAGCAGAGAGGGCCAAATAAAGGAAGGTATGAAGCATCATAAAACAGGCTCATTGTTGTCAGGCCTGTTAAATGACAAATGCCATTATTCATTTCATGGCATCTGGTTTGTGGATTCTCTGACCTTTCTGAAGATGTCTGTAAGGAGAGAATTGCCTTTTAGAATTTTATTAACAGCACATGTTAGCCTTCCTTCTGTCTTTGCTGAGGAATGCAAGTACACTCATGCTGCTTGATTAAAGTCACATATGCATGGATTCACTTATTCATAATGATGGTAATAACTAAGGTCTCTCTCCCCTTGTTTGGCCCCTCCAATCCCCCTGAAGTAAATGACCCTAATTCACTCTCCCAATTTCACTTATTTAGCAAAACAGGAAGCTCAGTAAAATGGATATTGGACCCAAAATCCTGTTAGATATTTAATGACTTTATAAATCCAGCGCAAGATAACAAGGGATCTTATAGGTCTCCTAGCACAAGATTCCTCATTTTAAAATCACTACTATCACATATAACATTCCGCCTATTTATTTCATTTACCTTGAAATCATTAATGTGTAGGAATTCATCAATAATAGATTTAGACTTTCTCTCCATTTCCTCCTCTGACAGTGTAGGCTTTTCAGGAACTGGAGTTGTGGCAACATCTGGTTTAGCTGGTGGTAAGAAGAAAAGATAGAGGCAAGCAAGTAAGAAGGGGCACTGTTGTATCTTTTCATCCTTATTACTATTAATGCTCATTAAACACTTTAAATTCTTGTTAAGAAGCTTCAGGTTACTACAAAAAAGAAAAGAAGTGGTAAGATGATGGCTCTTGCTATTTAATCACTAGTTAACAATCTAAGAAACAAAGAATATAGAGATTTGCAAGAATGGCCGTTACACAAGTAAAGAGAGACATAAAAATATCCTGATGAGAAAACGCCGAGGGGAAAAATTAGTTTTCAAAAAACGGGAAAGGGTAAACCACGTTCTTTGGAGCTTGAAAGTCTTCTTTCAAATCATCTAAACTCTCAGAAATACAGGCTACAGATCAAAAGGTTTTTATAATCCAGAGAAAGTGCCAATATGGGAAGAAATCTTGAGGGTAGAAAAACTGTTTGTAAGAAGCCATGGTTATGAGGGCCCTTAAGTAGCCCTGAGGGGCATGAAGCCATGTTCATGGAGCACAAGCCATCCAAATAGTTAACAGGGCAAAGGAAAAAAGAATAGCAATTCTCTGCTACCTTTTCCATGATCTTATTCCATAGAGAATCTAACACCTAATAAGGACTGGTACCTTTATCTATAACTGTTCAACTATTGCTACTTTACCTTACCTCTCACCTGTGAGAGGTTCTTCCAATGCGTTTCCTCATGATGAAGTCTTAGTTAAATGACAGTCTACCACTTTTACTTCAAATCAGATAATTCATAAAACCAAATAACATCACTATGTGACCCCAGATTAGTAAAACAAATGGTGAGACCAAAGAATGCTTCATATAATGGATTAATAAGCTCCTTAAACACTTAAAACTTCAATAATCTAGTTGCAGGTACTTCCAAAACCACCTCTTAATGACATTTAAATTCATACATATTGAAAGTGTGTATTACGACATCTTGGGCAATGCATTTTTCTTTTAGACTCCACGCTGAGCAATTGAGGCTACTCCTGTTAGGAAGGCCAATTTTGTCTTATGGTAGAAGCAATGTCCCCAGCAGGGAGACAAATTCCACTCGCCTTTAGATCCCCATGATAAATGTTCCCACCAGAGTTGCAAATGAAGTGACCGTTTTAGAGACTGCAGGTAAAAACATCGGAGTATAAATGCTGTTACTTATATTACCTGGAATAGTCCTGGAATAGCCCCTCCAAATACATACATATGTTATGCAGGTCCAAAAAGGTTAAAAACAGTAACTTCAGACAAAGGGGAATAGGAACTTCAGTCTGCCACCCTCTCTTGTCTACCTTGTGCTGCAGGACAGGGCACGCTTACATCGCGTGGGTGAGCGGAGGGCAGCAGCACAGGGAGGTTACTGGGTGCGAAGTAGCTTCATGGTGCACTGAAACTTTTGAGAAGAGCAGGGGGACTCGGGAGTCTCATGTCGGACAGACATGTGGGGGGGAAAGCCCTCAGTGCCGCGGCCCTGCCTGGCATGTGCCCTCTGCAGCTCTGGGTGCCCCGGGGCTCTCCCCCCCACCCTGCCAGGACGGACTCTGACTCTGGGAGCCTGCCCCCATCTCCACCGCACAGACCAAGCCCCCCGGCTCACCAGTCTCCCTCGGCTTGCTGCGGTCTGCCTCCGTGCTGCTCCTGTCCATGTCCATGCCCCCTGTCAGCTGCTTCACGGTTTCGAGCATCTCTCGTCGCTGTTCTTCTTGGGACTGATTGTCTAAGAGATCTTTGCTGCTGCTGCCGCGCAGGAAGGTGTTGGGGCGAGGTGTGGAAGAAGCCAGCGGCTTGTCGTTCTTCTCCCTGCCCATGCTGCCTCGACTTCCAACACAAAACAACACTCCTTCAAAAGGAAGCTCATGCCCGACTTTGCAAGAGCAAGATCGACCTCACTTTTCAGCTACCGAGTGATTCTGACCCTCCCCAACCAGGCTACTGAGTAACTGGTAATTCTCAGACCCACACTCAAGGGACTTTTCCTGAATGATTTCCAAATAAATGAAGCTCAAAGCACAATAATCTTTATAGCCTTCCAGTACATGAGGTAAGAAAGTACCACCGGGAGCTTTGATTAAGATAGAACAAGTCTGATTTCCTAGGTGATAAAGAGATGTTCATCATAACAAAATTATTTTTTACTTGCCCCAGTTTTTAAAATTAATTAATTAATTTTTATTAAAGCTTTTTATTTGTATAACATATGTATGGGTAGTTCCCCCAGCACTGATCCCCACAAAGCTTTCCATTACAACTTTTACCCCCCAGTCCCCTCCCCTCCCCTAGATGGCAGGAAGTCCACTACATGTTAATAATGTAATAAACTTGCCCCAGTTTTTAAAAGTTAAAAAAACTATTTAAAAAAAGACAGTAAGTTGTGGGCTAGTTAATAGATAACTAATCAGAGAACTAAAGCCTGGTGCCTTTATTAAGGACCTTCCCTATGAGAAACACAGATAGTCATTTAAGAAAAAATGTTCCTTTGAGCAAAGTAACCCTGCCATTCTACTACTTACTTAACTCAGCAGAGACTTCCAGAGGCTCTCACAGAAGCCATATACTTTTTTTTTTTAAAGACAGATTTTTGATTTAGTAATCTAGTTTCCCAGGCCACAGCACATTAGGACCAAGTTAGAACAGAGTGAAGAGGCCCGCTTTAGATGGGCAGACCAAGCAAAGTGAGAAATAACAATCCCCAGGCTGCTGGAGGGGCACTAGTTACAAAGCTGAGGGAAAGCAACCACAAGGCCCCCGGGGGCCTGCTGGATGGCAGACAGACACACGGAGAGGACAGCACAGCTAATCCTCAGTGACAATGCCGAATGATGAAATCTGAATTAAATTTACGATATTCTCTTCAAAAAGACAGGACCGCCCAGAGGGTGTTTGGGAAAGATTCCTAGTCCAAATAGTCAAATGTAACTGGGGAAAATGCCAGTATCCTGAATTTCATATAATGCTGGCCAGGGAAGGTAGTACTGCATGAATGCCTGAAAAATCAAGCGGGGGGGGGTGGGAGGAGAAGAAAAGCTACGAGATTCTAATGAAACTGAGAAAGGAAGCAAACTGGTCATGGGAACTAGACTGAGACAGAGGAGGGGATTAACTTGAACTCCTAAGTATGGCTCCACGGGATCTAAGTAAGCAAGGTGCTATATAGGGGGACTCTGGAAAGGTTCCTTTTCTCCCTGCAGACCCGTCTTGGTGGTGAAATCTAGGAAACATTTTCCTTCTGGACCCGCCAGTCTGGGTCTAGCCTGGGTTTCCCTGATCAGGAAGACTCGAGAAGTCAAGGGAAGAAGCCATAAGTAAGTAGCCAGGAAAAGGCCCCATGACCCACAGGGGCTGCAGCCCCTTTGCTGCTGCAGAGGCTGACGTCTCCCTGACTAAGGACACTGGACTTGGGAACCAGGGAGGACAGGACAGTCCCTCTTACCTGGTTAGGGCCCGGCGAGAGTCAAACTCCAGGGGGGTGGACGAAGCAGAGACGGATGACACTGGAGGCTGCAGTGCGGAAAATCTGTTCAAACTAGTGGCACCTGATCGTAAGGAGTCTAGAAATGGCAGAAGATTGAGGAAAAAAAGACATCAGAAAGAATGCAGTCAAAGGGGAGAGGGGCAGCTCCACAGTCATCATAAGAACTAATTCATATTTTAAATATGGCTGGACAAGACCAATTATTTTCCCCTTTGGAAAAAAAAGGGGGCTTTAAATATCCCAGGTCTTCTAAGAAGGTTTCTTCCTCAACCAATCATTCCTTAAGTAGCTCTCTATGAAAGAAATGGCATGCTGAGTGGGCACAAGGAGAGCTAACAAATGGCTCCTACTCTTGTGGGGTCTAGAATCTCATTTAAAGGAAAGAAAATTATGTCACATACACAAATATTTAATAACTATAAAATGTGGCCTATAGATGTATAATAAAAGCATGATCAAATTAAGATAATATTTGCAAAAATAAAAAAGCACTTAGCCCTGTGCCTGGCATGTAGAATGCCTTATAGAAATGTTTATTTTCTTTCCTTTCCCCATAATAATATAGAAACTATGTGACAGACTGATAGTCGGAAATATCATTTCAAATATGAGGGAGGGATCATGGAAGGCTTCCTGGAAGGGAACACTTGAACTGGGAGTTTTGAAGAATGCATAGATAAGGTATATTTGTGTGTCTGTAATAAAGAGGAAGGGAGAGAGGGAGAGAGAAAGAGAAGGGGAGGGAGAGAGGCAGACAGAGAGATAAATAAAGGTTGGGAGGGAGGGAAGAAAGAGAGAAAGAGAAAGGAGAGGGAAGAAAGAAAGGTGGAAGGGAAGACACAGATAGAGACAAGAGAGAAAAGGGGTAGGAAGGAAAGAGATGGAAAGAGACGGAAAGAGACAAAAGAGATGGAGAGACAGAGAGACAGAGATTTTAGGAAATGCTGAAAATAAAATCAAGGGCTTGCGAAGCATTAATTCTATAATGCTGTCCAAAGCAGGTCTCAATTTTATTCTCATTAAGACATCAAAGGGTCAGATGATGTTAACTAGTCCCCTGTTACTCAGATGTCGATAAGGGTGATGGGAAGGACATGATCATGCTGGTTAAAGATGGGTGACAAAACAAAACAACACAGAATGGGAGAAGGGTTGTAATAACTGAGCAGAGTTGAAGGGAAGGGAATGGGATTTAGACTGTGGGACTGGAATGGAAGGTACCACAATTTGGTGACAAGTTCCTCTATCAACCCTAAGAGCAGTCCCAGAGGAGCTACTGATTGTGAGAATCATTGACTCCAGAGAACGTGATGGAGAATCCCTCCTAAGTTCCTACACTTACCCGTCTCACTCGCTTTTGCTCCCCCGCTGCTGCCTTTCCCCCAGCTGCCCAACTGGGCTTTAGGCACAAGTTGAATCTTCTCATCTATTGTGGGCTGGAACATAAGGGAGCTTAGTTGAATATGGGCAGCATCCAACCTGTGGTCAATGTTCTAATGCTCGAGATCGAGATGCAGAGGAGCCTTTTTACAACACCCTGATCCCCAGCCTTAAATGAAGGCCATTAAATGAACCACAATGAAGACCAATACCAAATTCTCTCCCAAATGAACACCTGTTAGCTACTACTCCACAGAGTTGTAAGACACAAGAAAACAGAGAAAACAAAAATAGAAGTCATCCAAAACACCAGGTAAAGACAGTTAAGCAGCATTCTGTGAGAGGGGAGAGTGAGCATGCAATGAGCAGGGAAGGACAAGTGTTGGCCCCTGCAGATGACAGCCCAAGAGTGTCCTCTCTCATCCTCTCACCAGTTTTGGGGTACACAGGGCTAGAGGTCTGAATGCCCTGGAGCATCCAGTCTCAGATAACAAAACTCGTGACCATGGTGATTACTGTCACTCACATTTGTATCATGGCATCACAGGTTACAGGGTCCAAGCCCATCATCTTACAGATGAGGAAACTAAGGCTCACAGAGGGGAAGGGACTTCCTAAGGTCCTACAAGGAGTCAGGGGCAAAGCGTGAACTCCGTGGCCTCCTAACCCACAACTCTTTCCATCTGTCCTTAGCAGGGTGCCTGTCTGAGCAGCTGCCCACCCTCCAGGTACATCTACGCTCTACCCTGGGGCTTTACCTCCACACGGGGCTTTAGTAAAAACCAGGCCTTCTTCTCCATGACCCTGCATTTCAGAGGGGCATACTGGGGCTCAGACAAGGAAGGTGACTGGGCCCAGGAATATACAGCTGCCACGCATCAGACCCCAGGCCCCCAGACCCCAATGGCAGAGGACTGTCTGGGCCTCCTTGTTGCGTCCCCCATCTGCGGCTGACCACTAATGCTACTTTTCTCATGTCGATAGCACAAATTGCACTAAAGAAAAACTATTTTTACACATGGCCTCACAAGTCCTTGGTCCCCTTTGCCCTCTCTGTCTGTCTGCAGGACTATCTTTGCATGTTACTTAGCTTTAAAATTCAGTAAATACTTTAAGCACTCTGTAAAGTCTTCTTCTAATGAATTCTAAATTCAGCATGCCATAGAAACAGCTTGGATTTCTTTTTCTTTTCTTTTGCGAGATGCCCAGCATCCCACACCTGATAAGTGTTATGTGTCTGAGGCCGATGGGAACTCGCACCCTCCTGACTCCAAAGCCATCTCTCTCCATGGCGCCATGACTTGCCCCTAGCCTGGATTTCTAAAAAGCCAAAGTCGGCATCTCGGACTGGGCGGACCGGGCTCTGAATGGGAGGTCCACTGTCCTGGCAAAGCCAGACAGTGACTTGTGCTCATCACCATGTGTGATGAAGTCATCTCTCTGTGGCACCCTAGGGATCATGGCAGTTCGCAGAACATTTTCTTCACAACTCTTTTGAGACAGAATTGTAAAGTCCCCATGTTACAGATGAAAAAACTGGGGTTCAAAGAGGCTTTAAGCTACATGGCTAGTGATGTCAGGACTCAGGTCCAGTGCTGTTCTGAATGCATCATGACGCTCGCCACTTGGATGGTGGGCCGCTGAGAGGTCTAGTGCCTCATCTGGGGTCGCAGAACCGGCTGGTGACAGGGCTGGGGCTGTGGGCTCTCTTTCTACCGAGGTCAAGCAAATAGACAAGGGGCATCTGGTATTATTAGAGACATGGGGCTCACCTTAGTGATTTTGAGGAATTTGGAGGGGTCCAGCACACGGCTGTTCTTGGCCCCCTGCACAGTGTTCCACCCACCGTCATCCACTCTTTGAACACCTACAAAACAGGGACAGTTGGGTCACCTCCCAGCAGAGCACTGTGCTGAACCCCCGTAGGGGCTGAACAAAGGCCACTCAACTAAATGGCTGATTTACAAACCTATGACAAACAAGATGGAGTTCAGCTTTACGACAACCCTCTGAGGGTTTGGCACTGAGACAGAAGTGCAGGGGAGCCTATCTACCGAGCCCCCAGCCCAGGATGGAGGCCATCTGGACTCACAATCAACACCAAATATCCCCCAAAGGAGCACCTTCAAGGAAGGTCTTGCAAAGAGTGCTCCAGCCTTATTTTAAAGAAGAAATTAAAGACCACCATGGAGGAGCAGCACTGGGGTGGGAGTCAGTCACTGCACTGCTCACACAGAGCATGTGGTCTGTGTGTTTTCTTCCTAACTATGCTAGGTAATTAGATGATATCAATGTGTTCAATTCAGATACCCAAAACAGTCTCCTCAGCGTCCTTGCACCCACTTCTGTCCCAAACCAAAGCTGACCTGACTCTTTCTCTCAAGCCTTCCTCCCATGCCGGGCCCTCATCTCCCAGTCAACAGTACCTGGTCGTCTCTTCTCTTTGGTCATCAGCTGCTGCACCTTTCTTTGTTCTTCCTGTTCTTCAATTTTGGCCTCTTTGTGAATCTGTTCAATAGTTTTGGGGCCTTGATCTGCCCTTCGGGACACCCAATTGCACTGTGAAATGAGGAAAGGGGAAGAATATAAGCCTTCTTATTGTTTTTAATTTATTAAAACTTAAATACAAAACAGAAAAAGGAAAAAAGCACTGCCATGTGCACAGAACATAAGAGGATTTGAAATATGAAGTAACAGATGTCCATTTCACATGTGCTCAGAGCTGCCCTTTTCTTTGCAGCCTTGTAGATTTTCTTCTTTTATTCTCTGCTGTGCTTCCTACTTTATTCCTTTATCCCATCCCCCACCCAAGAAAACTTCAATTAAATGTATGCATGTGCATGTGTGTACGCATGCCCGCACAGGTGCAGGGTACTTGTCCTTCACTCTCAAAGAGGACCCGCTTCTCTGCTCACATCATCTGTTAGAGTTCAAGTACTGTGCATCTGACTGAGGCTGGTCAGACATGCACGAGCTTGGAGCGCTCCGCCACAGGGCGGACACAAACAGTCCTGGAGAACTTGTGGGGGCTTCTCTAACTTTAAGCATCTCATGTTTCTCCTGAGCTAGCTCTGCTCTACTCATAGGACACAGCTCTGATAGGGGCACCCCATGCTGGGCGGTCCTGTGCCAGTGTCTCCCATGCCATACAACTGATTCTAAAGTGGTGCTGACCTTGTTGCTGTGTATCTGTGAAACCTGGACATACTAGCCGGAATACTAGCTCCATAAAAGAAAATGGAACCAAGTTTGTACACAGCCCCCTCCCCCCCAATATGTGTTCCCATATCCACACACAAATCACAGATATCTGCAATCCTACATATACATATATATATTCATATGCATCTGTTTAAGACCATACTATGCTTGCTTGTTGTTTCTCTGAAGGATAACAGCTCTCTTCATAAGTCTTGCCATATTTTTCTAAATCCACTAACTCATCATTTCCAACATCACAGTAATATTCCATCCTTAGCTATCTAGTTGTTTTAAATAATTTAAAACAGTACTGATTAAGATGACTGACAAGGTAGTTTCCCTTTTTCTCTTTTTAAATCTTTTTTTTTATTAAAGCTTTTTATTTATAGAACATGAGTGATTTTTCTACATTGAACTTTGCAAAACTTTTTTTTTGTTCCAAGCTTTTCCCCTCCTTCCCCTACCCCCACCCCTAGATGACAGATATCTTTTGATTAAATCTATAACTTTGTCTGAAATTATAATTACTACCCCTCATTTTTTTAAAAAAATTATTACATTTTACTCCTGATCTTTCTTTTGTTGAGTTTTTGTGAGAAGCAATTAGGGTTAAGTGACTTACCTAGGATTACACAACTAGTGAATATCTGAGGCCAGATTTGAACTGGGGTCCTCCTGACCTCAGGGCCGGTGTTCTATGCTCTGTGCCATCTAGATGCCCTCTTGTCACCTGATCACTGTTTGTGTGTATCTCTTATTTCCTAGCCCTCCTAACTCCTCTGCTTTAGGTTTTCCTGCTACTTTGCCCTCCTATTATTTAACCTAACCCTCTTCCACTCCTTTCTTTTGTCCTCTTGTTCCTATCTGAATTTAGAACTTTATAGCATTCTAATTACATATGTTGTTCTCTCTTTATCCTATTCCCATTAATCTACACACCCTTCTACACCTGTTTACTTATCCTATTCCCTCACCCTCCTATTTCTTTATAAATTTACAACTTTTCCCTCTTCTAAATGTATATTGTTCTCTCTTTAATCCTGATTTGATGTGAGGAGAGTTTTCTGTAAAAATCCCTCCCTTATCCTTTCTTCCTTCCCTAACCCCTTATTTCTTTCTGCATTTAGAAGACTTATATCCTTCTAGAGAGATCTATCTTACCCTCTTTAATTCCCAATGAGAATAGATTCCAGAACTACCAGCCCTCTTCCCTTACCTAATTCCTCCTTATCCGTTCTTCCACTTGTACAATTATCTTTTTAGTCTTTCACTCTATGTTTGCTGGGTTGGGGAACTAGCTTTATATTTCACACAGGTCAAACCTCTGTCCTGTTATCTTTCTTGCTTATTTTTACCACTCTACTTCCCTTGGAGGTGCTGCTTTTTCTTGGTTGTAGAAAAAATCTGGAGAGCTGAGAATTTTCTGATTTATTCAGCCATCTTTCCAGAATTCTCTCCTAGATGATTACTTTTCAGATGTACACCATACTCAGCTCTACCCCAATCTTTCTTTTGAACCACCCAATTACTAATGACATTCTTAGACATATAGTTTACATGTCCATGGATAAAGTAGTCTGTCCTCAATTGAGCCCCCTATAATTAGTCTTTGATGTTTATCTTATATTCCTCTTAGATCTTTTATGTCAAATTTTTCTATTAAGTTCAAGTCTTTTTGCAACAAAATCCTGAAAAGTCTGGCAATTTATTGAATTAATTTATTATTAATGAATAATTTAAAAAATTAAATTGTTTTTTCATTCAGGATTATGATTAACTTTGCTGGATATGATATTTTTAGTCACAATCCCAGTTCTTTTGCTCTTTGAAATAAAGTGTTTCAAGACCTGCAGTCTTGTATTGTAACTACTGCCGGGTCTTATGTGATTCTCCAATTGTGGGACCTGCAATATTTGAATTGTTTTTTTTTGTAATATTTTCTCCTTAAGCTGGAGGTTTCAGAATTTGGCTAAGATGTTTTTCTATGTTTTCCTCATAAGGTCTCTTTCAGATGGTAACTGGTGGATTTTTAAAAAAAATTTCTATTTCCCCCTCTTATTCTAATACTTCATAACAATTCTTTAATTTCTTATATTATTATATCAAGATTCTTTTTTTATTATATCAAGATTCTATTTTTTCTATTGTTGATGGTAGCTTTCAGATAGTCCAATTATTATGCTTTTTTCTTATTGATCTATTCTCCAGATCAGTTGTTTTTCTTATGAGATGCTTCATATTCTCTTCTATTTTTTCATTCTTTATATTTTGATTTATTATTTCTTGGTCCCTTGTGATTTTGCTGACTTCCCTTTGTACAATTCTCATTTTCAAAGAACTACTTTCTTCCTTAAGATTCTGGGTATCCTAAGGGCAGCTAGGTGGTACAGTGGACACTTCCTCAAGACACTTAACACCCTCCTGGTTGTGTGACTCTGGGTAAGTCACTTAACTCCAATTGCCTCAGAAAAAAAAGATTCTTCATGTCCTTTTCCAATTTGCTGACTTTCTTTTCATTATCTTGTTTTTCTTGGATTGTTCTTATTTTAAAAAAAGATTATTTTTCCTCCATCTCTCTCATTTGACTTTTAAAGCTTTTAGAAGTTCTTCCATGAATTCTTTTGGGATAGGAGAGGAGCTCGTCATTGTAATTACCTCTAGTCCTGGGGTATGGGAATGATGCCTCTGGCTTCAGGTCCTCCTTCAGTTCTTCTCTCTAGTCTGGAAGCCAAACCAAGAATGCTGTCCTCCTGTGAGTATCCATAGCCCTGCCCCACTGCTTCTAGACTCACATCTCTTATCAGCAGAGATTCCTTCACTGTTCCCTGACTCAAGACAGCTGACTCCCTAACATGGTCCAGTAGTTTATTCCTGTGGCTGGGCCAAGACTAGCTCCCAATCCAGCTTGCTGTTCCAGGGGAGCTAGCTTTGTATTTCACACAGGTCAAACCTCTGTCCTATTATCTTTCTTGCTTATTTTTACCACTCTACTTCCTCTGGAGGTGCTGTTTTGATCTTGTTTGTGGAGAAAATCTGGAGAGCTGAGAATTTTCTGACTTATTCTGCCATCTTTCCAGAATCCTCTCCTGGATAAGCCTGAAAAACACCTGAACTAGGAGAACAGGGGACTAGGATCTTGGCTCTAGTTCTGGTTCTGACTCGGTCACTGCACATGGCCATGGACAACCCTAACTCTTAGGAGCCTCTACAAAACAAGATGAGTAAGGGTAAGCTGGGAAAGACCTGGCACAAATGTGCAGAAGGGAAAGCAAGGTGGATCTCCAACTTTTCTGTGAGCACGGCCTTTGCCAAGGCTGATCACCACCTTTATGGCCTTCTCATTCTCTGTGATTCTTGTAAATCCAGCCAACACATCAGAAGCCTTTCTTTGGTTCTTTTAATAGGGCAATCAGTGTGGCACTCAAGCTGTCCATTTGTTCTTCTCTTAAACAAGTGAGGCCTAAATCTTTTGCTGATTATGCTCCTGTTACCCCACTTCTTGAGGTGAGTTACCCATCATTTGTTATATAGTAGACTGTCCTGTAGGTTCTTTGCAGTTTGGATCACTATGAGCTCACGGTTTACCACAAACCATACAGTGATGTTAAAGAGGTGGACTTGAAGGAGCCTTCAACATATTGGGCAATTTCCCACATACAGTCGAGCTCACTCTCCAGATTCCCCCTCATCTGTCACCTCCAGCACTGATCTTATCTATATGCAAATTAGATCATGTAAAACATTTCTACAAGCTTGGAAGCACCACATAATAGCCCGCAATCATTTGGTCAGATCCAGATGCTTTTGACAACTTCCTTGAGTCATAGAGCTGGAAAGGACCATAATAAGCCATCTAAATTTGACTCCTTTACTTTACAGATGAGGAAGCTGAGGCCCATGGAGATGAAGTGGTTTCCACGGTGCTGTAGCCACACGGTAAGATCATGTCAGACATGGGATCTGAACCTAGGTCCTTGCAGCTCTCTCAGAGTATACCAAATAGTCACGTGGTGCAACACAAATGTGGCAATTTCATTATCAATGTTAATCATAGATCATGATTACAAATTGTAATAGATGCATTTCATTTTGAGTCTATTTGTTGTTTTCTTTTGAATTTTAGAAGTATGTTCTATTAGCCTGTTCTGGTTCATTTGGATCTTATGGAGAGGGCCATTTTCTCAACTAATCTTAAAAGAAACTGTGGCCAGTCTTCCCTCAAGTTTTAAGCTGTTCCTCCCAACAGCTTACTAAGGAACTTGTGCTTAATGCTGGGGGTACTGGGTGTCAAGCAAATTAAATATTAGACCAACCAGGCAGTTTCTAAGTACTTTCCACTTTCTGTTTTAGCTATTATTCTATGCTGGTTAAATTTCTTAAAGCAGCATTGTGAAGAGTCAATTTTTGTCCATTCATCATTTTTTTCAGTCTTTTAAATCTAGTGAAAATGGATGCATATTCATCATATTTTTATTCTTTCTAATTTGATATATATTTTTTATAGTTGCTCTACTCAATTACTGAGTGATAAAGAGATGATGCTAAAATGAATTCTATGGACAAGGCAAAGCTATTAACTGTTAAAGATAGCCAAGTTACCTTTTTATGTTATTCAATGCCTGCCTCCTCCATTTTTTTAATGATTCTTTCGTTAAACAAAACATTCATGATGTATGGTTCTGAGCCTTCTGAATAGTCCATTAGTTCTGGCCTCTTCCATTTACTGATCTTGAATTAAATGTTTCAAAATAATTTTTCCTGTTGTCTTCCATGCTTACATTAATATTTTCATCATCTGCTAAATGTTCATGGTATGTTTATTAGATTTGGAAGACCCTAAACTCTTTAAAAAGAAATTTCTCTAAAATTTTCCTCTATGTAGAATGGTATATAAGTTGTACTGATCTTCAGGATGGGTCTATGACAGGAGACGAACAAGCATCTCATAAACTATTTCTTTATGAAAAAACAAATTCTCCTAATATCTTTATTCACCTCTTTAAGAGTATGACATTCTCCCATGTTAAGTCCAACTTCTTTTTATTGATAACTTTGATATTTTATTATTTTAATAACAAAAAAGTTAAAACCTGCAACTTCTTTATGTGTCCTCATTTCAATTATGCAATCACAAGTAGTAGTGCTTAAAAAAGCTAGGACTATGGCAGTAAAAATTTAAATAGACATGACAGAAATTAAATTCTTTCCATGGCACTTTCCTTGGCTTTTCCTTTTTTTGTCAGGGAAGTTTCAAGTTTATTTTGAACACAGTTTTACAATTTCAAGAACTATCTCCTTCCTTCTCTTTTTTAAAGTTCATTCTTTGGTTTTGGTATCAGAGGGAAGATTGTACATGTTGATTAATAAGGATGATGATAAGCTGGAGTGCTTTCAGAGAGGGCCATCTAGATGGTGAAATAACTCAAGGTCTAAGGATGTGGGCATGTTTATCCTGTATAAGTGAATACTTAAGGGGAAAAATTAAATCAATATTAATATAATATATAATACATATAAATATAAATAAAAATGAAAGAGGGAATCTTTTTCAAGTGTGAATGAGACTGGATTCTGAGGTTTTACAACTCTCGAATTTACAAGGTTAACCTAAGGTGTGACAGTGCGCTTTTGTGTATTTCTGGGGAGAACTGAATTGCTTTAGTTAAGCAGAGATGATGAAAGAAGGTCTTCAAATAACAGTATGGAACAAGAATGAAAGAGCTTGAGTGATTTCACCTTAGACAAGGTAGTGTGGGGATGGACAGATCATTAAAAGAGATGGAGGAGTAGCAAGTAAATAGATGCAAATAAATTCAAAGCAATGGAAAGCGGACTTTGGAAGTGGACTCTGCCCACTGGAAAAATGAAGTTTTTGATTCTTCCAATTTTCAGAATCCAGGAACCTCTAACACAGATGTCAGGAACATGAAGATAGGAGGTATTGTTGGAGTTGCAAAATAATCTAACTATGCTGGAAAACAATTTGGAACTATATGCAAAGGGTTACAAAACTGGGCACTCCCCTTGGATCCAGGAGACTTGGATGTTAATTGAGTGTATATCCCAGAGAGATCATAATAGAGGGAAAAGGCCCCATACAGCTCTTTTTGTAGTGGCAAGGAACTGGATACTGAATGGATGCCCATCAATTGGAGAATGATTAAGTTATGATATATGAATGTAATAGCTTATTGTTCTATCAAAAATGACGAGTAGATGTTCAAAAAGTTATCAAACTGTGTATACCCTTTGATCCAGCAATGTTTCTATTGGGCTTATATCCCAAAGAGATCTAAAAAGAAGGAAAGGGCCCCACATGTGCAAAAATGCTTGTGGCAGCCCTTTTTGTAGTGGCTAGAAACTGTAAACTGAATGGAAGCCCATCAATTGGAGAGTGGCTGAACAAATTATGGTATATGAATGTCATGGAATATTATTGCTCTGTAAGAAACGACCAGCAGGATGATTTCAGAGAGGCCTGGAGAGATTTGCATGAACTGATGCTGAATGAAATGAGCAGAACCAGGAGATCATTATACATGGCAACAACAATACTATATGAGGATCAGTTCTAAGGGACATGACTCTCTTCAACAATGAAAGGTTTCAAACCACTTCCAATTGTTCAGTGAAGAAAGCCATATACATCCAGAGAGAGGGACATGAGATATAGACTACAACATGTCATTTTCATGCTCTATATTGATGATTACTTGCGTTGGGTTTCCTTCATCAGATCTTTTTTGTTCATGTAGATACAATTGTTCTAGCACAGAAAGATAGGTATGGAAATATGTATACATATATTCGACTTGTCAAGTATTTTAATATAATTAACATGTAGTGGATTTCCTGCCATCTAGGGGAGTGGTGGGGACTAGGGGGGAAAATCTGCAATGGAAAGCTTTGTAAGGGTCAATGTTGAAGAATTACCCATGCATATGTTATGCAAATAAAAAGCTTTAATAAAAAAAAATGACGAGTAGATTGATTTCAGAAAAGTCTGGAAAGATTTACATGAACTTATGCTCAGTGAAATGAGCAGAACCAAGAGAACATTATACTCAGTAACAAGAAGATTGTGTGATGATTAACTATGAGAGACTTATAAGTGATCCAAGACAATTCTAATACACTTATGATGGAAAACTCCAGAAAATGAAGTATGGAGACTTTATTTGGATCAAAATATACTATCTTCACCTTTTTAAAAAATTTTTTTCTTGTAGTTTCTCCCTTTTGTTCTGATTTTTCTTTCATAACATGAATAATGTAGAAATATGTTTATAATGATTGTGCATAAATAAACTATATTAGATTGCTTCCTGTCTCAGGGAGGGGGAAGTTCAGGGAGGGAGGAGAAAAAAATTCAAAATCTCACCATAAAATGAATGTTGAAAACTATTTGTACATGTAATTGGGGGAAAATACTATTAAAACTATAGAGCCCATCCCAGCATAAAAAAAAAGAAAGAAAAAAAGATAGATATTGATGGCCTGGACAAAGGACTTTTTCAACCTCTTTCCCTTCATGCAGGTACTTATGTCTCAGTCAGTCAACAAAGCATTTTTAAGTACCTACTGTGGACCTAGCACCTTGCTAAGTGCTAGGGATACAGAGAAAGGCAAAACAATTTCTTCCCTCAAAGAGTTCACATTAACTTTTTTCTTTCAATGAATTTTTAGTGATTCTTTTGTTTTAGTATCACTTCCATTTCTCCCAGCAATCACTCTCTCTTCCCATTCCTAGAGTACTCTCATTTTAAAAATGGGAGAAGGGGAGGAGAGAAACTTCATCAAAAGCTATGAATACACCTAAAAAAACATGATAATCCTTCCTCAGAAGCTGAGATCCAGTTACCTCCTTTTTTGAAGAAGTAAGGGGAAGGCTTTATCTCTTCTTTGAAGTCAAACTTGATTTTGCTAACTTTGTGATATTCTACTACACACTGTCTATTATAACTGAATTGAAAGGACCACTCTAAGGCTAGAAATAAAGAAAATATTTAATTGGAGGATATAATTCTACAAATTCAAGAAATATATAGGTAAAAGAAGATAAGAAGAGATTCCAGAGGTAAGTGGTGATAATGAAGTTGACAATAGAAAAGGAACAGAGAAACCCTTAAAATTCAAATATAGGCTTGCTTCTTTATCCCATAATTTTCAGAATGTTTTAATTTTTTATGTAAAAGAATCAAATATAATTTAAAATAATTGTATGTTGTTTCTGAGCAACTACCACATTTATGAGAATGTGCCATGAAAAGCAATCAGAGTAAAGGGTCTGCTTCCCCACTCACCAGCCTTAGGTCGATTACATCCTGAAGCATGAAGCGGATCCTGGATGATGTTTTTCTCTCTTTCACGATTTTCTCCATCTGATTAAAATACTGGTCCATACGAGGCTGTCAGAAATAGAATCATCAGCATCTCCAGAGAGGCTGAGTGAATGCCATCATAACAGGGATCCCTCCTCCCACCCTGAGAAATACTGCATCCTGGGAGCGTGCCCTCAAGAACACTGTCCCCAAGGGGACTGTTGCTTCCTGCAGGGATTTCCCCAAGGCCTGAGGAGCCCTCCCCACTATGACTGGGAGCAGAGCTAGGATCAAAGCTCATAGGGGACAAGTGAGGAAACGGAGGCTCTGACAAATGAAGGGACTTGTCCAGGTTACACCTGTGGGATTCCAATGAGAGCCTCTGACCCCACAGCCAGTGCTCTTCCCACTGTGCTACAACTGTCTCCTACATGCAACAGGATCAATATTGACAAATGGCATTCTGCAGAGCTGGCAAACTAAAGGATCCCAAAGAGCCACATAAATTTAGATTCCATGGATCTCCCTGTCCCCTGAGACCATCTCTGAGTGCCTCCCAAGACAGCCCTGCCCTTCATGAGTCCCTGTAAGCACCTGGAGGTATTTGCAAGTACTCCTGGTTATGATATGAAGACTTCTGTGGTCCAGTGAAAAGGAAACTTTCGCCACTTCTTACAAAATAATATTCTACTCCCTAACTTTTTCCAGTGCTTGGCCACCTTTGCACTTATGGATCCTTTTTCTCTTTGATCTCTTTGGGATATAGACCTATTTTCTATGCCCACTAACCTTTTGGTAATAGGTCCAAATTGCTTAGAACTGAGAGAATAAATGATACAGTAAAAACAAACATTGTAAAAATGGACAACACTTTTAAAGTTTTTAAGAGCTCTGATAGATGCAATGATAATCAGGACTCCAAAGGACCCATGATGCAGCTTACTGCCCATATCTCTGGACACAGAGGGGAAGGATTCAAGATGGAGAACAAGGCAGATCTTTGACTATGTATATTTGTTACAAGGATTTTGTTTTTCTTTTGTTAATGGTTGGACATAAAGGAAAAGGAGAGCAAAGAAATACTTTTTAATAAAAAAGAAAAAAATTAATGGAAAAAAAAGAAAAACGAGCATAAATTAACAAGTACACTGTGAAAGGACTCTGTGGAGGAAAAAAATCTCACATTCTACTCTTGGGTCCCAGTTCTTCCTTTACCTTTGCTTTCTCAAAGTCTAAGTCTTTGCCAATCGTGGTAAGCAGGCGGCAGAGGCACTCGAGGGACTCTTCATCATGGTTTTTCAGCAGTTTTACTACACAGTCGTGCATGATCGCCTCTGTTAGCATTTTGAGTTTAAAAAGTTCTCCAATGAACTTGATGTTGCCAATGGATCTTCGCCGGGCTTTGTCCTTGGCTTCCTCTAGCTCATCATGAAGTCTCGTCTTCTCCTCTGGCTAGTGTGTGATGGGAAAACAGAGATCACAGCAAGGGAAGACATAAAGAATTATCAGAACCTAAACTTGGGGGCTAAGAGCCTCTGTGCTGAAAACCTCCTGTACTTATTCCTGAAATAAGCATGAATTAGCTCCTTTCAGGTAAAATGTGTAAAAATCGTAAAAGCTAAAAAGACTCCGAATGGACTATAGATCATCAGGTTTATTCCCTTACTCCAATCAGGAATTTCTTTTCTAGCATGCCTGATGGGTTTATCTACTTTTAAAGTAACCAGGAAGTAAACACTGCTTAAGCAGCCCATTCCAATTCTGGCCATTTGCAATGGATATAAAATTCTTCTCATGCCAAGATGTGAACTCTATCCCCCTAAAATTTCCTGGACCTTGTTCTGCTCTTTGGAAGTCAACAAACTAAGTCTGATCCCTTTTCTCTATGAGAGGTCTTCAGAGAATTGAGTAGGACCATCACATCCCTGATAAAGCTCTTTATCAAAAGTTAAGAAAACACTAACTTTATGACAGAAGAGAGGTATTCACTACATGCCCACCATCAGACAGATGTGGACAATTCCCCAGCTGTGGCCTTGCCTGAAGGGCCATTCTCATCTGCGGGACATTCGGATACTTACTGCAGTGGCTGCTTCCAGTTCTTTTTGCTTTTTTTCAAAGACATCATCATCCGCTTTATCTTTTTCAAACTCTTTCTGACAGCGGTTCAGGAGCAGTTTTCGGAAGTTCACTGTGTTCCCAGGCTTGTCAGCCATGGGCACTTTTAGCTGTATTCAGACAGGGAAATGTACAAAGCAACACGGTTACTTTAAGAGCCACTAGGTCACACTTTCCAAGGAGCTCTTTCTGTTGTTATAAACTTCTTCCAGAGCTTGAATAAGCACAAGGTAAAGATCTTGCCAAATATAATCAGTTGGAGGCATTTCTGAATGAAACCATAAGAATTTCACTTCATTTTATCCAAGAAACAACAGATACTCCCTTCCTCATTAGTGCGTCCCCGTGGCTTTGTTTTCTGAGTGCCAATGCCCTTAAATTTTAAATCAGTATGAACCAGTGAGAGCTTTTAAATTTTGCACTTTATGACCAATCCAAGGTCCCTAAATAGAAATTACAGAAGAAAGGTAAGAAAAGTTTTCCTATGCACAGGAAAACTCATCCAGGAGTGAACTCTGTTCTGACCCTAAAGGATAAGAGGTTACTGGAGTTTAATGAAACACACCTATTCACCTGTAGGCCATTTCTGCACGCTGAATTCCAACACTTTATGTCTGATCACCTTTTCAAGTACAAAAAAAAATTTGCCTAGTTGAGGGACAGAGGTAGTTCTGCAGAAGTGTGGTTTCATTAATAAATAAGGACAGAATGAAGGGTCCACATCAGAGGATCACTTGGGTTAGAGATGCTTACTGAGTGCACAGCCCCAATGCAAGGTGCTGAGTGCCAAAGGATGCTATGGAGTACAAAGCCTTCAGTCCAACTCCTGGATACTTGTTTTCTACAACTATAATCAAATGACTAAATGTAGAAGAATGTTTATAATTGCGTAAGTCATCAAAAGGGAAATCTGAAGTTTGACAACAGAACTCCATGACTCTAATACAATGTGGCCGAGGGCACAAGCCAGATTTTATCAGGTGTTTGACATCCCATTTTACCATGTCTGCACATGATTGCTGATGTGTGGTGGGAAAGATCAGGAGAGGCCTTGGCTTAGAAACTGGACCCAAGATTTCACTGGCCCAATGAGTGCTCATAGGGAGTTCCCAGATGAGAGAGCTCCTTAGACCTCAGGCCCATGTCTCACAGTTTCACAGACTGACCTTAACCCAGATCTTGCTGGTTCCAACGCTGACCCATCATCTCCTCTGCTGCACTACCTGGGTGCTGTTAGGGGAAAATGTGAAAACCATCCCAAACTACTTCACACACCACTGCCAATCATGCACCCTTGGATACAGCCAGAGGGATTCCTGCTCTCTAAGGGCGGGCGCTTAATAAACACTGATGGCATATTGAGACTGAGTTGCCATGGGCAGTCCTTTCTAGAATGGATAAAACAGCTTGGCGCTGCAGGGCTGAACCGGAAGTCAGAACTTCCAAAGTTCAGCTCCTACCTCAGAACTCTTACTAGTTTGGTTATCTTGAACTGAGTCACTTAACCTCTCTTGGCCTGTGTTTCCTCATCTGTAAAATGGAAGTAATGACAGTGCCTTCCCTGCCTCCCTCCCCCGCCCAGGCTGCCATCTCACTCTCACTGCTGCTGTTCTGGCTCTGTACTTTGTAAGATGAGCAATAAAACGGAACAGCTTGTACCAAGTTGGGAAGGAGGACTGGCTACAATATCAAACTGAAGTAGAGTAGCAGGAAACAGGGGCATTTTTTTTCAGCAAAGGAGCAATGCGAAGGGTCAGAACAATACAATAAATGGCAGGAAGACCTGAAAGGTTAAAAGCCACCCCATGAATGGGTTAAGGAGCAGGCCAATTTCATTTGTACACATACAACATAACTGAGACTTGTCAGCCCCATATTCACACATGGGGAGCTACACCACTAACATTAGTTTATTTTAAACTCAAGGAGGGTCGCTGATATCTCAACACAGACATCTCTAAACACACTGCCAGAATTTGGCCACAAAATCTATTTTAAAGGATATCACCTCTACCCATTGTGGCCAGGCTAAGCAGGTGGAAAGAATGAGTTAGTGACAAGGCAATTTTCAAGAACTGAGATTAAAGAAACATTTTCTTCAGAGGTAAGATTATTACAGTAAAAATGAGACCATTAACTTTTAATTTAGAAGTGATCAGGGAAAAATTAATCAAAAGACACATGGAAATTGTTTAGTCAGGTAACCAAATAGGAAATATGATTTACTAGACATCAGAAAAGGCAAATGACAACCAACTTCCTAGTAGGAGAATATCAGCTTGAAACAACCACAAGTTGAAGCTGGCATATAGTTCATTTCTCACAAAACCAATTGTGCACATTGGTTTGTTTACCTTGGGGGAAACCTGATAGGAAAATTCTTTTTCTTGGGGAAAGAGAGTAGATGCTATTAGGGATTTTTAAAAAGCTGTCTGGTGAGTTTTACTGACTAAAGAATAAGCCAGCATTCTTGTTACCACTGAAAGGCACACTGCACTTCTCTTGTCTTCATGTACATCAAGTCTCTCAATGCCCACATGGCTGTTTCTTAGGTATCAAGATGATTAGCATCAAGTCATTATTCCTGTTCAGATAGCAGCAGAGACTAGGGCCACTGCTTCTAGTAGTCTATGTATTTGGAGTGGACAACTTTCTTTCAAAAGCATGAAATTCACACCCAAAGGTGGAAGTGGGGGATATAAAAGTTTGAATGGCACATAATACTATATAGTCTCAATCACAGCTATAAATTGTTAAAATCTGTGGGCCAATGGTAAGTTATTAGGAAATGAACCATTTCTGGAAAGAGAATAGTCAGATATAGGTTGAAATGAGGCTCAGAGGTCCCCTTCCAATCCTAACACTCTGCAGTGATCTGACCAAGGTCAATAGCTGTCTCCGTCGTGGCCTGATGTCACTTCGTGAGGCAGCTGAGGAAGTCCAAGGTCACCCAATAGCCACCCTTTGGAGACAAATGGGGTGCACCTGGATCCTGAGGAGTGAGGGGACAACAGCAGGGAGCCTAGCCCTTCTATTTCTGCAATCCCAGGTTTGTCCTTGTAAAAGAGAATCCATAGTCTTCGTCATGCCTAATAAAAAAGAAATACTTCTTAAAAATTAAAGCATTGAAAACGTATGAGTTAGAGGGCAGCTAGGTGGCACAGTGGATAGAGCACCAGCCCTGAAGTCAGGAGGACCTGAGTTCAAATCTGATCTCAGACACTTAACATTCCCTAGCTGTGTGACCCTGAGCAAGTCACTTAACCCCAATTGCCTCAGCAAAAATAAAAAAAAAAACAAACAAAAAAAAGTATGAGTTATTAATTTTGGCAGGATGCTTGAGACCAAGAGGCTTAAATGCAAATTGGAAGAGGAATCTATCCAAAGCATTTGTGAAAATCAAACTCCTCGGTCCTTGGGAACGCATGGACCCCAATCAGGGGGATATGTGGATTTTGTAAATCTGCTGCCATCATGACTACAAGCAGCATACAATGACGACCCAAAATCCTATGTTGGTTCTGAGGATAGGAGAGACTTGAGACCATTGATAATGCCCACCTCAATATACTAATTCAGGATGGGTCATTCATTCTGCTCTGGACAGTTTCATGGGTTAGGGAATGTTGGATTCCATGTAGCCTTCCACTCACGGCTCCAATCCTCCTGAGGCTGAACATGACAACAATGCTGCTCTAAACTTCTCTTAGACAAAAGAGTTCTTCTTTATTCTCCCAAACATCCAGCTCCTTCAAGTGATTCTCCTACAGTGGGATATGAGTTCTTTCCTCATCCTGGCTGCTTTCTTCTGGACATTCTCGTAGCCAAAATGGAATAGTTCTATTGCCTAGTAAGGGTCCCACTGAGAGAAGATTTCTTGACAAGAGTCATTAAAAGAGGGTCAGCATCACAAGCTCTCTTCCTTCTTTATAAAACCTTACTGCCCTCCCTATTACTCTTCCTTATTGCCAGGATATTCCCATTGGCACTGTTTCTTGTCTATGGCAATTAAGGTTTGGAGTTTTCTGTGTCTGAATATTTTGTCCTCCCTGTCTCCCAATACTCCTGATCTTTTTCTCATCCTGCTTTGATGTCTGTTAACCACTGACTAATAACAGAAGACAAGTAGTGCTTGAGGCCCCCCTGTCTCTCATGGGATTTCCTACAACTAATACAATTACTCTTATTGCAGCAGGATAAAGAGAGTGATTAACGTTGGGACTGAGGTACAAACATGTGGCCCGAAACAAACTCTGGATTGCATGGGAAACTCAGAATTCTAACTCCCACCATCTTGTCAGAGCTTTAAAAAAGTCATGAAGTGAAATGCTGTTGGTGTCCCAGATCATGGTGACTGCTCTGCAATCACCGTGCAAAGAGCAAAGATGCAATGCTGTCTTGGTGGGAATGGCAGCACTTCTGTTTAAAAGATGCTTGGAACCACTGGCAATACACACCCTAACATAGGAACCTGTTTATGCTCTGAGTACAGTACACATTGATGGGCACCTCTCCTGCTGATGCAGGTTTGGGGTCATCGGGAATACCTGGCTATGAAGTCCTGTTCTCCCTGCAGGGGGACTGGATTATCACAGATGGGCCATTTTGGAGCCCTTTCATTCTCTGGTTCTATCATTATTCCCTAGTGAATGAGAATCAATAATGGGGTCCAATGAGATCAATGTACAGTGAGTGTGATCTGAGTGGGGCTGATCAGACCAGTACCAGGGTACCACAGGTCCAGCATGGTCAGCATGCACACTTGGGAAGTTGATGTCTCTACATTTGCAATCACACTTCTCTTGAGCTACTGCAATTCTGCTTTGCATTTACAGCACCCTGCCTTCTTGCAAGCATGCCATATTGGACAATCCTTATTAATGCCTTCCAGGTTTCACAACTGATTCCAAAACTCTTCAGAGACCCCTTGAAAGGGTTCTTGCATCACTTGCACTGTTTCTTTGAGCTGTATGTGAGTTTCTGCCTTTGGGTGAGCACTCCATAAAATAAACTTTTAGGCAAATGAACATTTGGCATTTGAATAATGTGGCCAGCCCCACAGAGTTGCCCTCTGCAATGTGAATGCTTGGCAGCTTAGACAGAGAAAGGACTACAGTCCTTGCAAGCGGGCAGACTGTCCAGGTCTCACAGGTATACAAGGACGAAGTCGGCATGATGTGTCTATTTGACAGGCAGGCTCACACCTCTTCTCTATTCCCCTTTCTTTCAGAGTCTCCCAGATACTGTGCTACTTTGGGCATTCCCTAAAAAGCATGCTGCCCAAGGTAAGTGAACTGATCTTTCACAGTGTTCACAAATCTCCACAGGGTATAAAACAGTGATATCACAAATGGATGGCATGGCACTGGCTAGCAGAGAATCTGTTTTAGGGTCACGTCAGGTCAAAATTAGGACAAGCAGCCGAGAACTGATAGCTCCCTTTCATCTCAGCCTCAGGGGCTGCACTGAGTGCACGATCATCTGTGTACAAAAAGTCACGCACCAATTTTCTCCACTTGAGTCTGGGCTCGCAGCCTTTTCAAATTACACAATTTGCCATCAGTATGGGAGCCAACACCTCGATACCACATTTGTCCTCGTTCAAAATGTCTGACCACACTGCTGAAAAAAACACCATGCTAAAAAGCATGGGTCAAGCAGACACCTTTGGTTCACTCTCCTAGTGACTGGGAAAGTGTGAGAGCGTTGTGTACTATAACCTCTGAGGAACTGGCGCCTAATACTGGCACACTTTTCTGGACAACCAAATTTGGTTGTCATTTGCCAGAAGCCCTCTCGACTTCTGACTGAATATCAAAGAACTGGGTCAAACAAACTCGGGGCCTATCTCATTCATTTCCAAACTTCCACTATCCCCCTTTGCTGATGAGCTGTTAAAGCCTGCGGCCAACCTCGCCTCTTACAGGCGCCAGCCCGACACCTTCATCTGCAGCATTCCATACGTTAGTGTGTGCATGGTGCAGGTCTGAAGACCTCACCAGTACCTCAAACTCAGGGTGTCCAAACCATCTTCCCCCAGGTCGTAAAACAGATGGGTCCCAATTCCTTGATTTCTGCCAATGCCAAAATCAGTCTCCCAGTTACCCTAGACTGAAACCAGAAGACTCATCTTTAATGTATCTATCTCTTTCCCATTGTCACTTCTTAAGAGGTATTTAGGGATAACTCTTTTCATTATCTTGAATACGGGTCAGGCCCTTATTACCTCATGCCTGGATTACTGTAATAGTAGCCTATAACAAGTCTTCCTGCTCTCCAATCTCTCCTCAATCCTATTAATTTTTCATAGCACTGTCAGACAACTAAAACAATGATGCCTTCATATTATATCCTGTTCAAAAAAAAATCAATGGTTCCTCACTACCTGTCATATCCATTCTACTAGACTTGGACGTCTGGGTTAGTGATTAATGGGAAAATCAAAATCTCTATAGTAAGTTAGTCTTCTTCTGTAAATGAGGGAGTTGGACACCATCTATCACATCTCTTTCATCATATAGTACTTATAATGCTGTGCTTTCTAAGCACTTCTACAGGCAGGCTTTTCTAGCCTATCACTCTGTCAACTCCCTCTATTACTACCTTTTCCACCTACTTATATGAGGCCCATCTTTACAGGTCAGCCTCCTCTATGAAAACTTTCTTTCACAGTCCACACTGATCACTGTCTCTAAGTGACAGCCTCTGATATTCAACACATGCTATCTTTCTGTGTTCACCATAAGTTGCTAAACAGTGAAAAACACAAGAGATCATGATAATTAAGTTATAATCCAAATAAGAAGGAACTAGTTAACCGATACTTGACAAGTTTGGTACCAGGAGCAACAAGAGGAGAAAACCCAGATAGACCATGGCAGTTTTATGAATGTGAACCTGAAAAAACTACCTGAGACATAATCAGAGTAGCTCTGGTTCCCCTTTCTTGCCCTGCCCTAGATGTGGCAGCATGGAAATTCAGCTACAAAGGTTAAAAGGAAATGATCAGTTGTGTTGAAAGAGACAAAAAGAATGTGGCATGGAAGAGGAAAATAAGACCTGGATTGTGGAGATTTAAAATGAGGGATCCCAATAGCTAACCTAGGGATTCTTCTGGGAGCCATGGACTTGTTTTTAAAAACTTTTTGATAAGTACATTTCAATAGAACTGATTTCTGTTATAATCATATAGATTTTATTTGACACATTTAACCCCCAGGACTCTAAGTTCCACAGACTTCATGAACTTACCCACCCACGAAACTCAGAATCTCAGAATTAAACAATCTTGCACATTCTTTCCATCACCCTTTAATCTCTAAGATCACTAATATCTAAGAGACTAAGATCAGAAAAACCATATAAGTTCAGCTTTGTTTTGTTACAATAGTGTGTGATATACCCCATAGCTAAAATTGCTCATGCTCTGATACCACTTACCCAGCATTAATTTTTCCCTATTCTCTGGATCTTTTATTTTCTGATATTATGCAATATGGGGACTCTTTTTTCCTAAGGGTGTTACCAAAATAAAAAATGTATAAGTACATATATACTGTATTTAAAATGAAGGCTATTTTATAAGGGAAGCACAAAAATTCAATTAAAATGCTAAAAATATACTCTTCCCTTTATACTAGAACAACACTTCTGGGAGGAATGCAAACTATGAGAGAATACCTCTTGTAGGGATTTCTGGTTTTACTCCTTCTCTTCTTACCGTTACTAAACACCGACACATGTTTGCATAAGCCACAGAGAAGCTGGGTTCATCAATAGCCTTCTCAAAGACCAGGTCGATAACTCCTTTTAGCCGTTCCTCTGTGTCAACAGTGAGCTCTGCTACCTGCTTCATCAGCTGGTTGAACATCTGCGGTGTCAATTTATTTAAGATGCTTCGAACCTTTCGGAAAAGCTCCTATAAAGATTATAAAGAGAATATCCACAAAATTCATGAAGCTATATATGCTTTATGAAACACCAGTTTTTAAATTTTTTTTAGTACAATAAAACAGGTTTATGAGTTTATTTTTCTTGTTTTCTTAACTGGGAGGGGAGATGGGAGAGAATTTGGAACAATAAAATTGCAATACAAATATTAAATTCAATATTATTAACAATGTATATTTTAATTAAAGAAATGAAAGTTGTATGGTGGAACATACAATCAGAAAAGCAAGCAAATTACTTCTGAAAAGCTCTAGGCGAATAAATCTAGGTTTCAGAAAGGAAGACAGACATCTGCCTCAGTTGGAATAAGAACTTTCTAATCAGAGCTACTTCATAGATAAGTACATTTTCTGTTGCAGGAAAGGTTCAGTCGGAGATCAGATGCTACAAAACAGTTTCATGCATACTATAAGTGGTAAAATTCTGTGATCTTTCTAAGTTCTAACTCTTAACTCTGAGATGGGACTTTTATTCCTTTCGGTGACTTGCTGATTAAATTCATGGCTGTTATCTAAATAATTTCTCTAAAATCTATTTTTGGAACAAAGAACACAGCAACACGTTTCTATCCTGCTTGGAAAGAGCAAAACTTTTCACCCAAGTCTACAATCACTGAGCTTCACAAAGAAACTTCAGGGTGAAAAAAACAATAAGAAAAAAAAAGCATTGACTTAAATTCCTTTCTTCAACAAGGATGCAAGAATGTCTCTTGTGCCTGGTATCAAGGATCTGGCTGAAGATACAAGAGACATCAAGGTCACAATGGAGACCAAATACATCAGAAACTTAGGATCCAGTTGGGGAAATAAGCTTCATCCTTGGAATAATTAATCATATGGTACAGAAGTATCATAAAATTCAGAATATTAGTTGAGGCTAGAAATTCTTGTGGAGAAATGACACGAGCTAAATCTAGAAAGAGTTATATAATGAGAAAGAAGGATGGAAAGGAGGACATTCTAGATGGAAGAACAAAGAGGGGCAAAATCTCAGAGTTGGAAAACAAAAGAATAGGCAGAATCAACGTGGAGGCAAATGTGCATGGATAAGAAGGTTCATATTTCAAAGAAGTGGGCAAGAAAGCTCCAGACAGAAATTGGGCTTTATTCTGAAAGTAACACTGGGCCTCTGAAGTTTCTGAGAGCAGTTCTGATGAAGCCAATGTTTTAGGAAGGATTACTCTGATGCTTTATGTATAGACATGGAAACATGTTTTATATGACTTCCTGTGCATAAAGGGTATTGTATTTCTTGCCTTCTCATTAAGTGGAGAAAGGGGTGGAAGGAGGGTGAGAATCTGAAAGTGAAAATAAAAATGAAACAAAATATATTTTTAAAAACCAGGCTAATAGAGCAGGGAAAGACTGAGGTTAGAAAAACAAAATAGGAGCCCCATGGTAATTGTGTAGGTAAGAGGGAAGGATGGTTTAGAACAGAGATTTTTAACTTGGGGTCCTCACAGATTTGTGAAAGAATCCCTGAAAACTTAAATGAGGAAAAAAAAACTGACATCTTTATTTTCACTAAATTCTAACTGAAAGTTAGTTTTATTCACTAGAGTGACTTCAAAGAGATCTCAAACCCCGAAAAGATTCAAAGCATCTAGTCTAGAACCAAGTAGCAGAGAGACATCCTTGCATCTCCTGTTGATGCACCATGGGGGCAGAAGCAACCTGGGCTGTTCAACATTATGAGCTAAGTGAACTTCACGAAGTATAATTCAATACTGTCTAAAACTGATCTTGCATTTCTGACCCCAGATTCAGATTAAGCTTACTGATAATGGAATAATTGCAAATCTGCTTCCAAGGGCAAGACAAAGAGAGTAAAGAAAAGATCCTCCCCCTCAGATATCCCTGAAATCAGCATTAAAATGAGGGTCTGAGAGGGTCGCTCAGGGCCGTGTGGGTCAGAACAAGAGAAACGACTACTTTGAGGCTTGTTATTAAGTCTCTGCACTTGCTGCTGTCCAGTAGTACTGGTTTCAGGCAAGTTACCTGTTTTCAAAGAAGTTCTGACAGGTCCCTAACATGCCAAAATGTGAAGGCTCCAAATAAAGATCAACAGTATATTTCTTTGCAGGAGCAGAAAAGTTAATAGGGCAGAAACTCACCACTAGCAAGCTGATCCCAAGTCATCAACCTGTTGATCAGCAGAAATTTGAAAAGATTTGTCTATAAAGGGGAAGGCAGTGCAACTAGTATTCAAAGGAAGGAGGCTTGATGGAGATAAAATCAGGGAACTTAATAACAAGTCTCAAAGGGAGGAAGCCAAAGAACAGGTTCCATATTTGATCCAGGAGGCACCAGGGAGCCAAAGAAAACTGTTATGGGAGTGGCCCGGTCAGAACACTTTGGGGCTGGTTAAGAACCAGGGACTGCTGCAGAGCCAGCAGGGCCCACACCAAAGAGGCACCTGAGAGGTCTGGAATCAGGCCGACTGTGTGCAGCGAAGAGGAGGATCCTCAGATGACCCAAAGACTGTGAGCCTCTGGTGAGGGGAGCAAGGCAAGCCCAAAAGAAGAAAAGGTGAGAGAGCTGGCGAGTTCTCTTTTGGACCCGCCAGACCTGCAAGAGGACATCCAGGCTGAGATTGGGTGGTGATGTGGGGCTCAGGAGAAATGTGAGGGTCTATAAAAATGGGAAGTCACCGAACCTATGGGAGACCGTCAAGGGAGACGAGCGGCCTGAGGACAGGTCTGGGGGGCTCCCCAGTCAGATCAACCCAGGCCTGAGCAGTTATCAGACAGGCAGGAGAACCAGGAGGGACCAGCCTGCAGGAAGAGTGCTGAGCTGGGAGAAAACCAACACTGCCAGAGGCCACAGGGAAGTCAAGAAGGAGGACGACTGAGAAAAGGCCACTGGGTTTGGAAGGTAAGTTCTTTTAGAATAGCCTGAGTTTTATTATAAAGCAGCGATCATCAAAACCATTTGGTACCAGCTAAGAAATAGAGTAGTCGATCAGTGGCATAGGATAGAATCACAGGACAAACTAGGCAATAACTATAGCAATTTAGTTGTTTGATAAACCCAAAGACCCCAGCTTTTGGGATAAGTACTCACTATTCGGCA
Source organism: Myrmecobius fasciatus (assembly GCA_023553655.1). Taxonomy (NCBI): domain Eukaryota; kingdom Metazoa; phylum Chordata; class Mammalia; order Dasyuromorphia; family Myrmecobiidae; genus Myrmecobius; species Myrmecobius fasciatus. The sequence goes on from JAJPUD010001245.1 coordinate 197,454, forward strand.
AAAACTGCTGGGAAAATTGGAAACTAGTGGGGAAGAAATTAGGGGTTGACCCACATCTAACACCACATACCAAGATAAGATCTAAATAGGTTCATGATTTGGATATAAAGAGTGATACTATAAGTAAATTAGAGGAACATAGGATTGTTTACCTCTCAGACCTGTGGAGATGGAATAAATTTATGTCCAAAGAAGATCTGGAACTCTAACTTTGACTATATTAAGTTAAAAAGTTTTTGTACAAACAAAACTAATGCAGACAAGATTAGGAGGGAAGCAATAAATTGGGAAATCATCTTTACATTTAAGGGCTCTGATAAAGGTCTCATCTCTAAAATATATAGAGAATTGTCTCATATTTATAAGAATTCAAGCCATTCTCTAATTGATAAATGGTCAAAGGATATGAACAATTTTCAGATGATAAAATTAAAACTATTTCCAGTCATATGAAAAAGTGCTCCAAATCACTATTGATCAGAGAAATGCAAATTAAGACAACCCTGAGGTACCACTACACACCTGTCAGATTGGCTAAGATGACAGGAAAAGATAATGACGAATGTTGGAGGGGATGTGGTAAGGCTGGGACACTGATGCATTGTTGGTGGAACTGTGAACGGATCCAGCCATTCTGGAGAGTAATTTGGAGCTATGCTCAAAAAGTTATCAAACTGTGCATACCCTTTGACCCAGCAGTGTTTCTATTGGGCCTATATCCCAAAGAGATCTTAAAGGAGGGAAAGGGCCCCACATGTGCAAGAATGTTTGTGGCAGCCCTTTTTGTAGTGGCTAGAAACTGGAAACTGAAGGGATGCCCATCAATTGGAGAGTGGCTGAATAAATTATGGTATATGAATGTTATGGAATATTATTGTTCTGTAAGAAACGACCAGCAGGACGATTTCAGAGAGGCCTGGAGAGACTTGCATGAACTGATGCTGAGTGAAATGAGCAGAACCAGGAGATCATTATACACGGCCACAACAATACTATATGATGATCAATTCTGATGGATATGACTCTCTTCAACAATGAAATGTTTCAAACCACTTCCGATTGTTCACTGAAGAAAGCCATATACACCCAGAGAGAGGGATGTGAAATGTGGACCTCAACATAACATTTTCATGCTCTCTTTTGATGTTTGCTTGCATTGTTTCCTTTCTCTGATTTTTCTTTCTTGTAGATATGATTTCTCTTGCACAAAAATGTTAAGTGTGGAAATATGTGTACATATATTCGATTTGTCAAGTATTTTAACACAATTAACATGTAGTGGATATCCTGCCATCTAGGGGAGGGGTGGGGAGTAGGGGGGAAAAATTTGTAACAGAAAGCTTTGTAAGGGTCAATGTTGAAGAACTACCCATACATATGTTTTGCAAATAAAAAGTTTTAATAATAAAAAAAAGAATAGCCTGAGTTCTTACATTTACTGAAGGAGAAGATTATGACCACTGCTCTTTTTGGAGAAGACTCACCTGGGTCTTGATGTTTTCAGGGTCCTCAGCCAGGCTGTCTCGTTTCTGGCTGGGCTTCCAGGCATTCTCTGCCTTCTTGAGATGGACATCTTCTTTCACAGAAACCGTGATGATCTTCCTGGGCTCTCTTCTCTGGCTCGGCTGAGATCTTCTGGGGCCAACGTTCAACAACTAGGACAAGAACATTCCTGATTATACCTACACAGAGGACTTAACAGTTCACTGTGTTTGTTCTGATGCTCAAGACACAGCAGCTGGTGGCTGCAAACCATTCTAGATTCAAGCAAGGTTTGCGGTTATGTAATGTCAGGGATGTGGGGTTCTTTTTTTAAAGATGGAAAATGTTCATCCTGGATTCCCAGCCCAAGGACAGCCAGGGTTTTCAGTGACTGACCTTCTCCCTTTCCAATATGAAAAAAATCTGGTGTTGTATTAGATCTACAATCAAACTGTACTCCTCTCCCATGTATAGATTCTAAGAATCATTAGGATAAAAAGCCTAGCCCTTCCCTAAAGCATAAAATTACTCTATGCACATCCCTGACAAGTAGGTACCCATCCTTTATGTGACTTTTGCAACAGATAGTATATAGGCAACAGTAAGAGCACCAAATCTGTTCCAAAAATATATATTCCCACATTGGCAGAATTTAACAGGATTATAAATAAATCCCTTACAATTAATTTCTGGAAGGCACACATTAAGATTTAGGTTTTTCTTTTGGAAAATTTTATTTCTTAAGATGGACATATAAAGAGAAAGAGGAGTTATATATAATACAAGCTTATTTGTATTATCTAAATTACATTTAAAAACAGAAATAGTTCAATAATTATGTTCCAATATAAGCTTCCTGCTGCCTGTGTTTCCCCATGTGGAGCCCTGACTACACACAGCAGCTAACACAATATCCCTAGCTCTCTGTTCTCCTGGGTTTATGAACTCTTCATACTCTGCTGCAACCAATACATGTTACCATGTCATTCTAGTAATCAAAATTAAGGAATGTAGTAACAAGGGACAAGGGATTCCGCAAAATGTGACATCCTGCCCTATAAAATATTCATCACAGTAAATCCTTTCATTGCTTGGTTATCATTCCTTCAATTTAAATGTTTAAGTTGACTCTCTGGCTGGCAAGTTAACTGCGTGGTAAATCTGAGATACATAATGTGCTGACAGACACCTCTTTTTGTGACATTTAATTCTCTGAGTGCTGTTAAGAAGCTATCACAATTTAGCTCCCCAAACCCAACCTTATCAGCTAGAATTCTATCTGGCTTGAGGCCACCACACTGCACATCAGCACTACTATGGAACTTCAAGGAGAAAAGTCATGTTCTCTATGGGAGCATATTTAGAGATAAACCCCAGTCTGATGTTTATTCATGAAATTTTAAAAGCTCTGAAAGGTTTTCCACAGACTGTAGTCCTTTCAGATCCTTCCCTTTACACTTTGCCATTCAAGCTAATTAAAAATGACTATGCCGACAAGGAATTGGAGCATTAACATAAACTGTTCCTGCACTCATTAGTGCCAATGGACCCAAGATCAAACAAAACATTGACATTTTGGAAAGCCAGTACCACGTTCCCTGTGACCAGCTAGAAAGAGACAATGTCAGAACAGGAAGACAACATGGGAGTTTGAGAGGAGGAAGAAACTTCAGGGGCTCTCTAGTTCAATTTGAACACAAAAAGAATCCCCCGCTGAAACAGACTTGACCAGTGCTCCTCCAAACTTTGTTGAAGATCTCTAAAAAGGGGGCAGGTAGGTGGCGCAGTGGATAGAGCACCAGCCCTGAAGTCAGGAGGACCTGAGTTCAAATCTGATCTCAGACACTTAACATTCCCTAGCTGTGTGACCCTGAGAAAGTCACTTAACCTCAATTGCCTCAGCAAAAAACAAAAACAAAAAAACAAAAAAAACAAAAAAAAAGATCTCTAAAAAGAGGAGCCCAGTGCGTCTAGAGGCCTGGTGTGACCTCTCTGCTGCTCTAGTCACTCTTCTTGGGTGTGGCCTCTAGAACCAGACCCACCCATGCTCTACAGGACAGACCTCTCAATCCAGAGCACCTCCTTTCACCTGATCCTCCTAGGATGACTGGGTCTCAGAGCTCTTTATCATCCTGATTGCCTTACTCTGGATTCTCCTGCTAATTAATGGGTGATAAGAGGGTTTGGTTTGTGCACTCCTTGCCCACTCTACTCATGCTTCCTCCATCCTAGAAGGAAATACGAGCTGGGAGAGGAAAATCTGAGGGGCCAAAGTGAAGCAATAGAACCCCAATTCAAAGTGAAGTCAGTTCTAACTTCTAGACCTCTATTCTTGATGCGATAGCTCTCATTTTTGTATATTCACAGGACACAGGAAAAAAACCTGCATTTTTTTGGGAGGGAGACAGTGGAGAGTTGGAGAACCAGGGCAGCAGGTGGTGAAATGAATAGCGGGCAAGGTCTGGAGTCAAAAAGACACATCTTCTTGAGAGCAAATCCTGCCTCACACTAGCTGTGTGAGTCACCTCACCCTGTTTACCCAGCTTCATCATCTGTAAAATGAACTGGGGAAGGAAATGGCCAACCCTGCCTTCAGTACGTGGGCCAAGAAAACTACCATTTCTAGAGCTGGAAATGACTGAACATCATCATCAAGTAATAGAAAGAATAATGAAGCAGGACATTCTGCTAATGAAAGGGTAGCATTGAGAAGACAATAGCACTCTGGAGGAAGCATTTCTCAAGAGTACATTGCACTGCAAGAAAAACATTTCTGCCAACAGTTCATATGAAGATGACATAGGAATAGTAATTCTCAATAAAGAGGAAAAATCAAAATGCTATCTGTGCATTAATCATTCACAGTATAGCCTAATGTCCACTTCTTCTAGATTAAATGCCTTCTGCAGTAACCGGGAATGTCCCACACTTACATTTATATCAAGACATTTACTTTTATCACAGTATTTTCATCACCTAATATTGTCAAGAATTGCCACTGGACACTAACATTAGGAAGCAAATTTTCTCTTGCTTGCAAAGAAATCAAATTTCCACCTCTTTGGATACTCATATATAAGTCCAAGGATTTGCATTTGGAAGATGACAAATAGCAGTTACATCTCATCTTTCTACCAACTTATATAGCTCTTTTCCTTCCAGGCAGCTTAAAATTGTGATCACTGTTATTGGAAGATTTCATTCTAAACTAGATATCAAAGGGAAGGACAAAGCCACAAGAAATGAACTGGTGGGCTGCCAATAGTCTAGAGTTGAGTAGTTGGAATTTCAAACTCATATTTCCTTGTTTTAGTTATATAATTGAATAGTTATATTTCTGAAGCAAGGATAATAGTGTTCATAAGTGTAAATTGTTTATTACATTTAATGCAATTTATCTAGATCTATTAATATCCTTAAGGATTTGTGGACTGTAATTCCAAACAAGCTTAATTAGCCAATGGTACCAATTGTCTATTCTACCTGATCAGTTTCTCTTACATACAAACTAAACTGATTAGATAACAGTAGTTAATTTATATATATATATATATATATATATATATGTGTATGTATATGCTTACATATACATATATTCTATGCTTATGCAGGTGTGTGCTGCACATGTGTGAATGTACACACACTTCTGCAAAAGAAATGAATAGCCTTCATTAATAAATTGGAAATTCATTTAACTGCTATGTAATGGTTTCAAATAATTTGTTATCTTGAGTCCTTTTTCAGTTGTGTCCAATTCTTCATGACCCCTTGTCAAAGATATTGAAGTGGTTTGTCATTTCCTTTTAACAGCTCATTTAACAAATGAGGAAACAGAGGCAAATGGGGGAAGTGACTTGCCCTAAGGCATACAATTAGTGTCTGAAGCTGCATTTGAACTTGGGTCCTGTGTCCACTGGTGCCATGTAGCTGTCCTTCAAATGATTACTAAGTAGTTTCTGTGTCTTTTAGTTTATATAGTGCCTTACAAGAATTAATAGTTATAAAACCTGTTAATTCTGTTAATATCTCATCCTCATCAATGTAATCCCTAGTAAACATTTCCCTGAGGACTGAGGACTAGGAGTTGCTGGACCTTATTTTATGTGGATATAAAGTAGAGTAATAGACAGAGACTTTAAGAGATCATCTGACCCAACTTTCTCATTTTATAAATGAGGAAATTGAGACCCAGGGCGAGAAGAGTCAGCTGCAGAATTGACGGCAGCTAGAAGCTGGGGCCCAGTTCCTACATCCACGTTTTGGCCTCATGGGTCCTCAAGGAGCTCCCACTCCTGCTGGGCCCTTATGATGGGTCCTCACGGGGGGATTGATCACTTACAAGCTAATACCTGTACCCCACTTTCTTCTTCTAAGGAAATGGGGAGTAGTTGATTTTTACCCCTTTTCCATTTTAGAAGGTGGTGCACATTTGTCCCATCATCCTTAGGAAATGGGTCACTCAAGGAGACATCGTTAAGCTCCATCATGGTATAGATGTCTTACAACCACTTTCACCTGGCCCCGGGCACAGCCATGGGGAGCACTCACAGTAAATGGCAGTTGAACTGATGAATTTTACCTGTATTCTATCACCAGAAGTTGAGGATTTTTTCTTTTTTCAATTTTGGAACCTCTTCACTTCACTGCTAAGATCATGATTTAGAGCTGAGGGTGGGGGGGCGGGGGGGAGAGGGGGAGTGACTTAGATATCTTCTGGTCCAATCCTCACATTCTGTTTTGGGTTATAATTATCTGTGTCCATACCCAAGTCTCCCACTGAATTGTAGAGAAGCTTCTTAAATTAAGTGTATGAGAACATGTCTTCTCCAATGATCTAGTCCCTAAGGCCAAGCTAAGGGAATGTGCACAGAGAAAGTCCTTAAGAAAGATCTAAAATGAACTCTTTATGTTTGGAGTACTTCACGGGGCACCATAAGAAGGGGGAGAGATGAGAGGATTTACTCTATGATCATTCCATCACTAGCTTTTTACTCTTTTCAATTCATTTAAAAAGTTGAAATGGCAAGTCTTTGCCCTCTTTTCCTACTAAAGACACTAAACAGCTGCCCACATGATTTTTATAAAGAAACTAGAAATCCCACAGCCTCAAGCTTCATCAGTCCATGGAAAATAGTCACATACAGCACTTTACTCTGAATCAATGGGGCTGTTACTTGGAATTTTTACTAAACTGCACATAAGGGACAGGCAGATTAATCAATTTTAAAAGTTTTTCTTAGTTGGTCACTGAAGAAGACATTATAGGAGTCATAAATCCTCAAAGTTACTCCGAGAACTAATCTAACATATAAGCCAATTTTTCATATTTGGTAGTTTTTGAAAATTAAAAGTAATTTGTGGAATGAATGCAGGGACCAGAACTGGCATTGTTTACAAAGTCACATTATGTTTTTAGTATTTGTTCCTATGATCTGCTAAAAGAGAAAAATATAAATCATTGGATCACAGAATTAGAAATGAAGTCAAGGCCAGTTGCTTGTCCAAAGGAGGAGTCCCTTTCCCTCTACATTAATAGAACCACAGCAAAAAAAAAAAAAAAAAATGGGGGTTTTCAAATCACTTGACAGAGGAAATGTTTCTAAAGTAACATAACAAAAGAAAGAGACAGGGAAAACCCCCACTAAATTAGCATTTTTAAAATACAGTGCTCTAATCTTTCTCTAGCATTTTAAAAATACGTTATAATCTTTCTCTCTAGCATTTTAAAAATACAATGTTCTAATCTTTCTAATCTAATCTAATCTATTCCAGTCTCATATGGGACACACATGAGAATTGTTTGTAAACATTTTTCCAAAGTTATGCTGGAACATGTTACAAAATAAAACATCACTAAAATCCTAAAGTTTAAAAACACCCCACAATTTGGCCTGAAATATGAAAAAGCTTTACAGGCTGGGATAGAAGGGCTAGAGCTAGTTAAGGTAGGAAGCAAGATTAGCCTGGCTGAAAATCACATTACTACTACTCCCATGAATGCTCCAGTTGATGAGTTTTTGCAATACTATGTAGTACTACAAAGGAGTAAAAAAAAAATTGTACTGTTTTGCAGAACTTAATTCTTTGTAATTGTGTTCTATTCTCATCACTTTTTCCTGACTATATCCAGTATCAGATATAGACTGAAATCCTTAACATGTAAACACACACACATCTAGGTCGTAATCTAGAATGGCATGTAAACACACATTATGATAACATTTAATTCATAAAAAATGCTGTAAAAAGCAACTTAAGTCTATTGTATGAGTAGGTACAAGCTATTCTTGATTTTAACCACTGCCAAGCACCGCATAGCAAGCTGGTAAAGAAAAGTGAATGTTTATGATAAAGGAAAAAAATCAATATTTCATGTGAGTGGCATATGAACAAAGCTGAGCAATATGATAAGCACAGATGCTGTTAACCATAATAATAATCTGAATGGTAAGAACAAAAAAAAAAAAAAAAAAGAAGAACAACAAATTTAAACCATCAAAAAGAAAGGGGAAAAATGCTGTTAAAATATGAGGTTCAATGATTCTAGAAAGCTGCTTTCTTAGACTTTGTGGTAAACTCATTTAGAAAACAGAAAAATCAAAATGTGGTTTAAGAAAAAGTTAACAACTGCCAAATTTCCAAATCTGTATGAAACTAGGAGATAGTCATAGATTCACAGTGTCTTTATAATGATAATTTTATTAGATCAAAAGGCCCTCAAAGAGAAGGCTCTTTTTGCATACTGTGGCATGAAGTACATTGTGGGCATAATAATGTAAATTGATTGATGTTTAACTGCCACAAATGCTTATGAACTTTAAATGTCTATAAATGAAATTACTTTTCCAATAATGCAGTCTTAATGCAAAGCAGATTTCAAAAATGGTCATAAAAAAAGAGGTAGTGGGGAAATAAAAACACATCACCTTGTATAAAAATATTTAAAAGAGCATTCAGATAAATTACTCTTAACAGGGTGATCTGCAAATGTACACAAGACCCCAAATTCCTTTAAAACATTAGCATTAAGTGCTGATCGTGCCAATGAATCACAGGCCAAGGAGGCATCCTGGCCACTGACAGCTGACCCCAGCACGTTGATCAAGTGCAGAGCAGGCCCCAGCTGCCGAATCCTGCACTGCGCAGTGCCCCCTCGTGAACCGCTGGTGTGCCGGCCACACCCCTGCTGAAGAGCCTGGCTGGGGCGGTGGGGGTGGGGGCTCTGGGGCGGTAACGGTCATCTGCATTTTACCACTACTGCACCATTTTGCATATGTCATGTTCACACTCTTATTTCTTGCCCTACACTCAACCAGAAGAGCAATAAGCGGGAAAGATTATGCCAGCCTCCCGAGCGCCCAGTAAGAAAAGGATCCAGCGCACCCCCAGAGGCAGGCTCTTCAGCGGGGGGTGAGACATCGGCAGTGGGGTGCACGTGGGGGCTTTGCCCTGCTCCAGGATCGGTAAGCCATGCCTGCTCTGCACTTTGCAAATCTGCAGTAAGAAAAGACAAAGCAAAGAGATGCCAATTAGGTGGGTAACTGTCACTGTTCCTCCACCTCTCAGGACCCCAGTAGAATTTAATCAAATGATTAAGGAGCACAACACCATTCCTAACACATTTGCAGGTCATTGGGAAGGAAGTGTGGGGGGAAAAAATCCAGACCAAATCAATGCAGACCAGCTTCTATTAGTTTAAAACCACTCAAAAGTATCCTTTATTTGCTTCAATATTAGCATGAAAAAAAAAGAGTCTCCACCTCTTCTACTTAGTCTTCTCAGGGAGAGGAATAAAAGCAGCTCTCTTGCTGTTAGGCAAGACTTCATGGAGTCTGTGGTCAGTGTCTAACTAATTGGGCTGTAGGGAACAGGCACTTACAGGTACACCTCTTCCACCAGACGTCTGCCTCCCAAAGTCTGCAAAGGCTGGAGTAAAGTCTGGTCCTCGAGGCAAAATCCGAGGGTCCAGAGTTCGCATGGGCAATTTGGGTTGATTGATCTGCATGAGGAAGCAAAGGAGGATTTAAAATATCTCGGAGGTGTGTCTTGAGCACCTGCTAGATGGAGCCTTGAGCTAGCCAAATGCAGGAGGTTCCACAACTTCTGCTCTTGGTGCTGCTGGAGTGGAGCCCGGCATACTCAGTATGTACTCTGGGGCTTACCTGATAAGACCAAGGTGGCTAAGAGAGGAGCCAACATACTTGTTCTGGATGGCAGAATCTAAACTGAGCATTCACTTGATCCACCATTTGCTCAGGAAACCAAAGATCTATTTTGGGAATTGGACTATTTTTCATTCGGACCATGGTTTAAGAATTTACTTTTGAGACAAAGGTCAACTTCAAAAGAACACATATTTAGAACACTTGAATGGTTAGGACAAAGTCTATACTGTCATGAACAAAGTCATAGATTTAAGATTCAGGACTCCGAAGGTGATACCATGGAATACACAGGTAAACTACCTGGATTAAAGAAAGCAAACCAGTTATTTTTGTTTCACTTCTTTCATGCTTCCAAAAAAGAGAGCCAATCGGTTATAGATGGGAAAAGATGACACAGGATAATAGGAATAAGATTTTAAGAGGATCGTGTGTAATTTGGTAAATCAAGTAAACAAGTACTTTATGAAATGATTATCAAATAGCTCAATAAACAAACATTGATTATGAGTTCACTATGTGTCAGATACTGTGCAAAGTGCTGGAGATACACACAGAAAGAGGCAAAAATCAGCCCCCCTGTCCTCAAGGAGCTTAAAATCTAATGGGAGGAAGCAACAAACAAATCTACACAAACAAGCTACATATATACACATAGGACAAAAAGGAAATCAAGAACACAGGAAGTCTTCTTCCCTGTGGATGAGATGGGTTGGGGAAAGCTTCCTGTAGAAGATGAGATTTTAGTTGAGACCTAAAGGAAACAAGAGAGGTCAGTATTGGAAGTGAAGAAGAGAGAGCATTCTAGGTACAGGGCACAGCCAGAAAGAATGCCCCCAGAGCTAAATGATGCATCTTGTTCATGGAACAGCCAGGAGACCAACGTTACTGAATCAAAAAGTACATAATGAGGAGCAAGGTGTAATTAGATCAGAAAGGTAGGAGGGAGTTAAGTTGTGAAGGACTTTGAATGCTAAACAGAGCATATTGTAGTTTATCTTGGAGGCAATGGGGGACTACTAAAGTTTAATTGAGTAGGGAGTAACAGAGTTGGACTCAAGCTTTAGAAAAATCATTTTAGTGGCTAAATAAAGGATGGACTGTAGTAGAGAGAGACTTCGAACAGGCAGATCCCCTAGTAGGTTAGTAAAAGGAGATGTCTGCTCCAGGGTGGGGACAGTCTTAGAGGAAAAAAGGAGGTGTAAAGGAGAAAAGGAGATTGTGCAAAGATGAAATCAACAGGCCTTGTCAATAGCTTAGAATATGGGGGGAGGGTGAGCATGTGAGAGAGAATGAAGAAAATCCAGTTTGAATCTTAGGAGATTCTGAAAGGGGAAATTCCAATAAAAAAAGCATATATACAATGATTTCACACACACACACACATGAAACAAAAAAAGAAAAAAATTATATAACTATTACATATTTTAAAAAAATTAAGTTGTACATAAAAGATTTGCAGTTTCACGTGCACTCTCTCTTCCCCCCATTCTACTGTTTTATGGAAATGTTTGTTTTATTTCCTAAGTTCACAATAAAATAAATACATTTTTAAAAAAATCATGTGAAAAAAAATGTCCCTAATAATAAGATGAGTAGATTAAAACAATTTTAATAAGAAAAATGACAAGAGTTGGGGGGGATATGATAACGAAAATTCGTAGCACCACTGAAACTATACCTCTAAATTTGCTACATTGTGTATACCCTCCTAATCCAGTAATGCTATTACTAAGTTTGTGTATCAAAGGTATTCAAAAAAAGAGGGAAAGGACCTATACACAGGAATATTCAGAGCAACATTTTCTCTTTTGGTTGTTAGAGCAAAGAACTGGAAATGTAAAAGTGCTTATCAATTGGAGCAATTGTGGCTAAATTATGGCCTATGGATATAATAGAATGTCATTGTGCTGTAAGAAATGACAAAATGGAGAGTCTCAGAGAAATGGGTAGGAAGTATGTTTCATTATTTATCCTTTGGAGTCAAAGTCAATAATGACACTGATCTTTCAAAGTTAACCTCTACAGTGTTGCAGTCATGTTTCAAAAAAACAGGGAGAAGATAGGCTAGAGGTATAGGAGATACAATGGCCAATGCACAGATCTGTTTTGTTTGACAATGATATTCTTAACGAGGGGAGGGATTTTTCTATTTCTGTAGAGGGAAGAAGGAAAGAACTGGCAGGAATAAAGATAGCAATGCCAAAAACAAGAAAAGAAAAAGTGTCAATGAATATTTTTTAAAATGCACATATGAAGACAGGAGGAGATTGAGAGAGAAACAGAGAGAGCTCTGGAACTGTGATTAATATACACACCCTGTATATGAGACTCCATTTCATATATGATCTTTTTCTGTCATTCTTATATGGAAATATTCATTTCTGTTGGTGTCCAAATTAAAAAAGATCCAGTTTCCATGACTAGACTAACACTTATTAAAAAAAAATACAAATAAACCTTCTCACCTTTACTGTGACAAATAAGAATTTCAAAATGTCAAGGTACAGGACCATGGATGTGAAACACTGCAGACAATGTTGGACTTGGTTAGTAGGTTAGTTTTGCAAATTTTTATTTTTAAAATTTTATTCCTGGTTATAAGACATAGCTTTCTCTTTGGAATAAAAATGCAAGAGGAGGGTTATGCTGGGAAATAAAAGTGATATAAAAACAAAAGATGAATAAAAACTTAAAATACTATCAGATAAGTGCAAAATCCAATAATGTTTTGGGAAATAAACATGGATTTTCCCTAATTACAAATCTGGAATCACAGAATCAAAAAGTCTTTTGAGGTGGAGAGGATTTCAGTGCTTTCTCAGTCCAATGACCATGTTTGTCAAAGGAGGATACTAAAGCTAAAGAAAAATCATTGGCAAAGTCGGGACAGAATGGGGATGAGAACTATGCTTCCTAACTCTCAGGCTATTGCTCTTTCTGCAACACAACACTATCTCCTTTGAAGTCAGAAATTAAAAATTTTAAAAAGCATGGCTTTCAAAATAGACAAGTGCTAGCTTGATCACCTAGAGGTTCCAATTGTCAAGGAAGCTCTGGCCTGTCCTGATTCAGTATTTTACCCACACTCTGTAGAGTTCAATTCGAGCAGCTGTCTCTTGTCATTCCCTCTTCCATTTTGGGCTTTTGGATTGTACTCTCCTCATCTTGGAATGCTGTTCTCCTATATAAGCTCTCATCTCCTGGAATCCTTGGTTTCCTTCATAATTTCCTTTGAGTGCCTGGTACATAGTAGGTACTTCATATTTTTTTGTTGTTTGGAGATCACACAGGTAGTAAAAGTGGAATCTGAAATTGGGTTTTCTGCCTCCAAATGACCAAGTTTTATGCACACGTACAAATAAACTGCTCCCAAAATGCAGATGAACTAGATAATAAAGTTTCCACATATTTTACATATTTTTTATAGCTAACTTAGACTGACTTTCTCTAGAATTTACTCCTATTAGTAATATACAGGAATGCTGATTACTATTTTTTAATCTGTGATTTCATGGGTTTTCTAAGAAAACTCACATCATCTGCAAAGAGAGACACTTTCTCTTCATCTCTGCCAATGTTTATACTTTATACTCTTTACTCTTATTGTTACTGCTATCATTGATAGTAGTATGTCAAATAAGAAGAAAATAAAAAGGGCATTGTTAACTTAACCCTTCAATTTACAGGGAAAGCTATCAGTGTTTCTCACTGAAGATGATACTTGTGATCATATTAAGGTTTCCTTCCAGGCCTAGGCTTTTTTAGGGTCTTATAAGTGAATGACATATTTTGTTGAAGGCTTTTAATATGTCTATGATTCTTGTTATTTATATGATTAATTATGGAAACATTTCCCCAATATTAAATCTCCCTAACATAATAATTTTGTTATAAATCTATGCTAAGGAACCATTTTATATATATACTGATAAATTTTCTTGCTAAAATTTTACTAAAAATTATTATGAGCACAATGTTAATTGGTGTCATTGGTCTACAGATTTTTCTCTCCTTTATTTAGATAGCAAGATGACATGTGTATCATAAAGTTTGATAGAGTGCCTTTCTTCTCTATTATTAAAAAAGTTTATAAAGAAAAGTCACTCAAAATGCTTAATATACCTATGAATTAAAACAACTAACCCATACATGGCCTATGTAATGACAAAATTCTACATTTAAAAAAGGAAAGAAAACCCTAAAAACTTGCAGTTATTCATGTATCATGGCTCCATTGCACCAATATCAAAAGACAACATTTAAAATCAACATATCAACTTAGTGTACTACCACCTAGTGGTTACTTTATATAACCATATAAAAGTTTATGGATGAACAAAAGATCAAGAATAATGAAGAGAAAAGGAATGTAAAGGAATAAGGCACTATCAGAAACCAATCGATATTACAAAGTATTAATTATCAAAACCATGCCTCTAGGTTTTAAAAAAGGGGGGGGGAAATAATATCAGTGGATAAGACAAGATAAACAAGATCTAGAAGAAAAAAAACAGAGTCTAGTATTCCATAAATACTAAAATACAAATTATTGGGAGGACTCTTATCAAAATCTCTTAGGAAAACTGGAAAGCAATTCAGTAGAAAATAGATTCATACCAGCATCTTAATAACAATAACAAGCATGAAATAAGACAATTTGAATATAAAAAAGAAGCTGTATTAAAATATTCCATTCAAAAGAGAATGGAAAAATGCCTCTTTCCATATATGTAGTCATGAAATAAGCTGTTTTCTGTCCATATTCTTAGTTCCATCAACATAGTCTTTGATTTAAAACTTAAGAATTACAATTTCCTAGTATTTTGACACTTAGGGTGACAAGTAGTTTTAAATTCATGTTCATGACAAGGATAGTGTCAACTATACTCGCTCAAACTTAATTTTATTAAAATTTGTTTTTTCAATTCTCACTTTAGGGAGAGAATTTATAATAAGAGAGGGGACAAAAGAAATCACAAAACATGAAAAATAATGTTGATTGTATACAATTTACAAGCTTTTAAAGTAAAAATTAAGGCACTGTCTTTCAACTGGAAAATAGATGAACAAATTATGGCATATGACTGTGATGGATTGTTATCTTGCTTTAAGAAATTATGAAAGAAATGGCTTCAAAGAAATCTAGAAGGACTTGTGTGAACCGATACACAGTAAATCAAACAGATCTAGGAGAACAATGTACATGACCATCCCAACAGTGTAAAGACCAACACTTCTGAAAGACTTAAAAAAACTATCAATTCAATGGCCAAAGAGGACACTGCACTGGACTGCCTTTAAAGTCTGGGATCTAGCTCCTGCCGGGGTGTACAATGAGGGAGGAATAGCTGGTTCTTATTGTATAGACATAGCAGCTCTGCAGTAAAACTTGATCAGTTTTGAAAGGGTTTTTTTTTTTTTTAAAGTTTAATTCACGGAATCTATATAAAAGAGTGTCAATGACACTTTTTACTTCCATTTTAGTATCTTAAATTTCCCAATTCAAGAAGAAGAAATCCACAGGTAGATATGAACACAGTTAAAACATAACACAGAATATCTATTAATTACTATGACTTCCTAAAACAATTCATAATTTTCTTTGCAAAGCTGATTTACAAAATGAATGATATATCTGTCTATTACAATTAAAAGTAAATTATCCCTATTATAGTTGAATAAACTAGATCTTGGCAAATATGTTTTAAAATAGCTCAAAGCCATTAAGCACCATTTAATCAGTCAAGTAATATGGTAAACTACAAAGAATCTGGAGGAAACAAAAAAAAAGCCTTATTTATAAAAGTTTCTGTGGAAGATCACAATTATCAGGAAGAGGTCCACATCAATTATCCTATATAAAAGCATGAGGACATCTAGGTTAAGATGTGAGACATGATTTTTGCACTTGGCCAATGAGGGAATTTGTTTTGCTTTACCATGAATATTGTTATAAGAATCTAGCTTTTATTTTTCACCCAGTGAGTGGGAGGAAGTAAAAGGTAAAGAAACAGCTTTTTTATTATTTCTAAAAATAAAAGATTTTGCATGATTGGGTGCAAATCTCTGTATGCAGCATCTTTAAATTAAATTAGAATTAAAGTCTGGCTTCCAAAAAAAGAAGTCAGAATAATGTTTTGACACGAATAAAAAGGTTTTTTAAAATGAAAAACACAAACACAACCAATCACATTCAAAATACACATGAATGTCTTCTTGGTGGAACTGAAACTTGGAACAACCACTCTTGAAAAGTAACTTAATTAGGTAATAAAACCTAGGAAACAGTATATGTTTTCTCATCTGGAGCAGTCCAATTTCAAATATTCCAAGAAGGTCACTAACAGATGGACACCACAATCTTCAAAGTGGCACAAGTCTAGAAGTAAAATTACTTCTAGATTGGAGAATGAAAAATTATCGTCTGAAAATGTAAAAGAAGATTATTGTGTACAAGGAGCAATGAATTCAGAGAACAAGTGGAAAGACCTATGTGAACAGATGTAAGTGTAGAGAGCAGAACCCAGAGAAAAATATTGAGTAACTGCGGTAACATATATGAAGATGGTACTGAGACAACAGATTTTAGTGCAATAACTGGTGTTGGTTCCAGAAGCTTTTGCTCTCTCTTTCTTTAGAGGTGTTGGTGTAGACATTAAATACCTTTTGGCTTAATCACTTTATCAGATAAATTTCCAAAAAAAAAATTTTTTTTTTTTGGAAAAAGAGGGTGCTATAAAAACTGACTGTGTGAAAAACAAAATTTAAAAATTTAGTTTTAAAAAACTAAGTTTGCATTAAAGTTAACACGAGATGGTTTTGCTTAGAACAGGAATTCTTAAACTGGAGTCTGTGACTTTGTTTGATTTTTGTTTGTTTTTGAAGTATTTGGATACTTGTGCTTCAACATTTTCTTTTGTAAACTCATAATATATGTGTTATGCATTTAAAAACTGCTTGGGTGATTGTGAGATGGTTGACCAGACCACCAAAGGGATCAGTGACACAAACCAGGTTAGGAACTCCTGCCTCAGAGAGTCTAACTCACCTTGTCAAGAACCACATCACTGATAGGAGGCAGGCCCTCTGGCTTCTGAATACAAGCCGGCATGAACTGGAAGTCAAGGAGGAACTCCCTGTCATACTGCTTCTTCCCTTCAGTATCAGCAGGCTTCCAGGGCTCTAGGAAGAGGGAGATGGGCAGGCAAAGTGGATTTAGTACTGTCAAGTCACGTAGACGTGGCACAGCCACAGGAATCCACAGTTACGGTGACACACACAGAACATACACCACCTAGATGCTCATCTGTAATCATGAACCAATTCATAAGAGTCACAAAGTCAAACAAAAGGCCACACACAGGCTTTTTTTGTGCTGCTTGGTACAAAAGTAAACAGAAAACCAGAGACAGCTTCTGCAGGTAACCATGTAATAACAACTTTATGCAAACCTCATATTTCCTAAAATCCAAAAACCATGTTTGAATGACGTTGACATTTTTAAGGGAGAAGTTGAAAGGAGGGGTCCTGACTCACCTTCAGAAGTTAGGGGCGGGGAGGTGGGGGCTGCCAAAGCCTGGCCTTTCGTTCTTCTGCCTGTAATGTCCTCCCAGCCTCAGCCCTCTGGCCCACCCTCTCGCCCTTCTCTTGCCCTCCTCATCTTCCGTCTCCTCTCCAGCAGCTCAGGACCTTCCCTCCTCTTCCCCTTTATTCAAGCCTCTGATGAAGAGATGGACCTTTGATTTTATCCTTGAAATTGAATGAGACACTCAAGGGCTGAGTAAGCACTGAGAATCAAGTCCTACATGCTGACTGTTTGCTTAAAAGAATTAAATGGAAAGGACTATGGGTGTCGAATACTGTATATATAATCAGTACATGTGGTGATCTGTTTCACTGAACGCTCTTTTTTCTTCTTTTTGTTACAAATAAGGGATCTCACGGGACAGGGGAAGGCAACAGTCAGAAATGAGATCATAAAAAAAGAAATCAGTAATATTTTCTAAAAAAATTTTCCAAAAAGAAAATCTGCCTTTTGACTACTAGAACCACTGAATTAGGGAATCCACCATTTCCTAGGATTAGATGTCTTAAAAGTATCACACACATATGTATGTATGTCTATATATGTTCTTTATAAGGTCATATTTTCTGATGGGACAAGTCATGATTTATAGTTCACATGACAGAATGAATTTCTTCAGAGAGAAACTTTGCTCACGATATCAAATGTTTTAAAAAAAAAGAGCCAACTACTTCTTCTTTATAGTGTTTTTATTTAGAGGAAGAAAATCAGTAAAAACAAAAAAAGCTCTTCAATGTTTAATATAACAGCAAAATGGCAGGTTTTTAAAAATAAATCATAGCATCTCTAAAAAGTATTTGATGGGAATGACTTGAGAATATGCAATGTTTAGCTAGCATCTTGAGTGCAAAAGAAGCACATATAGTTCTTTAGTTTCCTTCACTTGGAGGAAAAGCAGTCAGTCACAAATTATGATGAATTGATATTCCTGATAGCAGTGGGGCCTCACCAGGCCCTGTATTGTTGAAGACCCACAGCTAAAGAGCTTTTTCTTCTGAATTTTTACACACTGGCCTAAAAAACTCATAATGTTTAACAAAAACCAGATAGCACTTAAACAAAAGAAATGCTAAGTTTCCCCCCCCCCCAATCCTTTGGGTGAATTTCCTTTTCTTAGTTTCAAAAGAGCAACAAATAGAAATAGGCTAGCTAGGTATGAATCTAATCTTGCACTTCTTCCCTGATAATTTGACAAAAAAGCTTGAGTACTGCCAATTTTCTAAAGTGATGAAAGTATCACTAAAGTAAAAGGACACCAAAAAAGTAAAAATGTACTGATTTGTTCATATAGGTACAAGTGGTAGAGGGTACTTGAATTAGTACTTCAATGTAGTAATACCAGCTGAATACAAGCCAAATTAAAAGGTACATGGACTGTTACTAGTGGAAAACAGAATAGAACAAAGAAGAGGAAGCAGCAGAGAAAATGTGTTTTCCCTTCCAATAATAACAAGCGCTCTTCATTCTGATAAGAGTGCTTTAAGATTTGTCAGATCTTTTAATCATCTGTGGGAGCTGGTATAAGAACAAATTTTCTCAAGTTACATATGAAGGTAATGGCCCGCTCCTTCCTAAGTGAAAGAAGCAGGAGCAATCTCAGGGCTCTCAAATCTTAAGTCAACAACATCATCAACAGCAATAACATATTACCTCTAAACACAAAAGAGAGAGCAACTATATAGGCCCCATACAACTAGTACTTCCATTTCCTTATTAGTTTTGCCCATCTAAATATTACCATTTCATTAAGATTTGTTCAATGGATTTTCAATTCTACATAAAGTCACTCCAATGTGACTCCAAAATAACCTCAGGCAAAACAGAGCTCTTTACTAGCAAAATGGGTCTAACAGACAAAAATACTTCTTAATCTGTCTAGCAGAGATATACTGCAAATATAACACAATAGTTAAAAGTACCATCACCTCATGTATAAGCAAAATAGGAAGTGCTGATTTGGAACGATACCCAGAGTTATCAAACTGTGCATACCCTTTGACCCAGCAGTGTTTCTACTGGGCCTATTTCCCAAAGAGATCTTAAAGGAAGGAAAGGGTCCCACATGTGCAAAAATGTTTGTGGCAGCCCTTTTTGTAGTGGCTAGAAACTGGAAACTGAATGGATGCCCATCAATTGGAGAATGGCTGAATAAATTATGGTATATGAATGTTATGGAATATTATTGTTCTGTAAGAAACGACCAGCAGGATGATTTCAGAGAGGCCTGGAGAGACTTGCATGGACTGATGCTGAGTGAAATGAGCAGAACCAGGAGATCAATATACATGGGAACAACAATACTATATGATGATCAATTCTGGTGGACGTGGCTCTCTTCAACAACGAAATGTTTCAAACCAGTTCCAAAGTATGGAATCAGGGAAGCTCTGGACTAGAGCAGAGATTCGAGTTCATTCCCAGGTGTGCACAAAGTGAGGAAGGACTCGGTTCAGACTCAATCTTTAGAGGTGCTTCCCGAAGGTTCTCTGACCACCACAAGGGAGAAAGGACCACAACTCAAGCCTTGCTTTAGAACATGAACTCATGGCTCATGTATTTCTCACACATTCCAAGAAATCCTGGGATCACAGAGTCAGAGCTATGTGAGAACCTGAGCATCACAGAGTTAGTTCAACTTTCTCCTTGCTTCACAAACAAGAAACTAAAACTTGGTGGAAGGTCCAGTGCCTTGCCCAATATCACATATCCATATAGTTGAGCTAGAACTTGAATCCATGATCTAAATTCAGCTTTCTTGCCCACATGGGGCATCATGTTTGTAGCTGGCCAATGGCTATTTCTCCCTGGAAGCATAAGAATCAAAAAACTTCTCAAGGCCCACATGTTGACTTGTTCTACCACCTGCCTGTGACTAAAATAAATATGTTTGTTGAAATAAATTCAAAATACTAAAAGCATCTCTGTTGCTGTTTCTTCTTGCGCTTTTGTGTATTCTAAATTCAAATCCAATTTTGACAATATTTTTCAGATTAGGTATAATGAGGGGGTTTCTCACCTCCACAAAACTTCTTTCCTCATGTGTCCACAATGAATATTGTAAATCCATGGGGGAAAATGGAAATAGCAACCGAGTAACTTAAAAACTCACAGTAAGAGTGGATGCCCATCAGTTGGGGAATGGCTGAATAAGTTATAGTATATGAAGGTTATAGAATATTATTGTTCTATAAGAAATGACCAGCAGGATGATTTCAGAGAGGCCCAGAGAGACTTAAATAAACTGATGCTGAGTGAAATGAGCAGAACCAAGAGATCATTGTACATGGCAACAAGAGGATTATGTGATGATCAAGTCTGGTGCGTTTGGCTCTTTTCAACAATGAGGCAATTCAGGCTAATCCCAATAGACCTGGGACTGAGAGAGCCATCTGTAGCCAGAGAGAGAACTATGGGGACTGAATATGAAACACAACATAGTATTTTCACCTTTTTTGTTGCTGCTGTTGTTTGCTTGCTTATTTTTTTTTCTCTCTCTCCTTTTTGATCTGATTTTTCTTGTACAGCATGATAAAGGTGGAAATATGTTTAGAAGAACTGCACATATTTAACCTGTATTGGATTATGTGCTGTCTAGGGGAAAGGTGAAAGAGGGAGAAAGGGAGAAAAATATGGAATCATAAGGTTTGGCAAGGATTAATGATGAAAACTACCTTGGCATTTATTTCAAAAAATAAAAAAAACTATTATGAAAAATAATTTTTAAAAGCTCACAGCGAAATATCATAGATGTGGCCAAATTGCGTCTGAAACCAGATGTGCCCTCTGGTACTGGTATCCACTGTAAAGATGGTGGATATCTCTGGGGTACAGAAAGCATATAGCTTCATACTCTGAAGTTGGGATAAAGTCTATTCTGGTACAGTATAGTGTGACTCTGCAATATAGGTTTAGCAAACAGTAGTGAATTGTCTCGGTTCAGACCTGCTGGAGTGTCTAATTTTTTTTTTAAATATACACACTTGTGTATTTTTTACATATTTATTTTTTTTAACACACACTTGTATTTTGTTCTAATCTTTCTAGATGTATGTGTTTATATGGGGTGTCCCACACATCTTAGTATAATTTTAAACAACTAAATCTTAAAAGTGCATTAAGAGTCTTGGGGCACCCTGTATTCTAACCACATCAATTCTGAAAAACCATCTACACACTGGAAGAGTCAAAAATTCCAGTAGGTAGACATCTCTCTCCTTCATTATTTGTTTGTTTCTTGAGTGCCAGTCCCCTTCCTCGTGGGGATGGCTAAGCCACTAGGCCTGCCCATCGGCCCTGGCAGTCAGCATGCACATGAGGGGGAAAGGGCAGGACTCACCTGGCTTCAGAGGGAAGGCTACCCCATTACCAGAACTGTCTGGGGAGCCCGAGTTCGCATCGACTCCTTCCCCTTCAGAAGCGCTCTCAGCTCCATTACGCACGGGCTCACTCTCCTGCTCTCCGTTTTCTTCCACAGCTTTCGCCTTTTTAAGGTCCGAGGGGTCTCGCTCAGGGTGAAACCCTTGGCTCATTTTATCCTGTTCAGATTCAAGTACTTTGTCACCTGAAAGCTCCTCTTCGACTTTAGGCTGAAGCAGAAGTGAACACAGAGTTACAGTTTGCCACAAAGCTATGTATGTACACATGCAGAAATACATTGACAGATGCATGAAAGCGCCCGCGCGCGCCTAGGACTCACGATGAGGTGCGGCCATGTACAGCATACACAAGTGTCATGACAAATTGATTTAAGACACTTGTTAATTCCCTGGGGTAACACAGACAATTACCAGTGTTACTCAAATAGTTTAATTATGACTAATGAAGGCCGAGAATGGAAAGAACTGTTAATCCTGTTAATGTGCCAGCCCCTCCCCCAGCTGAGATCAGGGACTCCTCCTGGTCGGCTCTTAGCCGCCATGAGGAGATGTCGGGAAAGGGTTCAAAAATAACAAGCAGCAAAAGGCTGCCTGTTTAGAGGGAGACTGTTTTCGTTCTAGTTGGGGAGGCAGGACCTCCGCCTTCACCAGATTCCTTTCGAAGTTTAGCTTCTGGTCTGCCTTCTCTACTAGAGGAAGAGCAGGACGAGTTGATCTTGCTGGCTGCATCACGCTTTCAAGTAGCCAGTGGAGGGCAGGGCCCCCCAAAACATCTGAATGTAAAATTCACTGGGGACGTCAAGCTCCCTCTGTGGCCATGATTCCCAGGAGCCTGATCCAGCCCGAAGGCTGAAATCCTAGCCTGCTGTACACAGCAGCTGCAGGGCCTTCCAGGCTGCACAGAGGAACTATGCTAGGGGAGGCCCGTTCAGAGAGGGGAGGAGAACAAAAGCAGGGGCACCAGGAACCGTTCACTCAAAATATCTCTGGAGCGGTCAGGTTTCTGTCTAAAGGGACATGAGGCATTCAGGAAGGCAGACACCAAGTTATTCTAAGATGATGCTCTCTACCCACAGATGAGTATGTGTGGGAGGGTGCCTTTTACAGATGGAATGAGGAAGCTAGGGGAAAAGACAGTATATATTTTGAATGGTAAGAGGATGCTGTGTAGAGAAAAATGAAGGTCTCAAGTTCTAAAAAGACAAATGCATCTGGGAAAAAATATTTCTACTGACGACATATGACAAAAAAGTCATTTCCTGAATGCTGAAGTGAATCTGGCTGAACCAGATTATGGATTCTCACCCAAACTTTGCTTCTTTTGATAATTAATATAATTTAATTTCTTTAAAATTCTACCAATACAAAACCAAAGTGGAATTTGGTCTGTTTGGCTATGCATAATTGTTTCAAGGGGTTTATTTGCTTTTTTTTTTTTTTTTTTTAGTGGAGGGGAAAGGGGAGGAGCAAATAAGATTTTTGTTAATTAAAAAATTGAAAACTCATCACCAATTCCGGTTATAGGTATATGACAGCAATGATCTATATGTAAGTGGCATTTAAAAATAGTTTTTATTAAAAATCAAGAAAACCACAACACACAATTGTGCATGATACCATCTCCTTGCTTCTAAATATGGGCAATACAAAAAAAAGATGAGGGACAGTGCAAGACTGAAGCACATATGAGCTGTGACAAAAATCTTCTTTGCTTAGTTAACTAAAAACAAATGGATACTCAATTTCCATCCAGATGAAGAAGCCTAAAGAAACAAATCTATGAGCCATGATCTGGAAGGTGGACTGCCAAACAGACAACTCTGAGGTCACCCTGGAAACATTTTCATGAAGACATCCATCAAGGAACACACTAAAATAAATCTTAAGCCAGCAAGATGAAGGCTGTGAAGACACATGTAACTACTAGATTTCTTATAACCATCATTATTTTCATGAAGAGCAAGTGATAGCATTTGTAGTTTGAATTTTTAAAGTTCATATGCATAGTGAGCTATATCAAATGAACACCTCTTTATACTCGGGTTGTCTGGGGCACCTGCATCCTCTGAGAACTTTTCAATAAAAACATCTAAAAAGGTGTTCAAGATGAATCATTCATGTCATCTGACAAGGGATAATTAAAGACTGTTTATGAATGATTCCATAACAAGATTATTGACATAGCAGAAATATAAAACTCTCTCCTTTGTCTCTTAAAACACTTTTATTTTAGATAGATTTGGGAAAAGACAGTTTACAAGGTTAACTGAGAAATATAATTCCTTCAGGACTATCAGAAAGAAGCAAATGGGATGAAAATTTTGACATTAGGCTTTTATTGAGCCATCACTATAATCATTAACTGCTGCTTGCTTTGGAGAAAGATGGGTAGAGCACCCAGCCTTTGAAGAAGCACCCTCGTACCTCATTAACATTTGCCAATAAAGCAGGGTGAGTAGGAAGGGAGTAGAGTGGGAGTCAGGCTAGAGAGGCAAGGCCTGGATCCAGAACAGTATACCCAGCCAGTGGCTTGCTAGGGGAGAACCAGCAGCCTCCATACGCAGAGCCTATCCACTGGACCAAGAACCCTAGACAAGTATCTAGGAGAGAGCTCAAGAACAACGTTGCCTGAGGGGGCTCAACCCAGAGAACCTTGTCATCATACCGGGAATGTGTGAGACTCCCCGGCCTCCGGAAGGTGCTGCAGGCATTTGATCCTCTGTAGGAGCAACATTTTCTTGTTCAGCTGCGACACCTGTGCAGCTGCTATTCACAGCTCTCTAACTTCCTGCCTGTTCTTAATTCCTGATCACCACAATGAAATTGCAGCATGCAACATTTTAGTGGTTGCTATGGGACTAACTGTGACATCAACAGAGCATCATGTTGGAGCAATGACAAGGGAACACCACCTAGCAGCAGGGCCTACCAGAAGGTGGCCAGACTTAGAACTAGCTGTAGAGAGCACACAGACAGGTAGCCACCACCAGAGAATGTCTAGGCGTGAAATGGTAACCCCTGATTTCCGACGGAAGCAATTATTTTAAGGCAATGGATTACACCAGAGAAGAGTCCAAGACTGGGGCTATGAGTCAACTGTTGCCACACTGTGTTATCCACTTTCCAGCTCCGGGGAGAGTAACAATGTTGAAAATACTGATGTTATAATTTAAAATTGCAGACACCAGCCCTTATTCTTATGTTGAGAACTCTGGTAGAAACTGCTAAGTTGCCATTTACAACAAAATCTAGCCTAGGAAATAACTGAGCGGGGAAAAAAAAGCTTAATGATAGTGGAGTCACCACTATGGGGCTAATTTGAAAGAGGCCACATAACTCAAAATCTCTTTGAATTTTCCGGGAGCAGGCCATCATGCCAATTGCCATCATTTGTCTACAGTTGAACAAAATATCACAAACTTAGTGCTGCTTTGATTAGCTGATCTATTAATGTGGAGTAAATTTAATTTGCTGAGGACCAAGATAGCAGTAATGTAAGATGAGCCCCCAGCATTCCAGACCAGCTAAAAGGAGGAGAACAGAGCAGCTTCCGACATAAA
Source organism: Myrmecobius fasciatus (assembly GCA_023553655.1). Classification (NCBI taxonomy): domain Eukaryota; kingdom Metazoa; phylum Chordata; class Mammalia; order Dasyuromorphia; family Myrmecobiidae; genus Myrmecobius; species Myrmecobius fasciatus. The sequence goes on from JAJPUD010001245.1 coordinate 222,622, forward strand.
CCATTCACAGCTGACATAGATTCACCTTTCTCTACTTCTGAAAAGTGAAAAGGGAGAAAATAGAGGGAAAGGGAAATCAAACAAAATTGTTAAGAATTAGTGAGTAAGGCAAGTCCCGGAGTTAACTGGGTTTTTGAAAAATACTACTCAGAAAGTTTGAAGAAACTAACAAATTTCTCTTTAGCCCAATGACCCAACTATGATTTTTTAGAAAGGTTTGGCTGACCTGAAATTGAGATATAGAAATCCACAATGTTCTCTTACCTCTGATTCCGCCTCTAACGCCTCTTCAGTGGTTCGGGTTCGATCTTTTGGTTTCTTCCACATCTTTGGTGCTGTTACAGCTGTTTGGGCTGCAATACAAATTTATACTCATTACTTGCCAATATCAAATCATAGTAAAGAGAATCAGGTCATGTGGGGGAAGGGAAGTGAGGAAGTGGGGGAGATTACAAGTAATGCTTTATAACAACATGGAAGGGACCACACTCAACAGGGTCAAGGTTTTTTTCCTTTAGTATCTACCTTAAAGAAATCATGTCAAAATTCAAAGTAAAATTAAGGTGAAATGCAATTTCACAGAATCATAGACAGCCTGCACCTAGCATTACATGATTGAGTCCCCTCTCAAAATAACCTGGCCATGTCCTCAACCAACATTCTCTTTACCTAAATACCTCAGGTGACAGGGACCCTTTCCTTCCAAGCCAGTTTATTTCATTTTTGGACAATCTTAAGTTCCTCCATCACCTCACTATAAAATTTGTCTTTTAGTAACTTTCAGCTCCCAGTTTAGTTCTCTCTAAAGACAAATCAAATGGCTAACTCCTCTTCCATATGGCAATCCTTCAAATGGCTGAAGGTAGTGAGTGCATTTCCAAATCTTCCTTAAACTAAAATTCCAGGTTCTTTAAATGTCATCTTTTACAGAATAGTTCCCACTTGTCTCATCATTCTAGCTGACCTTCTCTGAATGTACCCTAGCTTATTAATATCCTATAATGTGCCTGGAACTTGATGCAATTCTACAGATATGGTTTGATCAGGGGCAACTGGAACAAGACACGACAGCTCTCTTTTTGGACACCAAGCCTCTATTCATGAGGCCTCAGGTAGGATTAGATTTGTAGTTATTTGTAGCCAGGGTGGACCCATTAGTAACTTGTAATCAACTAAAAGCCAAAGCCATCACTCCTTCTCACACAACTGTCTAGCCACTTCTCCCCTATCCTGTATTTGTAAAACTGAATTCCTGCTACATTTGTAGTATCTTATGAAAGTGCACTGATCTGAATTGTTGAGATCTTTCTGGAGCTTGACTCTGTCATCTAAGTTTGTCTCTTCCTTCTAAGTTGGTGCCATAAGTCATTGTTCCAAACTACCTGGAGCCCCAAAGAACCCTACCTAGGTTCAATATTTCATCTGCACTTAAAATCTTTCTTTCCTAACTCTACCACATTATGTGGGATGAAACATAGCACAAAACTCAATGCTGCTAATGCTCAGCAATTTTCTTGGGTAAAGAAAACTTAAATTTTCAGAACTTAATCTGACAAAAATTTACCAAGTTATTTACTATGTGTAAGGATTCAACTTTTAAACAACAGAGCCAAACTTCTTGTTTACAAATGTTAAAGAATTACTGTGAATCTGGTTTAAAAAGCCACCTTCATTATCAATCAAGAGAGAATAGCAGGGAGAAAACATATTGGAGAATGAAAGTAGGGTTATCAAGGAGATAATCAAGGAAGGTATGAAATGAAACATGTTCTAAAATCAAGAAATACAAAGCTGGGGAGGACCGACTACCTAAATTCTGCTTGAAGGGCAATGGCACTTAAAATAATGAAACCTCTATCTTCATGACTGCTTAAGCTTTTGTTACTACAGAATCATTTGTGGCTTTCCAAATTTCCCTTATTGACCCTTGTCTTTACCTTGGTGCTATTCTTTATTATTCTCCCTTCTTCCTGTTTGCTATCCAAGTCTTTTGATTAAATCTCTCCCAATTTCTTGATTTGACCAGAATCTTTGGATTATAATTTCTCCAACATTTCTCCTATCCAGCCCACTTTTCTATTCCCACTGATTTCTATTGTCTTTAGGAATAAATTCTAGCTTTTTTTCTTTGACTGTCAAGCACAGTTCTATAACCTTGCACTTCACTACCTTACCAGCTTCATGTCATATGCTTCAGCCAAGGCATACTCTGGATGTTCCCTTACGCATAATCCAGATTATTCCTCTTCCTATGCCTGTTGTATTGTTCTCTATGTCAAGAGTGCCTTCACCCTTCTCAGTTTGAAATTTTGCACATATAAAAACTCTTTAAATATCACCTCTTTAATAAAATCCTCTAGATACAAAACGATCCTATTTTTCCTCTGGCCTCATTAATCAGAACATTGTGGGCTGAAAGAGTGTTCAAAAGAACACGGCAAGAAGGGAGAAAAGACCAGGAGAATAAAAGAAAGCACCCAAAAAGTAGTGAAGAGTGGAGGGGACAGCTGAGCAGCTGGTAGAGGGATGTGAAAAGGCAAATATATGTGGGACCACCAATCACCATGTAGTTAGGCTGCTGTGACTTTACCCAGATTTCTCTTCTTGGGAGTCCCTGGGCAATGCAATTTAGCCATCCTAAGAGTAACTTGGTGGGAAAACATTGGACTTGCCCCAAAATGAGATGTTTCCAACTGCTTCACTAAAATTTTTAGGATACCAGGATTAGGACTGTCTTTACTTTTCTTTGTATTCTCAATGCTTTAATTAGCCCAGTCCCTGGCACACAGTAGGCACTTAATACATGGGTCTGACTGCTGCTACTCAGAGGATTATTTTCCAATAAAGATCCATTCAGTGTGTTAAAGGCCTTCTGGACCTTTTAATGTTTATTTTAAAAATAATGATCTATTGGAAATATCAAATGTTCATATGCCACCTCTGTTCAATTTACTGTTCAAAATTTCAATTTTCTTCAACTAAAAATTCAATTTTCAAAACACAAAGTACTGATAATGTATAAAAGATTATCTGGATGCTAAGGATATAAAGGAAAAAAACCAAAAAATCTTCCTCATAAAGCAGCATACCATCTCCAAGGGGGATGGAAACAACACATAAACAAATAAATGAAAAATATATGCAAAGTAATAAAAAACAATTTCAAGAGGGAAAGAACATTATCAGTAATTATGTTATATAATATTGCCCATGCAGACACTACTGAGATGTATAGAATGGTTTTTGCTTAGACTAAATAGTTTCAGTCTTTTATCCTATTCTTTGGTGTCTTTATTAAAAGATTTCTTGTCAAATATCATTTACTCCTTTCAGTGTACTATAAAAGCAGCTTCATCTAATATTAAGCTGCAACTAAGCTGAAAATTAGCTAACAAAAATGGGGAGGACTGTATTTTTAATAACAGTAAATGGTTTTTGAATGAGATACTGAAGACAAATATATCAAATAATAACAAAAGAAATCAAAAGGGAGATGTACAAGGATGAACACAGTGGCCAGTTGGTGGAACTGTAGTAGTTTCCATCAATCTGGAAAACACTTTAGAACTATATCCCAAAGTCATTAAATTATGTAACTCCATTGATTCAGTGATACTGCTTATTAGGCATATATTCCAAAGAGGTCTAGGACAAAAAGTAACCATGTGTAATAGCAAAGAATTGAAAAGAAATGTCCATGAATTGGAGAATGGCCAAGGAAATTATGGAATATGAATGGAATGGAATTTTATGGTGCCATAAAAATGAGAAGTTGGACAGATTCAGAGAAATATGGGGAGAGAACTTAGCAGAAATAGAACAATTTCACAATAACCTGAGGGGAAACAACTACAGAAGACCAGGATTTTGATCAGAGCAGCTCCCCAACCCAGCATTTACAAAGATGAGGGCCAAGTTCTACTTGGTAAAGAAAAGACCTAAAGAAGCCAAAGCAGACATGACTTCTTGTGTTGAGCCGTTGCTTGATCGTACACACTTTAAATTGGAAGGAGGGGAAAGAGAAAGATAAGTAACAAGGATGGAAAAAAAATTTAGTTTGCTGAAATTAATTAAACTGAGGACGATGGCTGGATTGATACTTAATAAATCATCTTTTTAAAATGAGGGTCTATAGTGGGTAAAGGGCAAAACCTTTATGACAGGCTTTCTAACATCAATCCTGGCTGCTTAGGTCTTTGGGGCTTTTTCCAGTTGCAGGCTACAACATAGACATTTGAAGTTGCCAAATAAGTGAGCTATCTTTACATAATGTTTGTTTTGTGTAAGATTTTATTCCTTTTATTGAAATCTAATTTAAAGGGGAAGGGGAACATGTGAAGCATAATGTTTACAAGGAAATCATTAAAAGTCAACATTTTTTTCTTATTAAATTCTTGATCTTTTTCTCTCCTGGGATATTCTTCTCCAGTGACTTTCAACCCCATATTGTTTATTGATATAACTTGTGGCCTAGTACCCCAGATGAGATGCTTATGTGACCCTCCTTATGTGGCTCCACCTTGGAGAGTGTGTCCATCCTTGAATCATTTTTCTTTGCCTAGCTTCAGGCCCTACCCATAGTTTCCTCAGGGAATGTCAGAATACAGCTTATGCACAGGTAAAAGTTATAGATCAAAGGCTTCCCAGTTTGAATGTCAGTCCTCAATGTCACCCCCCCCACACACAAAAGACTTTTGTGTCATCTCATAAATATGTAGAAAATTCACAATAGCCAATAAATGACATCATTATCTGCTCCCGACAAGTATTCTACAAATAAGCCACTCCATTTCTTAGCTCTGGGCTTTTCTCTGGCCTAGAATTTCCCCATGCCTGGAATGCTCTCTCTCCTCATCTGTCCTCCTGATTCCCTTGCCTTCCTTTTTTTAAAAATTAATTTATTTTTATTTTATTTTTTTATTAAAACTTATTTGCAAAACATATATATGGGTAATTCTTCAATATTGTCTCCTGACTTCCTTTAAGTCCTAACTAAATCTCATCTTTTACTGGAAGCCTTTCTTGATTCTCCTTTAATTCTAGTGCCTTCCTTTTGTAAATTCTTGTTTATTCTATGTAATAGCTTGTTTTGTATATATTTGTAGATATTGTATAGCACTCTGTGTGTGTGTGTGTGTGTGTGTGAGAGAGTGTGAGAGAGAGAGAGAGAGAGAGAAAGAGAGAGAGAGAGGGAGAGAGAGAGAGAGAGAGAGAGAGAGAGAGAGAGAGAGAGAGAGAG